>JANAVB010034618.1:32500-437500 GCA_029216955.1 Iris pallida
GGTTGACCAGGGTTGACCTAGAGTTGACCAGAGTTGACCAGGGTTGACCAGTTGACCAAAAGTCAACTGTAGGCCAACTCTTGACCCCGTTTGACTTTTTTCGACTTGTTTTGACCCGTGATGACTGGTATGACCTAGGATTGACTTGGTTAGGCTTAGATTGACTTGATATAACTTGATTTGACCTAGATTGACTTGACAGGACTTAGTGTGACTCAGTGAGACCTAGTTTGACCTAGATTGCATATCATTCATTGTAAATCATTCCTAAACTTGTTTAAACCTAAATTAACTTACAGTATCTCATATTTAGGTCTTCTGATACCGCTCTGAGCATTGATATACCATACAGCTCAGGACAGCAGGCGAGTACATTCACTGATAGTTTTCATTGTCTTGATATTTGCTATATCCGATTCAGTCGTAGTGTCTTACTTGATTCTCAGACACGATAGTTCACGGACTAGTATTGTCGGATTCCTGTCATGAGATGTCATTCCTGGATTTCTTGGGATACTGGTACTTGCTTAGTCTTGATTCTCGTACTTGTATTGACGCCGATTCCTGAAGAGGACTTGCTCCCCTCTTTGGGAATCCCGCGTCATGACGTGCTATGTCCGGATCCGTATACTATTCGGAGAATGGAGAATATTATAGATAGTGTGATCAATGTCCACCTTGAGTTACTACTTGTATCATAGCTATACCCTCACCTCACGATGGGTATAGCCTGACCTGTGCTACTACTTGCTCCATAGCTTACCATCCCGGTCGGGCCGAGTCCACGTACTTGTAGCCGGTCGGCTGGAAGCCTGATTCTTGACCCATACCGATCACATTAGGCTATAATATTCGAGGCACATTTTATATTTACTTTTCTTGTCATATATTCTGTTCTGTTCTATATTCAGTACTTTCTCACCATGCATGATATACAGTTACTCACATGCTCTACTTGCCTTTACATTGTACCTTGATTGGAGACTAAGTTCTGTTCGGGAGAAGAGTTACAACCCCGGTCCTTGTTTGGTTTAAGGGTTGTAACTCGACTTCCGAACGGTTCCCAAGTCTTCATATATCTTTGTCTCGTAGTTCATTATACTGTCTCTTATAGAACTTGTCAATTCACATGGAACTGCTGTTAGTGTTTGTACTTGCTCATTTTCCTGACAGGATACCGTTATGATATATTACAAATGATTCTGATGCGGACTGCTCGACCTATCATGGGCTCGAGTTAGATAGAGTAGCCTTGGATCGTGGCCTTATAGTAGAGCCACTAGATTTTGTACTTCCAGAGTAGTGTAGGTTAGCTAGGTTTGACTGGACTGCAATCCAGCTAGCTTTATCAGACTGTAGTTCTATATTCTATTTTGATACCCTGTGATGTATATATCTGGGCTTGTATTGGACTCTGCACTTATTTACTCTTTCTTTTATCATATGTCTTTCCTTCTGAGCTATCTACCTTAGTTTTATTCTGTGATTGAGACTGTATTGCTATGTCACCTCCATTCGGAGAGTATATACTGTACAGGTACATTTTAACTGTTAGTCGTAGGTATTTACAGACGTTATATACAGCGTTCTACCGCCGATTCTGCGGCGTAGGCTGGACGTACCCACGTGCTCGTGCCCCTCATAAGGGTGCGGGTCGTGACACGTTTTTGTGATAGCCCACGCAGGTCCAGTGTCGCAATTAGTGCGATCTCGTAATGGTGCTTGACTTAGAGTACTAATTACGAGCCTGCAGTTAGGAAGTAGGACCTAGGACATGATAGGAGTTTCTCAATCACACCTAGGAAATTTTTGATCTTTTGATTATCATGATTATTCACCTTGTATTAAATTAACTGTCCTTCTTTGATAATCTACTCATGTGTCATATTGATCTCTTTGTTTTAATTCGTCTCCAGGATGACGAAGACGCACCCGCAGGCCACTGGATCGAGTAGTTTGTCCGAGAGATCTGATCAGGCAGAGGAGGAGGTTTACGAGACTGCCCCCAGTGATTCTACTATTCTGGAGACCCATGCAGTTGCACAGGGAGGTCTACCACCTCCACCCCAGAGGGTTACGGCCGTTGTTCCGGAGATACTGCCGCCACCACCACCGGTACCGACGGATACGCATCATATGTTCCTTCTCCTTCAGCAGATGATAGAGACACAGCAGGCCCAGGCAGAGGCGTCGCAGTGCCAGTCGGAGGCGTCACACCGACAGATCGAGATACTGAGGCAGAGTATGGAGAACTCGCATCAGCTTGCCCTGGCAGCAGTAGAGAGAGTGGCACCGGGTACGGTGCAGGGCCCTACTGGCCAGCAGCCGTACCAGCAGCAGTCCAGGCCGGGGACAGTATTGGACTTCAGGAAGATGAGCTCCAGGGGCTTCACAGGCACGGAGGGCATCCTCTATGCAGATGATTGGCTAGAGGATGTACAGCGGAGCATGGAGCTGGCAGAGCTTCCAAGAGCACTTTGGGTTTCGGCCGCAGCCAACCGATTCTTCGACATTGCGCTGACATGGTACCGCACGGATCCTCGTGCGTCGGTGAGAGGGCTGACCTGGGAGAACTTCCGGAGGCTCTTCAAGGAGAAGTTCTTCCTGGACGTGGCTCTTACAGCATTGGAGGGCCAGTTCGTGGGTCTAGTGCAGGGGAACTCGTCGGTGGACGAGTATGCAGCTGAGTTCTTCCGCCTTAGCAGGTTTGCTCCCGATATGATCCAGGATGAGGGGCAGAAGGCTCGTAAGTTCCGCAGGGGACTTATTCATACAGTGCGCACCCGCACCTCGGGTCGCCGTGACGCGACGTTCGATCAGATATTGATGGACGCGCAGATCGCAGAGGAGGACTTCGGCCTCAAGCCGAAGAGGAGCGGAGATACTATGGGGGCGAGTTCCAGTGCGGGACCTGCCAAGCGCCCCCACATTCAGCAGCAGCAGCAGCAGAGGCCGTTTCAGCAGCAGCCTCTGTTGCAGATTCAGCAGACACCGACGCGTGCCCAGCAGCATCAGGGTCAGGGCCAGAGGCAGACCCAGCAGTGTGCTTTCTGCGAAAAGATGGGGCACAGCAGAGACGTATGCCGGAGGAGGTTAGGCGCTTGCCTATTCTGCGGAGGGATCGACCACCAGCTGAAGGGCTGCCCTGCTCGGGCAGCTAAGGGAGGCCAGGACAGAGCGCAGCCGGCTAGAGGACCAGCGGTTCAGCAGAGGGGTCCTCCACTCCAGACCCAGCAGCAGCGTTTTGTCCAGCACCAGAGGGGAGCACCCGCGGGCAGGGTGTTCGCTTTGGCAGCAGAGGAGGAGGCGGAGCCCGTGGGAGATGTTGTTGCAGGTCATGTTCTCCTAGATTCTTTTCCTGCTTTCGCCTTATTTGATTCTGGGGCGACCCATAGTTTTGTGTCTGTTTCTTTTGCTCTGAGACACAATATCATTGCTGAATATATGGGTAGGACTTGCAAGATTATGACCGGGGAAGGTATTATCCTGGTTAATAATATTTGTAAGGGGCGGAGAGTCACTCTGAGAGGCCGGGACTTGAGTGCGTGTCTGCTCGTAATTTCTCTACCGAGGTACGATATGGTACTCGGTATGGATTGGTTAAGCATGCACCATGCTAGCATTGATTGTAGAGGAGGCAGAGTTCTTTTTAGGACGCCGGGTGAGCCAGAGATCGAGTTTGCTCGAGGAGCAGCGGAGCCAGAGGCTGGATTCTGTGGAGCTTTGTTGGCGGGGCAGGATTTGCCACATCCGTTGATTGCTGAGTTCTCGGATGTCTTTTCCGAGGAGTTATCGGGGATGCCGCCAGACAGGGACATTGAGTTCTCCATAGACTTGGTGTCGGGCGCCGAGCCCATCTCGCAGCATGTCTATAGGGTGAACAACATCGAGTTGATAGAGCTGAAGAAGCAAGTCGACGAGCTGAAGAAGCAAGTCGACGAGCTGCAGGACAAGGGGTTCATCAGATCCAGTTCTTCGTCCTGGGGAGCGCCAGTCCTGTTCGTGCCGAAGAAGGACGGTACGTCCCGCATGTGCATTGATTACCGGGCGCTCAACAACCTCACTATCAAGAATAGGTACCCTTTGCCGAGGATCGACGACTTGTTCGATCAGCTGAGTGGGGCAAAGGTCTTTTCGAAGATAGATTTGAGGTCCGGGTATCACCAGCTGAAGGTGAGGCGGGATGACATTCCCAAGACGGCATTTCGGACTCGGTACGGCCAGTACGAGTTTACAATGATGCCATTTGGGTTGACCAATGCTTCCGCGGTGTTCATGAACTTGATGAACAAGGTATTCCATCAGTACTTTGACAAGTTCGTGGTGGTCTTCATAGACGATATCTTGATCTATTCGAAGACGCCGGAGGAGCATGAGGAACACTTGAGAGTTGTGTTAGAGACTCTGAGGAGGGAGCAACTCTACGGGAAGCTTTCGAAGTGTGAGTTCTTCTTAGACCAGGTGGAGTTCCTAAGTCATGTTGTGACCGAGCACGGGATTTCAGTAGACCAGAGGAAGATTTCGGCAGTGGAGTCTTGGTCTACGCCCAGTTCAGTTGCCGAGGTTCGGAGCTTTCTGGGTTTGGCTGGTTATTACCGGAAGTTTGTTCAGGACTTCTCGCGGATTGCAGAGCCGATGACTAGACTCACCAGGAAGGACGTGGAGTTCGTCTGGACTGATGAGTGTCAGGCTACATTCGATGAGCTGAAGAGGAGGTTGACTTCAGCTCCGATCCTGACTTTGCCATCTGGGTCAGGAGGGTTCTCGATCTTCAGCGATGCTTCCGGAAAGGGTTTAGGGTGTGTTCTTCAGCAGCACGGAAAGGTGATTGCCTATGCATCTAGGCAGTTGCGTCCTCATGAGAAGAACTATCCTACTCATGATCTGGAGTTGGCCGCGGTTATATTTGCTTTGAAGTTATGAAAGCATTACCTGTACGGAGAGCGAGTTGAGATCTTCACAGATCACAAGAGCTTGAAGTACGTGTTCACTCAGAAGGAGTTGAACATGCGGCAGAGGCGGTGGTTAGAGCTGATGAAGGACTTCGATATATCCTTGCAGTACCATCCGGGGAAGGCCAACGTAGTTGCAGATGCCTTGAGCAGGTATCCAGTTACTATGTTCTTGACGACAGATCGTCACTTGTTGGCCGACCTGGATAGTTTAGGTATCGAGGTCATCATTCCGGGCGTGGAGATCCAGATATGGGGTTTGCAGATTCAGTCTGAGCTGATGGATAGAGTCAGGTCAGCGCAGTATGATGATGTTGCCCTGAGGAGCATCAGGGAGCAGGTGAGGATGGACTTGCTTGACGATTTCTCTTTAGCCGAAGACGGGTCGTTACGGCACGGTACTAGGCTGTGCGTTCCGCGTGGAGAGCTTCGGGAGGAGGTTCTTCAGGAGGCGCATCGCTCTCAGTATTCTATGCATCCTGGAGCCAACAAGATGTATAGGGACCTGAGAGAGCACGTATGGTGGTATGGCATGAAGCGCGAGGTAGCTCAGTTTGTATCTCGTTGTCTTATGTGCCAGCAGGTGAAGGCCGAGAGGCAGAGACCAGGTGGATTGCTACAGCCGCTACCCATTTCCGAGTGGAAGTGGGAGCACATCACCATGGACTTTGTATCTGGACTTCCACGGTCGCCAGGAGGAAAGGACGCGGTTTGGGTCATAGTTGATAGATTGACCAAATCGGCCCACTTTTTGTCTTTCAAAGTGGGTTTGTCTACGGAGAGGCTGGCTGAGCTGTATGTTCGTCAGATCGTGAGATTGTACGGAGTTCCGGTGAGCATAGTTTCAGATCGGGATAGCCGATTCACTTCCCACTTTTGGAGGAGTTTGCAGGCTAGCTTGGGCACCTCGCTCAAGTTTAGTACTGCTTATCATCCTCAGACAGATGAGCAGTCGAAGAGGACCATCCAGACTTTGGAGGATATGCTTCGCACATGTGTGCTAGATCTCGGGGGTTCTTGGGAGGACCATCTTCACCTGGTAGAGTTTGCTTACAACAACAGCTACCAAGCCAGTATAGAGATGTCACCATTTGAGGCTCTATATGTACGAAGATGCCGTACTCCCTTGTCTTGGGACGATGTTGGCGAGCGGGCGCTTCTTGGGCCGGAGATGGTTGTGGATGCGGCCGAGAAGGTCAGATTGATAGAGACAGACTTCGGGTGGCTCAGGATAGGCAGCGGCATTGGGCCGATAGTCACCGGAGACCGTTAGAGTTCGAGGTTAGTTTCAGTTCTTGTCGTGTTGTTGTGATTGTTTGTTAGTTGTGTGTTGAGTTTTTGTCTTGTGTCTAGGTTGGTGACATGGTATTTCTGAGGATATCCCCGACACGTGGCACTATTCGCTTTGGCGGCGGTGGGAAGCTCAGTCCGCGCTACATCGGACCTTTCACCATCTTAGAGAGGATCGGTGCAGTAGCCTACCGACTGGACTTGCCTACCAGGCTCGAGGGAGTGCACAACGTATTTCATGTATCTCAGCTGAGGCAGTACGTGGCAGATCCTTGCCACGTATTGGACCATTCAGCGATACAGGTGGGACCTACTCTCAGCTATCCAGAACAGCCGGTGGAGATTCTGGATCGCAGGGAGAAGGTGCTCCGGAACCAGGTCATACCCTTGGTTCGGGTTGCATGGAGACATCACTCTCCAGGTGAGTCTACCTGGGAGAGGGAGGACGACATGCGGGAGCATTTCCCTTATCTTTTCGCGCCCTGAGGTATAAACTTATTTTTCTTTTAATTCTGTTTGTGATTTTCCTGTGCTTGTTGTCTTCAATTTCGAGGACGAAATTTTTTTTAAGGTGGATAGACTTGTCACCCTCACTTTTCCCAGTTAGGAGTAAAATGGTAATTTTTCATTTTATAATATTTTTGGGAATTTTATTTCATGAATATTATTATTTAATTATTATAGGAGTCGGGTTCGAATTTTATCGCATTCCGAGCTAATTCGGGACCCCGGTGAATTTTGACTTGAGCTGTAATTAGTATGTTAGCTAACCATGGCCCACCACACTAAACTTTAGGGTTTAAGAGTTTGGACTAGTCCCCCATGAGTAATTTAGTTTAATTATGATTTTTATTTATTTTTAGAAACTTCCTAAACCTATTTTGGAATTTATTTACATTAGGCTTAGGGAGGGGAAAACTTGTAATTACAAGTGCCCCTCACCACCATGCTTTGGCCGGCCGCCTATAGCCCCCCCTCTCTCTTTCCTTCACCACCAAGCAACACTCTCTCTCTCTCTCTCTCTTCCAATTCAATTTCTCTTAAGTCTTCTTCTTCCTCCAACCAACCAATCTAGGTAAGCTTTCATTTCTCCATTTATTTCTCATTAGCATTCATGTCCCACACAATAAATGGAGAGGAGAAGATTCTCTACCATTTGCCCACAAATTTGTGGGTTTTCTCTAGAAAAATAGGTTAATAATTTATTAGGGTTTAATCCTTTTTAATTATATATTTTCATATATATATATATATATATATATATATATATATATATATATATATATACATGTGTATTATGTGTGTGAGTGTGTGTAAATATTTTGATATGAGATTAGTGTCATGAGGATGAGAGTGGTGAGAACGTGTGTGTGTTTATGTTGTGTGAGGGTGTGTGTGTGTTTATATATATATATATATATATATATATATATATATATATATATATATATATATATATTTTTTTTTTTTTTATTATATATATATATATATATATATATATATATATATATATATATATATATATATATATATATATATATATGTGGATATGTATATATATATATAGTTATGAGAGTGTATATATATATATATATATATATATATATATATATATATATATATATGGATGTGTGCATATGGATGTGTGTATATGGATGTGTGTGTGTTATATATATATTTAGATGGATAGATAGATATCTAGATAGATATCTAGTTATATATATATATATATATATATATATATATATATATATATATATAGAGGGATATATATATATGAAGTATATATATATATATATAGAAGAGAGGAAGAGATGAAGAAGAATAAGAAACACCCCAGCAGCAGCAGCATGCTGCAGTAACAGCAGCAGCAGCAGCACCTGGCTGCTGCCAGGTTTGAAACCCCCCTTTTGGTGTTTGGCTCATTAAACCCCCCCTTCACCTATATATATATATATATATATATATATATATATATATATATATATATATATATATATATATATATATATATATATTATATATGGATAGATTCGTAGAGAAGAGTAGAAGAAGTTTATGGAATTAGAAGTTAGAAAAGAATTAGAAGTTAGAAGGAAAGATTGGAAGAAGTTAGAAGAATAGGAAGAAGGCTAGAATAGGAAATAGGGGAAAATCGAGTTAGAGGGCGAAACTGAGCTCGGAGTATCAGAATGAGTTGAAACTTGGCGTGGGGCAAGAATACGTGATTTAGATTTTGCGGGTAGGCTTCCGGGTGAAAATCGGGGTTGTAGGGCGCCGGTATCGCGCCGTACCATTGCGTATCTTGAAATATTCAAGATACCGGCAATGGGCCGTAACATGGACTAGATGTCCATTTTACTTAGGTATCTTGGTAGGTAATATATGTATAGGCTAGTACCTTACTACCCTAGGGAGCTCGGGTCAAAATACCAAGCGTGGGTAGGCTAACTTGATAGTTGCCTAAGCTAGAATTTTTTCCTTTTTAAGGATAAAATAGGATATTGGCCTACGGCCAAGATATGAGTTTCGAAGTCCAAGATGGACTTGGATATGGGTTGTAGAGGTTGGTAATAGTTAGAAATAGTCGCCTAGACCTAGTCTTGACCCCGGTTGACTTTTTGGACCAAAAGTCAACTATGGGTCAACACTTTGCCCAATTTAGACCCAATTTCCATTAGACTTGTATAGTTGACCAAAAGTCAACTATTACTCACCATTGACCTAGGGTTGACCAGGGTTGACCTAGAGTTGACCAGAGTTGACCAGGGTTGACCAGTTGACCAAAAGTCAACTGTAGGCCAACTCTTGACCCCGTTTGACTTTCTTCGACTTGTTTTGACCCGTGATGACTGGTATGACCTAGGATTGACTTGGTTAGGCTTAGATTGACTTGATATAACTTGATTTGACCTAGATTGACTTGACAGGACTTAGTGTGACTCAGTGAGACCTAGTTTGACCTAGATTGCATATCATTCATTGTAAATCATTCCTAAACTTGTTTAAACCTAAATTAACTTACAGTATCTCATATTTAGGTCTTCTGATACCGCTCTGAGCATTGATATACCATACAGCTCAGGACAGCAGGCGAGTACATTCACTGATAGTTTTCATTGTCTTGATATTTGCTATATCCGATTCAGTCGTAGTGTCTTACTTGATTCTCAGACACGATAGTTCACGGATTAGTATTGTCGGATTCCTGTCATGAGATGTCATTCCTGGATTTCTTGGGATACTGGTACTTGCTTAGTCTTGATTCTCGTACTTGTATTGACGCCGATTCCTGAAGAGGACTTGCTCCCCTCTTTGGGAATCCCGCGTCATGACGTGCTATGTCCGGATCCGTATACTATTCGGGGAATGGGAAATATTATAGATAGTGTGATCATTGCCCACCTTGAGTTACTACTTGTATCATAGCTATACCCTCACCTCACGATGGGTATAGCCTGACCTGTGCTACTACTTGCTCCATAGCTTACCATCCCGGCCGGGTCGAGTCCACGTACTTGTAGCCGGTCGGCTGGAAGCCTGATTCTTGACCCATACCGATCACATTAGGCTATAATATTCGAGGCACATTTTATATTTACTTTTCTTGTCATATATTCTGTTCTGTTCTATATTCAGTACTTTCTCACCATGCATGATATACAGTTACTCACATGCTCTACTTACCTTTACATTGTACCTTGATTGGAGACTAAGTTCTGCTCGGAAGAAGAGTTACAACCCCGGTCCTTGTTTGGTTTAAGGGTTGTAACTTGTCACGACCCGCTACCCAAATTGTTGGGCCAGGCCAAGTCATGCCCAGCCTACGTTGAGATAAAACGTAGTAAGCTGTTCTAAAGACAACAGGATAAGACTAAAATGTGCTAACAGTTCTATAAGTGAAGAAGAATCATAAATGCTCCAAACACAAAAGTCGTCGTATATAGTGAAATGTCCAAGTACAAGTGAACTGTAAAGTAAAACTGGATACATGTCCAGTTACAAAAGATATAGTCTAATACATGTCTACTCTCAAAAGTCTAAGTAAACAAAAGACAACTAGGCGAGGTTCCCCGCAGGAACATCCTCGTAAAGCAGAGCCGGGTCCTCGGCAGTATCTCCATAGTATGTGTCACAGAGTAACTCCTCAGTAAGGATACCTACAACGTTATCCTGTCAGGACGGGAGTAAGTACTAAATCTAACAAACATATAATACTGATCATGTGATGAAAAGGAAATGACATATCATGTTGGTTCAGTTTTAGGTATATTTTATCATGGCGATAGATATACATTTAAAGTTTAAAACTGTAGTAGGTGAGTGATCAGTCAATAGGTAATCAGGATGTACAGCGGTACATATCAATTTTTTGATGTGCACATACGTACACATAACGGCATCGGTGTATATCCATACACAAACGCGGGACCAGACATACGACACAGATACATATAGAATGTAACGGTGCTCGGTAAATACATACGGAGAAGGGGGTCATGATCACGTACACTACTAGCAGTTTTCCCTTAATCCGTTATTTAAGCATGTGAGAGAGATTATGAGATACGGTATAAACATGGTAGAGACTGAAAGTAATACAACATGTAAAGTTCTAACTTGCTACCCCAAGGATCAGCATTTAACATGGTTGGTGATTCACAGTTTTATGGTTTATAGCAGTATGTAAAGTTCGTAGAAAGTACTTGCCTCTAGCAAAGCAAAGCAAAACAAGCTGCGATAAAAGTGCTATGGATGTCCGATAACTCGTCACTGTAGAAATAAATGCAATAACTTAGCTTTTATACTAAGCTAAAATACTAGGACACTAATTGGTGCGACACGACTTGTAACTGGGCACCTAGCCAAAATGATAATTTTAGCTTAGGAGACCAATGTGGGATGACACACTACTTTAACTAACTTTCTAGGGTCTTTACACTAGTGAGGGGTGAGGTTCAACACGGCTAAAACTCAAAATAACACAAAAAGCTACAAGTCGTAATTAATCAATAAATAAATCAAAAGTCCATTGTGTTCTAACAATTTTTGAAGTAGACAAAAAACCTAGTTTTTCTTAAAGTAAAGTACCAAGGTGATCCTTGTTAATCATAGAAATTTATTATAATTTTTCTGGAATTTATTAACCAGTACAAATATTTTATAAAAAATCAGTTTTTCTAAGTATACAGAAAATAAGTTTTGGTTTCATATGCCAAACTAGGGGCAAAACAGTAATTTAAATACTACAAAAATTATACTAAATTAGCCAACTTAACATAGTATCTAAATACTATTTTTCCATAATTTTAGCAGTACTTTAAGTATTTTTAGAAAATCAAAAACAGCATTGCACACAATAATTAATTATCTGCGTATTTTGTCCATGTATATAATTTGAACCAAAGTTCAAATACAGGACCCAAGGCCATGAATCAAGTCCAATATGACTTGTACAGGTCTTGAATGTGTGAAAACACATTTGAGCCCAAATACCCATGCTAGGCTTGGACACCAAATGGTTGCAGCAATTTAAATACACTAAAAATATAACTTGGTAAAAGTGCAAAAATAATATTAATATTTTAATAAGATACAAAATAAGTATATACATACATATGTTGAAAGTACATATGTCTATGTATAAGGAAAATACTTAATTTATAAAGTATATATATATATATATATATATATATATATATATATATATATATATATATATATATATATATATATATACAAATATATATATATATATATATAAGAAAACTCTTAATTATATGGTGTATATATAATATATATATACACATAAAAGTATATACATATATACAAACAAACATATATATATATATATATATATATATATATATATATATATATATATATATATATATATATATATATATATTTTTTTTATATATATATATATATATATATATATATATATATATATTATATATATATTTACATATATGTATATATATGTAAATATATATATATATATATATATATATATATATATATATATATATATATATATATATATATATATATATATATATATATATTTTACATATATATATATATATATATATATATTATATATATATATATATATATATATATATATATATATATATATATATATGAAATTTACTAACTATAAATATATATACATATATATAAAATACTGTTAAAATACAGTATATACATATATATATATGTATATATACTAATATATATATATATATATATATATATATATATATATATATATATATATATATATATATACATATATATATAAATATATATATAAAACAAAGAAAGAAAAAGAAAAGAAAAGAAACAGAAAAAGAAAAGAAAGGAAAACAGAAGGGGGGCTCGAACCCAAGCCAGCGGGGGGGGGGGGGGGGGGGGGATTTTAAACGGGTCGGGCTGGCCAGTGGGTCAGCCCGCTGGGTTTGTTAGAGTTAGGGTTTAGTTCATTTTATTTAGTTTAGGCTAGATTAATAATAAAAAAAATATAAATAACTGTCCTGTGTCCTGACAGTCAAGGACACAGGTATCAAACGTGTCCAGGGTCGATTCGACACGCACGACACGAATCTCACGTGTCCAGTTCTACGCTTGTGTTCGCCAGGACCCGGCGAACAACATGGACTCAACACGAGACACGCACGACTCGTAAGGACACTGCTACTCACGTGTCCAGTCGATCGGGGGGGGGGATTTGGTGGTCGTGGACGGCGGAGGAGGCGTCGTGGCGGTGGCGGAGTGGTGGCGCTGCGGTGGACTCGTCAAGGCGCGTCGGATGAGGGTGGTTGGGGGCGGTGATGGTCGACGGTGGGGCTGGGCTGGGGGTTAGCCGGAGTTAGGGTTCCGGTTAGGGTTTTTTGGGAGATGGACGGAGCTAGGGCGTCGGTGGTGGTCGGGGGAAGTGGTAGCTAGGCTGAGGGGGAGAGGGGGAGTTTAAATAGGGGCTCGAAGTCGGTCGGGGCAGCCGGAAAAGGCGGGGGCTGCCCTGTCGGCGTGGCGGTCGTCGGTCGGGGGGTCAACGATAGTGGGTGAGGAGAGAGAGAGTGTTCGGTCGGGGGGGGGGGGGGGGGTGTCTGGGTAGTTTAGCCAATAAGCCCCCATAGATTTAGGAATTTGCATATAGGTCCCTACAGCTATAAATGTAAATTAGAATTTGCATTCCTTAATTAAAACAATTAATTAATTGCAAACTGACTATAAAACAATTCAAAAAATTACAAACAGATATTAAAATAATTTAGAAAAATTGCAAATCAATATTTTTGTATTTAAAAACTCATTTAAAATTATTTAAAAATTCTAGAAAAATTCTTAAAAATTCCTAATAATTATTTAAGGCTATAAATGACATAAAAATTTAATTAACACTAATTAAAAATGAATTTGAAAATCAGGGGCTTACAAGTCTTCCCTCCTTGAAAAATTTCGTCCTCGAAATTCACAAGGATTGAAGACCCTACAATATTCTAACATAGCAAACAATGCAACAAAATGACTAAGGCTGCGATCGAAACTAACCTCTAAGGTATCAAGCGGGAACGGGTGGTTCCCTCGCAGCGGTTGGATCGAACAAGTAAGGGTATCTCTCCCTCATATCCGACTCCCTCTCCCAAGTAGATTCACCTGGGGAGTGACGGCTCCAAGCTACTCGCACTAGGGGTATAACCTTGTTCCTCAGCCTCTTCTCTCTCCTGTCTAATATCTCCACTGGCTGCTCAGAAACTGTAAGGCTCGGTCCGACCTCCAACTCTGAATGATCTAGCACATGACTGGGGTCTGGAACATATCTCCTCAGCTGAGATATGTGAAAGACATCGTGAACTCCTGCTAGGTTGGGTGGAAGTGCAACCCTGTAAGCTACCTCTCCGATCCTGCCAAGTACCTCGAACGGCCCGATGTATCTGGGGCTCAGCTTCCCTCCTTGTCCGAACCGGATCGTCCCTCTAGTAGGTGATATCTTCACTAGCACCATATCACCGTCTGCAAACTCCATCGGTCTGCGACTAGCATCAGCCCAGTGTTTCTGCCTATCCTGAGCTACTCTGAGCCTGTCTCTGATCATCCCGACTTTCTCTGCTGCATCCGTGATCGTCTCTGGCCCAAGCATGACTCTATCTCCAACATCATCCCAAAAGAGCGGTGTGCGGCATCGTCGTCCATATAGCGCCTCGAAAGGAGACATACCAATACTGGCCTGGTAGCTGCTGTTGTATGAAAACTCTACCAAGTGCAGATGGCTCTCCCATGATCCTCCGAAGTCCAGCACGCAGGTCCTCAGCATATCCTCCAGTGTCTGTATCGTCCTCTCGGACTGCCCATCTGTCTGCGGGTGGTACGTCGTACTGAACTTGAGCCTACTGCCCAACTCCTCCTGTAAGCTCCTCCAGTAGTGGAATATAAATCTGCTGTCTCTGTCTGACACGATGCTCACCGGTACTCCGTGTAGGCGAACTATTTGCTGCATGTATAGCTCCACCAACTTCTCGGTGGAAAGTCCCACCTTGAAGGGTATGAAGTGCGCACACTTCGTCAGCCTGTCTACGATGACCCAAATGGCATCATTCCCTCCTTGGGAACGAGGAAGCCCTGAAACGAATTCCATCGTAATATGTTCCCACTTCCACTCGGGAATGGGTAATGGCTGCAACAAACCAGCTGGCCTCTGGCGCTCCGCCTTGACCTGCTGGCAAATTAGGCATCTCGAGATAAAATACGATACATCCCTCTTCATCCCGTACCACCAAAGATGTTCCCGCAAGTCACGGTACATCTTGTTAGCACCAGGGTGAATAGAATATCTCGATCGGTGCGCCTCCTGCAAGACTGCCTCTACCAGCTCTCCCTTCGGCACGCACAATCGGCTGCCATGCCTTAGGGATCCATCCTCTGCTATAGTGAAGTCATCCAGCAATCCAGCTAATGCCTGGGGTCGAAGTCTGCGAAGGCTCTCATCTGTAGACTGTGCCTCCCGGATCTGCTCCATCAAACCTGACTGAATGTCAAGCGCCATCATCTGTATCACTGATCCTGGCCGAACTAGCTCGATACCGAGCTTCTCCAGATCCTCCCGCAAATGCCGATCAATCATCAGATACCATGCCATCGGATGCCTGCTCAGCGCATCCGCCACCACATTTGCCTTCCCGGGGTGATATTGTAAATCGATGTCGAAGTCCTTCATCAACTCCAGCCATCGTCTTTGCCTCATGTTCAGCTCTTTCTGCGTGAACACATACTTCAAGCTTTTGTGGTCAGTAAAGATTTCCATACGCTCTCCGTATAAGTAATGTTTCCATAACTTGAGTGCAAAGATCACCGCAGCTAACTCGAGGTCATGGGTAGGATAATTTCTCTCATGAGTCCGCAACTGCCTAGATGCATAAGCAATTACTTTCCCATGCTGCTGTAGAACACATCCTAGTCCCTTCCCAGAAGCATCACTGTAAATGGTGAAACCTCCAGAACCTGAAGGTAAGGTCAGAACTGGAGCGGTCGTCAGCCTCCTCTTCAGCTCCTCAAATGCTGTCTGGCAGTCCTCTGACCAAATGTACTCTGCGTCCTTCTGCGTCAGCTTCGTCATGGGTTCAGCTATCCTAGCAAAGTCCTGGACGAACTTTCTATAATAGCCTGCTAAACCCAGAAAACTCCTGATCTCTGAAACTGACGTCGGAGCCTTCCACGTCTCAACTGCAGCAATCTTCCTGGGATCCACCGAGATTCCATCTCCAGTGACTACATGGCCGAGAAACTCCACTCGGTCTAAAAAGAACTCGCACTTCGGCAATTTGGCAAACAATCTCTCCTGCCTCAGAATCCCAAAACTATCCGCAAGTGCTCTGCATGCTCCTCCGGCGTCTTCGAGTATATCAGGATGTCGTCGATAAATACCACGACGAATTTATCCAGATACTGGTGAAATGTCTTATTCATCAAGTTCATAAAGACAGCTGGCACATTTGTGAGACCAAATGGCATCACCAGAAACTCGTACTGCCCGTACTTCGTGTTGAACGCCGTCTTCTGGATGTCTGCTGGCCTAACCTTCACCTGGTGGTACCCGGATCTCAAATCTATCCTGGAAAACACCTTCGCCTCGCTCAACTGGTCGAACAAATCATCTATCCTGGGCAGAGGATATTTGTTCTTGATAGTGATGGCATTCAAGGCCCGATAGTCAATACACAACCGGACTGTACCATCCTTCTTAGGCACAAAGAGCACTGGCGCTCCCTATGGAGAAGCACTGGATCGAATGAAACCCTTTTTCAACAGGTCATCAATCTGTTCTTTCATCTCTATGGCCTCCTTGGGATTCACTCTATAGCAAGCCCGGGATACTGGTGATGAACCCGGCACTAAATCTATAGTGAACTCCACATCTCTGTCAGGCGGAAGTCCTGGAAGATCCTCTGGGAATACATCCATAAACTCCCTAATGATAGGGTGTGGCGGTGCTGCGTCCCCAACTGTCGCACAACAGTTCGGCTCTAGGCTGATCTCCGGTCCTGTCCTCCTGACACTGAATGGTGCTGTGCCCGGGGGACTGAACAAAATACTACCCTCATGGCAATCTATAGATGCATGGGCATAGCTAAGCCAGTCCATCCCCAATATGGTATCATAACCGGGGAGTGGCATCACAAAGAATCGCCCCTCAAACTCTCTCCCGGCTATCATAATAGAGCATCTATAGCTAGCTCTAATAGGCACTGGTCCTCCTCCCGTCATTACTCTACTAATCTCCGCAGTAGGTGTAGATACTAAATTATGTTCTTGCATAAACTCTAATGATAGGAAGCTATGAGATGCACCAGAATCAAACAAGCATAGAGCTAGAAAAGTATGCAAATAAATATGACCTGTGATGACGTCAGCTAAGTAATCTGGCTCCGAAACCTGCTCCGGCTTCAGCTCAAGGGCTAGGCTATAAACCTTCCCCTGAGGTCCCTTCTGCTGCTGCAGATGCTGCCCAAACCTCTGCTGCTGAGTCGGGAGTGGTCCTCTAGTCTTCGCTACTGGGCACTCTCGAAGCTGATGGGTGGCAGACCCACAAGCCAAACACTGTCCCAACTTCTTCCTGCAGATGGAAGCGTCGTAGCCTACCCTCTTGCAGAATGCACAAATACCTCCCTTCGGCTGCTGTCGGGGTCCCGGGGCTCTAACTGGCGGGGTCTGATGATGTGATATAGGAGGACGGTAAGCCTGCTGGGGCGGCGTCGGTGCTCTATGCTGGAAAGCCTGACGCTTGGACGGTCCCTCATGGTGTACAGAAGTCGGCCTCTTGCATGACAGAAGACGCTCCTCGATGCTCCGGGCTAACTCTAGGCTCTGGTAGTAGTCAGTCGTACCATTCGCCACTATAAGAATGCCAATGTCTGGAACTAGACCATGGCAAAACCTACGGGTCATCTCCTCTGGATCAGCAACCAGACTAGGAGCGAAACGGCTCAGGCGACTAAACTCTGCCGCATACTCGTCAACAGAACGGTTCCCCTACTGGATGTTCTGGAATCGTAGCCCCATGGCTACTCTAGCAGTGGTCGAGAAGAATTTCTTCTTGAACTGGGTCTTGAACTGGTCCCAAGTGGCTCTACCTCTCGCGAACAACGGCTCATTCCGGAACCAGACTCCTGCTAAGTCTATCAGCAAAAATCCCGCTACCTCGACCTGAAGGTCATCCGACATCCTGACTCCGAGGAGCTTCCTCTCTACCGAATCTAGCCAGTCATCAGCTACTACTATGCCCTCAGTCCCTGAGAACTCCTTTGGATTCAGACCCATGAAGTCCTTGATCGTCCCCGCTCTCTGTCATGGCTCTACATGTGGTGGGACCACGGGACGTCCCTCAGAATGCTTCATGCTCTGGCGGAGTAGGGTAGTCTGCTCCTGATGGGTTGTTAGGAACCCCTGGATCAGTGTGAGCAGTTGGGTCCCGTCGAGTGTGACGGAAGCCTGGGTGGGTATAGTGATATGGGGTGGTGGAAGTATCGGGTCCTGCCGGGCCTGTGATGTGGAAGGTGGTATCTGGGTCTGTGGATCTGTGGAGTGGGGGAATGTGGTAGGTGAAGGTGTATCAGTCAACTGGTCAGCTGACTGGATATGGAGGGCCCCATTCTCGGGGGTAACATACTGGGATGAACGAGTAAGCACCATCTAAATTACACATAAAAAGACTTATAAGGATTTATTTAAAGTAAGTAATCATATGCAAGAAAATCTAATTATAATAGCAAACATGTGATGTATTTCCTATGTTGCAATCCTAGCATTCCTCTAAGTGTTCTAAGCGTCTTTCCTAATGTTGTCTAATTTCCTTAAGTTCCTAATTGCAGGCATACTTGGTACAATAACGTAACCAAACAGTTTAGTCAGGACCTGCGTGGGCCACCACTAAAAACATGTCACGACCCGCTACCCAAATTGTTGGGCCAGGACGAGTCATGCCCAGCCTACGTTGAGATAAAACGTAGTAAGCTGTTCTAAAGACAACAGGATAAGACTAAAATGTGCTAACAGTTCTATAAGTGAAGAAGAATCATAAATGCTCCAAACACAAAAGTCGTCGTATATAGTGAAATGTCCAAGTACAAGTGAACTGTAAAGTAAAACTGGATACATGTCCAGTTACAAAAGATATAGTCTAATACATGTCTACTCTCAAAAGTCTAAGTAAACAAAAGACAACTAGGCGAGGTTCCCCGCAGGAACATCCTCGTAAAGCAGAGCCGGGTCCTCGACAGTATCTCCATAGTATGTGTCACAGAGTAACTCCTCCTCAGTAAGGATACCTACAACGTTATCCTGTCAGGACGGGAGCAAGTACTAAATCTAACAAACATATAATACTGATCATGTGATGAAAAGGAAATGACATATCATGTTGGTTCAGTTTTAGGTATATTTTATCATGGCGATAGATATACATTTTAAAGTTTAAAACTGTAGTAGGTGAGTGATCAGTCAATAGGTAATCAGGATGTACAGCGGTACATATCAATTTTCTGATGTGCACATACGTACACATAACGGCATCGGTGTATATCCATACACAAACGCGGGACCAGACATACGACACAGATACATATAGAATGTAACGGTGCTCGGTAAATACATACGAAGAAGGGGGTCATGATCACGTACACTACTAGCAGTTTCCCCTTAACCCGTTATTTAAGCATGTGAGAGAGATTATGAGATACGGTATAAACATGGTAGAGACTGAAAGTAATACAACATATAAAGTTCTAACTTGCTACCCCAAGGATCAGCATCTAACATGGTTGGTGATTCACAGTTTTATGGTTTATAGCAGTATGTAAAGTTCGTAGAAAGTACTTGCCTCTAGCAAAGCAAAGCAAAACAAGCTGCGATAAAAGTGCTATGGATGTCTGGTAACTCGTCACTGTAGAAATAAATGCAATAACTTAGCTTTTATACTAAGCTAAAATACTAGGGCACTAATTGGTGCGACACGACTTGTGACTGGGCACCTAGCCAAAATGATGATTTTAGCTTAGGAGACCAATATGGGGTGACACACTACTTTAACTAACTTTCTAGGGTCTTTACACTAGTGAGGGGTGAGGTTCAACACGGCTAAAACTCAAAATAACACAAAAAGCTACAAGTCGTAATTAATCAATAAATAAATCAAAAGTCCATTGTGTTCTAACAATTTTTAAAGTAGACAAAAAGCCTAGTTTTTCTTAAAGTAAAGTACCAAGGTGATCCTTGTTAATCATAGAAATTTATTATAATTTTTCTGGAATTTATTAACCAGTACAAATATTTTATAAAAAATCAGTTTTCCTAAGTATACAGAAAATGAGTTTTGGTTTCATATGCCAAACTAGGGGCAAAACAGTAATTTAAATACTACAAAAATTATACTAAATTAGCCAACTTAACATAGTATCTAAATACTATTTTTCCATAATTTTAGCAGTACTTTAAGTATTTTTAGAAAATCAAAAACAACATTGCACACAATAATTAATTATCTGCGTATTTTGTCCATGTATATAATTTGAACCAAAGTTCAAATACAGGACCCAAGGCCATGAATCAAGTCCAATATGACTTGTACAGGTCTTGAATGTGTGAAAACACATTTGAGCCCAAATACCCATGCTAGGCTTGGACACCAAATGGTTGCAGCAATTTAAATACACTAAAAATATAACTTGGTAAAAGTGCAAAAATAATATTAATATTTTAATAAGATACAAAATAAGTATATACATACATATGTTGAAAGTATATATGTCTATGTATAAGGAAAATACTTAATTTATAAAGTATATATATATATATATATATATATATATATATATATATATATATATATATATATATATATATATATATATATATATATATAAGAAAACTCTTAATTATATGGTGTATATATATAATATATATATACACATAAAAGTATATACATATATACAAAGAAACATATATATATATATATAAAATTTACTAACTATAAAATATATATACATATATATAAAATACTGTTAAAATACAGTATATATATATATATATATATATATATATATATATATATATATATATATACTAATATATATATACACATATATATATAAATATATAAAAAAAATATATATATATATATATATAAATATATATATAAAACAAAGAAAGAAAAAGAAAAGAAAAGAAACAGAAAAAGAAAAAGAAAGGAAAACAGAAGGGGGCTCGAACCCAAGCCAGCGGGGGGGGGGGGGGGGGGGAGGATTTTAATCGGGTCGGGCTGGCCAGGGGATCAGCCCGCTGGGTTTGTTAGAGTTAGGGTTTAGTTCATTTTATTTAGTTTAGGCTAGATTAATAATAAAAAAAATATAAATAACTGTCCTGTGTCCTGACAGTTAAGGACACAGGTATCAAACGTGTCCAGGGTCGATTCGACACGCACGACACGAATCTCACGTGTCCAGTTCTACGCTTGTGTTCGCCAGGACACGGCGAACAGCATGGACGCAACACGAGACACGCACGACTCGTAAGGACACTGCTACTCACATGTCCAGTCGATCGGAGGGGGGGATTTGGTGGTCGTGGACGGCGGAGGAGGCGTCGTGGCGGTGGCGGAGTGGTGGCGCTGCGGTGGACTCGTCAAGGCGCGTCGGATGAGGGTGGTTGGGGGCGGTGATGGTCGACGGTGGGGCTGGGCTGGGGGTTAGCCGGAGTTAGGGTTCCGGTTAGGGTTTTTGGGAGATGGGCGGAGCTAGGGCGTCGGTGGTGGTCGGGGAAAGTGGTAGCTAGGCTGAGGGGGAGAGGGGGAGTTTAAATAGGGGCTCGAAGTCGGTCGGGGCAGCCGGAAAAGGCGGGGGCTGCCCGTCGGCGTGGCGGTCATTGGTCGGGGGGTCAACGATTGTGGGTAAGGAGAGAGAGTGTTCGGTCGGGGGGGGGGGGGGTGTCTGGGTAGTTTAGCCAATAAGCCCCCATAGATTTAGGAATTTGCATATATGTCTCCACAGCTATAAATACAAATTAGAATTTGCATTCCTTAATTAAAATAATTAATTAATTGCAAACTGACTATAAAACAATTCAGAAAATTACAAACAGATATTAAAATAATTTAGAAAAATTGTAAATCAATATTTTTGTATTTAAAAACTCATTTAAAATTATTTAAAAATTCTAGAAAAATTCCTAAAAATTCCTAATAATTATTTAAGGCTATAAAAGACATAAAAATTTAATTAACACTAATTAAAAATGAATTTGAAAATCAGGGGCTTACATAACTCGACTTCCGAACGGTTCCCAAGTCTTCATAAATTTTTGTCTCGTAGTTCATTATACTGTCTCTTATAGAACTTGTCAATTCACATGGAACTGATGTTAGTGTTTGTACTTGCTCATTTTCCTGACAGGATACCGTTATATTATATTACAGATGATTCTGATGCGGACTGCTCGACCTATTATGGGCTCGAGTTAGATGGAGTAGCCTTGGATCGTGGCCTTATAGTAGAGCCACTAGATTTTGTACTTCCAGAGTAGTGTAGGTTAGCTAGGTTTGACTGGACTGCGATCCAGCTAGCTTTATTAGACTGTAGTTCTATATTCTATTTTGATACCCTGTGATGTATATATCTGGGCTTGTATTGGACTCTGCACTTATTTACTCTTTCTTTTATCATATGTCTTTTCTTCAGAGCTATCTATCTTAGTTTTATTCTGTGATTGAGACTGTATTGCTATGTCACCTCCATTCGGAGAGTATATACTGTACAGGTATATTTTAACTGTTAGTCGTAGGTATTTACAGACGTTATATACAGCGTTCTACCACCGATTCTGTGGCATAGGCTGGATGTACCCACGTGCTCGTGCCCCTCATAAGGGTGCGGGTCGTGACACCTCGCAACTCAAGGAGACTCGAACATATCGCCGCCTCGTGGCCCTTGCTACTAAGTCGTCAACTGACCCATCCAACTTGTGAACTTTAGTGTCACTCGACCAACTTTGCCTTGCGACATCTCCTGACTTAAACTCATGACAACTCAAACCATAACTATGCAACTTATATGACGACAACATAGGACTCGACGCCACATCTCGTGCCGAAGCACGATGTCTTCGTTGCAGCCAAATCTTAGGCCCAAACATTGTCTTTCTGACCGAGCACGCATTCGACTTGACTCTTGATTCACTTCACCTAATACTCGACTCAGTCCAAAGGCACGCTCGCGGATTGCCGCCCATGCCGACTCATCTATATGAGGTCACTAGCATGACAAGCTATTATGGACACATAGCTTGCGGTTGGCCGGGACCCTTCCAGCGCAAGGTAGCTAGCCCCCTGGAAGTCCCCGACTAACCCGGTGCTATCGAGTCATCACAGCTATCACCGTGTTTCCTTTTGGCCGAAACGGTCCCATGGCCCTGGGTTGCCGTTACGGGAAAACTCTACCTTGTCGATAAGTTGTCCAATGACCATGAAAGACCCTTCACTCAAACTGACGTCTCACACAGTCATTGTACTCTCAGTGTCATCATCTCTTTCCAAAACCAAGTTCAAGTCTTCTATCCTTGAGACCCCTCAAGGACCCCTCGACGACCCACGGTCGCGAGCATTCTTTCCATGTTACCATATCATTTCATTCAACTCAATGCCTATTCGATAGTCCTTTCTCCAAAACTCATTAGATCAACTGTGGTTCATGCCTTGAACACTAAGTTCGTGCATCGTGCCTTAGGCCCATCGTGCTTCTACGCAACGCTATCGCCCAACTCATACTCCATACGACTAGCTTCGAAACCGTAGGATTTCGTGGCTATACTCAGCCGCAGAACTCATAGGACCGTGCTTGGAATGACTTAGGTTGACTGCCATCACCTTGCCTAACTTCACCAAGCCTACAACTTAACTCAAGGTACGAGCAAAGGCTATGCCAAGTCTTGCATCATGGAAGCGTGCACGCTTTATCGAGTATTTACGCGAGCGACGCCTATGACTTAGGCTACGTTCATAACTTCGCCTCCTCAATTAACTTTCCTTCTCCCAAGCCACGGGACGAAAGATCGAGTGTCATTTTCAAAGCACGTCCTGCACCAACTCTAAGCCGACCGTTGGACCTTTCCATATTCTAACTCAATTCGACCCATCGGGATTATTCCCTTTAGCTATGTGGATTCGTCTCTTTTATTATCAAGCCTACTTGTGCAAGTTGAAAACATGCGATTTATTATGTGAAGGCTAAGATGAGGCAAGTTCATCGAAACTATCCCACCTGAGCGAGCGGTCGCCTCGACCGAGCGATGTCTCCGAGTAGCCGTTGTAAGGCTAAGTCCGAACGCCGTCGGCATTTTGATTACTCCGATTGACTAAGCGGGACGGGGTACTACAGAGTACAGGTCTCATGAATTCGTATCGTTCTGCAAAGAATATGGAATTGTCAATGAGACTACGGCTCCGTACTCTCCTCAATCAAATAGAGTAGCAGAGAGGAAGAACAAAACGTTAACAGAAATGATTAACTCAATGTTGTTGGCTGCTGGTCTTTCTAAGTGCTACGGGGGAGAAGCTGTACTGACGGCCACTTTTATTCTGAATAGGGTGCCTCATGCAACTTCTGACATTACTCCTTATGAACTCTGGTTCAAAGTCAGACCTAACTTGAATGTCATTCGAGTGTGGGGGTGTCTGGCATATGTCAAGCTTCCAGATCTGAAGATTCAGAAGCTTGGGACAAGGACTACTAAGACGATCTTCTTGGGGTATGTCGAGAAGAGTGATGCTCGAAGATTTCTTGATATTGAGTCAAATCATATCATTGAATCTCGCGACGCAGAATATTTTGAAGACAAATTTGCAAGGCACAAGAATATTGTTCTTGCGGATGTTCCGGAGAATAATGAGGGTGCGCAGGTCTTCAATGAAGATGTGGTCCAAGAAGATGTTGTTGTTGAAACAACGGTTGAACCAGATCTCGCTGAGCCGTTAACGAAGCGAGTGAGGAGGCCGAAGGACTTCGGAAGTGACTTTGTCACCTATCATGTGGAAGCAGATCCGTTTACTTATGATGAGGCGATGAAGACCAGAGATACGATTTTCTGGAAGGAGGCGATTGACAATGAAATTGATTCTATTACCTCAAATAATACTTGGGTGTTGGTTGATCTTCCTGAAGGAGTGAAACCCATCGGATGCAAATGGATCTTCAAGAAGAAGATGAAAGCAGACGAAACTATTGACAAGTTCAAGGCTAGGTTGGTAGCCAAGGGGTTTTCTCAGAAGCAGGAGATTGACTACTTTGACACGTATGCTCCATGCTCCAGTAGCCCGGATGACCACCATCAGAGTGTTGATTGCTCTTGCAGCAATACATAAGATGGTGATACATCTAATGGATGTAAAAACGGCTTTCCTAAATGGCGAGCTGACCGAAGAGATATACATGCAACAGCCAGAGGGATTTGTCGTCAAGGGTCTTGAAGACAAAGTCTGCAAGTTGGTGAAATTTTTGTACGGTCTTAAACAGGCTTCCAAGATGTGGCATGAGAAATTTGACAAAGTTATAAGGTCAAATAGCTACATGGTCAGCGAGACGGACAAGTGTGTTTACACGAAGTTCGCTGATGGAAGAGGTATGATCGTTTGTCTGTATGTAGACGACATGCTTATCCTAGGTACGGATATGAGCTGTGTCACGGAGACAAAGAGGTTCATCGCGAGCAAGTTCAGTATGAAGGACTTGGGGAAAGCTGATGTGATCTTAGGGATCAAGATCATCCGGACAGACACTGGACTAGCGCTGTCACAGTCTCATTATATTGAGAAGATGGTCACTCATTATGGGTATCGGGATCTTTCAGGGATCGATACGCCGTACAGGTGTGATCTGAAGCTGAAGCCTAATTCAGGGAAAAGCGTCAGGCAGCTGGAGTATGCAAGCGTAATCGGAAGTTTGATGTATGCTACTACTGCCACAAGGCCTGACATAGCTTTTGTCGTGGAAATGCTGAGTCGTTTCATGAGCAACCCTGGTGTTGAACACTGGAAGGCTGTGAAACGGGTTATGAGATATCTCAAGAAGACTCGGACATATGCACTTTACTACAGCGAAGATCCGTAGGTAGTGGAAGGCTTCAGTGATGCCAGCTGGTGCTCAGATTTGGAGAGCGAGAGGTCCACATGTGGATATATTTTCACAATGGGTGGAGCTGCTATATCATGGAAGTCGAAGAAGCAGACAATGCTCTTGCGGTCATCCATGGAATCTGAGTTCTTTACACTTGACACCGCAGCCGAGAAAGCAGAATGGCTTCGGGAGCTCATGTATGATCTTTCAGTGGTTGGGGCGCAAATACCGGTAATACCGATATACTGCGACAACCAGGCGACTGCGACGGTGGCATCAAATGACCTCTTCAACGGAAAGAAGAGGACTGTACGGTTAAAGCACAGGGCAGTACACGATCTTATTAAGAGAGATGTAATTACAGTGATTGATGTTCGGAGTCAGGAAAACCTGGCGGATCCGTTCACCAAGGGCCTCAGGCGCCAGCTGGTCGATGACTCAGCATGTAAAATGGGCTTGAAGGCATTCTGATATTAGTTATTGTATTCCTACCATAAAGTTTTATGCTATTAGTTCAAAGATTTATCTACTAGGCATCTAGCTTTTGGTTCAAGGGAGGACCATTAACTGGAAGAATATCAGGAACGGTAGGTACATGTTCTATTGGGCATGGAGAGGTTACGGAACCATAAACACTGTTGTCTACTGTTGTTTTCTGCGGAAAACGGTTCCTGTGGGAAGGTTGGCTTAATTGCCTTAATGAGTTCTCAGGCAGAGTGAATGCCTGGCGTGCTTTACAGGAAGCACGGTAGAGCAGCACTACAAGGAGTGAAACTCCATGCTACAGTGGGGTGACTCCACGATGAGGTTCCTATATGTGGGGTGTGTTTGCAAAAACAAAAAGTCTTTTATTTTACAAACTTTGTAAGAAGATTACAATTGAATTCTGGGAAAGTACAACTATAGGAATTCGATCTGAAGACGATCGCTTTATCCCTTGGACGATGTGAACTTTGAAGATGATAGCCTCTGAAGAATGCAGCAGCACTTGGACAAGAACTCCTGATCTCTGATGATAATAATGATCGATCCCCTTAATGAAGGACTTGAAACTTTATTTATAGAGTTCTAGAAATAACTAATTTATAGTTATTCTGGATTGCGTATGATGAACTGCGCTAGCAACAGACTGCGCAAACAGCGAACTGCGCTGGCAGTTACTCGATCGTGGGCCAACTGTATTAGACGCGTGGCGTTATTTGATTGAAATGCGCATGGTCGTGCACAGACGGTTGCCACGTGGCGAGCAATTGATGGCATGTATGCCACGTAATAAATGTCAGTTATCTTGATGGATTGCGCCACTTGAAAAGCGCTAGCATCAGACTGCGCTGAGACTCAGGCTCGGTCAAACTGCGCTGAAGTTGAGCTGTCATACTGCGCTGGCTGTACAGCTGTCCTCGAGTGCTGTGCTGCACAAGAAACGAAAGGACTCCTCGTTTATCGGGCTGTCAGCTGTCAGAAGATCGGATTTTTGTCAGGTAATGATGGCACTGCCACATCAGCATGGCGCGCTTGGGAGGTAGCGTAGTTTCAGCTTGCGCGTTTGAATGGTAGCACAATCTGCCTCCTGCGCAATCCATTTGAAGAGTGCGCAATTTAATTTTCTCTGTTTATTTGATAATTGTAACTTGATTTTTAGGACCTACAAGACCCCCTTCAAAGTTTTCGAAATTTGAAAATATTCAAAGTTTCGAAATACTTTGAATTTTGAATTTAAAATCAAGTTGCGCAAGTTGTGCTTTGACTGCACGTTTGGAGGAATTAGCTCCGACTTTTGTGACGCAATCGGAGGTAGCCGTTACACTTGAAAAACTATAAATAGTTTCTTTTTGTCTTTCTTTCATCCTTTACTTGTTTTTCGACTGTTCAAGAGACAAAAGCTTCCGTTCCTTCTCCGACTACTTCTTCTCCTTTCCGCCGACGATAGCGATGGCTCCCAAGCGTACAGCCATTGAGAAGGGCAAGGCCCCCGCCGAGCCTTCGACTCGGGTTGCGTCTTGAATTTTTTGTCATGAAACAGGTCATCCAGCATTGCAAGGTAAATGACGAACGAAGATCGAAACCCTTTTTAGGGTTCTTGATATTTTCAGACCTTCATACCTCTCTCTTTTTAGAGATTGATGGTATGTGCGCCACCCTGTTTAGGGTTTCGGTTGCATTCACAATAGTTTTCATTTTTATGAAAACAATACTCTTGCTCAATCGGATGGAAAGTGCTGACAAAATATTTGGCACAATCTACCGTTTTGTGCAAGTCAGTTGTGCCAGCGCAAACTGATGTCTTGCGCAAGTATTGTTAGCGCAAACTGATAACTCGCACAAGCTGACTGTGTTGGCGCAATCTGACAACGTGCGCAAGCTGACTGCATTGGCGCAATCTGACAATTTGCGCAAGCTGACTGTGTTGGCGCAATCTGATAACTTGCACGGATTGATGATCTTTTGTAGAATTTTGCTTTTGTATGTACTGATCCTTGTTTTCTTTATTTGATGCAGTTAACCTCAGGGAAGACCCCAATTATGAGGTCTTTGCAGGATCTTTGGCTGAACCTGAATATAAAGAAGATCTATCTCATGTGACATTCCCTCAGTACGCCTTACCGCCATCTCGGCAAGCCGTATTGATTGCACAGGACAATGAGACTTTGCTGTGTTTGATGAATGGGCAGCCTCTCCAGACGGCTGACACAGTTACTCATAAGAAGTCGTTGTTCTTATTTGGTGAGGCCTTTGACAAGAACTCTCAGCGAAGACCTCGAATGGAACAGAGGCTTATCCAGAGGGGCGAGGAGACAATCCTTCTGTCAGAGATTTCTAGATGCCTTCCTCTATCTCGATATGCTTTTACACGCTATCCGAGAAGAATGGAATGGGATATAACTCCACTTCAGCAAGCCCGAACAGGGAACATCTGTGTCAAGAA
Source organism: Iris pallida (assembly GCA_029216955.1). Taxonomy (NCBI): domain Eukaryota; kingdom Viridiplantae; phylum Streptophyta; class Magnoliopsida; order Asparagales; family Iridaceae; genus Iris; species Iris pallida. The sequence continues at coordinate 61,327 of JANAVB010034618.1, forward strand.
GGGGTCTGACAACAAGGATATATTCTACAGTTCCTCTGAGCGCCATAGCTCCTTGCTTAGAGGACTAAAGCCCGGCTGTATCCCACCAGATGATTCTTCCTTGCTGCTACCAGTGAGAACTCTGATCTTCGCAAATGAGTTTGCGAAAGTAAAAGGAAGGTATCCGGATCAGGAGTTGAGGCTGACAGGCCTCGTGAACCCAGATAACAAGAGATGGATCTGTATATCCAATTGGATATTGGTCCAATTTGAAGAGCGGCTTAAGGAGATTAATTTATACCAAGCAGTGTATGCCACTGTTTATGGCTTTCCCCCCAATCCTCATCTATTCCTCGCGTTGGCCGAGAGATACAACTATAGAACCGGGACGTTCATGACACCCCGCGGAGAGATTGGATTAGCTTTGCACGAGATGAAGTACATCTCCAGCCTGCCAATGGGGGATATCCCCTATGAAGAATTTGTCCCAACAAACTATGAATTGGACAAACTCCGTCAAGAGAACGCTGAAATGGTGGCTGTGTTTGAAGAGCTACTATGTCACTACAAGATCTGTTCTCTCTATTACAAGAGTGGCACCTCTGGCACCTGCTACTCCACTAAATGGTTTCCATATCTCTTCCTCAACCACATCATTGAGAAGAAGACCAAGGAGCACGAAAACTGCAATCCTAACTTTTTTCGACCGCTCAGCAATAGTGAAGTGATAGGGCTAATGGAGACACATGGAGATATGGATATCAAGATCGAGGATGATCTTCAATATCCCCCTCTGAAGAAAGATGACATTATTGAGAGTTACATGAGGATGGGCTATAGGCCCATGTTGAAGGAGGCCCAGTTGGCGCGTTTCCTCACTTACTGGCTCCGACGATACGTCGTCCCTGGGGCCAGTGCAGTCGACCGCTTTTACTGCGGTGTACTTTTTGCTGCTGTCTGTCTGGTCTTCGGCTACCGGATGGATCTGCTGTCAGCAATGACATGCAGAGTGAATGTCGGTCTTCGCCTCTTCGTCGATTCAATGATTAAAGGGAAAGGCGAGAAAGGACACTTCCTCCGGCTGGAACTCCCATACACATACTTGTTCGGATGGCTGCTCCTACATCATCCTTCACTAATGAATCCAGATATGGGGGCAGTGGGTGGCAGCTTTTTGAGAAGATTTTTTGGATGCAAGTGGATTTACACCACTTTAAGAGATTGCCGACGAGCACTGAATCTCGGTAGAGGATGGAGCTTCTACTGCGTTACCCCTCCGGTCGGTTATGAGTATATGTCTACGAACCTTGTGGACTCCGGAAGGATGCAGCCTTTGGGCCACATAGCTTTCGATTGGCTGAGGACAATCCGGCCGCCACACCTGGTATATCGGTTCGAGGATGAATGCTATCTCGAGCCTTATCTTTCCAGCCGTTTTGCATGCCAATTCGGTTATGACCAATTTCATGTAGGTAATGCTATCACATGCCTACAAGGAAAAAGGTTTAATTGATGGGGCCCGTGCTTGGGCGTATTACAATGCTCGGGACACCAGGGCGACGTTTTCGATGCCGTCCAGAAATGATCGTGGTCCTCGTATACTGTTTACGTACTCGATCTTCTATACATCAGCAAACACTTTTACTGAAAACTTCAATCTGGCAGACAGCTTCGCGACTGCGACTCGATTCAAAAAAGGAGCACCTGTTCTGGTGCTTCCTGGTAATGATGAGAAGAATGAGCCGGCTGATGCACCATTAGAAGCTTCGAGGGAAGCTAACTTCCCTGAAGAAGTTTACGAGCCGCTGCTCGTCTCCCTAAAAGTTGTAAGATCTTCGGCCAAGGAGAAGAAGAGGAAGGCCGAAGAACCTTCTTCTCCAATCTCTAAGAAGAAGATTGTTTTTGAATCATCGGAAAGGGTTACTACCCGGTCGCAATCTCGACAACAAGCTGAGTCAATTCAGAGAGAAGAAGCGACGACCCCAACCTCCATTCAAAGACAAGATCATGTTATAGACATAGAGAGCCCGGAGAGACCTCTATACAGAAAGAAAATAGTCTTCAGAAGATAGAAAGTAGTTACTCCTCCAAGACCTATCCTGGCATCGGTCCTGACAAGTGCGATTGCCGGAGTTATGATGTCGTCTCCTACACTTGCCCTTGAGCCCAGACAGGAATCTCCCAATACAGAGAAGAGGGACGAGGGTGTAGAGAAAAGAGAGGAGATCGCGGAGACAGAGGATGAAGCTGTAAAAACAAGAGAGGCGACTGCAACTCTGATTCCAATCAACGAGTCAGAAACGTCTCTTGACGTATTGCGATCTCCTACACTTGCACCGGAAACTGCCCATCTTCCAGCTTCTCCAAGATCACTTCGTGCTGAAGAAGGCAAATTAATGATTGAGGCTCTAGAAGGCTGTGACTTCGGCTTCCGTGATGATGTAGATCCGATCGCCGCAAGTGATAGCGAGGAAGCCCGAGAAGAAGGTACGGAGGATGATGAAGAAACATCGGCAGAGACTGTTGATGATGCTCCAAATCCAGAAGAGGATGCTGATGCTCATGCATCCCAAGAAAAGAATACTGTTGATGACATAGCACCGGAGGAGGCTACTATCACGGATCCAAGAGGTATTGGCTGATACTGATAATCTTCTTTTACAGATTAAATAACTGACATCTTATCTTTCATTTATGCAGAAATTCAATCTTTTCAAATTCCTCCAGTATGCACTGATATAGTGCCAACAACAGCAATAGCTAGCAGCAGCCGACATTTTTTAGGTGGCTCCGAAGCAGGAAGTAGCCAGGCAGTAATATCTGAAGCTACTTCTGCTAGGCTGCAACCTGTGCCAACAGACGACAAACTTGTCACTAGACCCAGCAATGGTAAGCTTGCCCTTATTTTTGATCCTTTTTTGATAGTTGCTAATGACAGTAAACTTATAGTGTTTATTGGATTTCGCAGAGGAACATCTGGGAGGGGCAACGAGCTCCACCATGGCTCCCTTGTCTAGAGAGACCTCAGTTCATGTTCAAGAAGTTGAACGTCCACCTATACAAGCATCTGCTGCTTCAACTTTCACAGGAGTAGTTGCTACACCTGGCGCAGCGGCTACTAACAAATTTATAATTGGTTCCTTCACCAACCTCTTCTTCACTTCCTTAGGACCCTTAGTGGAAAGGGTAATGGAAAGAGAGAATGTTGGTTTCACCACCGTTAGAACCCCAACTACTTATCTGATATGTGCTATACGAAGTCAAGACGACGAAGCTCAAGCCGCCTATCTTGAACACATATTGGAAGAACTGGAGGCATCAATTAAGATCTACAAAGATCTTAATCAGGGGGAAGTCGAGTCCCTAGTAAATATTGAGTTTGAACGGATGACTCGCGAAGCTAAAGTCACAAAAGCTGCTTTCCAAACTTTTTTGGACACTTATGCTACAAAGGCTTCAGAATATGATTCCCGGATGGAAACATTAGCATCTGCTGCTGGGGAAAAAGAAATGAAGGTTACTGAGCTGAAAGCAGAGTTTGCTCGTTTTCAGGAAGAGTTGAAAATCGTTCAGCTTGCTCTTGAGGAAGAGACGACACAGCATGAAGCTACCGTTCAGCAACTTGACAGTCTAACCCATGAGAAAAATGAGTTTGTCACTTCCCATCAAGATGAAATCACTCGCCGCCTAGTGACTTTGCCATCCTTTGATGATGAATCTGGAATGGCGGAAGCTAGAAGGCGGGTGTTGGATTCGCGTGAAGGACGACTCCAATCATTGAAGCAGCAGATAGCTAGTTTGATGACACCTCCAGCTGAATAAAGAAATTTTTGTATTTTCTCTTTTATGATATGTCTTTTTGTAATGCCTTATATCTTGATTAATGAAAAGACATTATTTTTGTGGCTCTATTATTTTTTGCATATTCCATTAAGGATATAAATAATAGCGATGGAAAATATATTCAGAGGTTCAGGACATGATATATTTCTTGATTTAGAAAATAATTATATTCATTATATCTGCTCAGAGGTAATGTGGACATGGCAGAATATAATTCGTTGAATATCATTATTTCGGTAGACAACTTAATCAGGGGTAACAAATACGTGATAAGTTGCTAATATTGGTGAACGGATGAATTGTCAAAATGTATGAATAAAATGAATCGTTGGAATGAACGGATGAACCGTCAGATGAATTGAACGAACGGGTGAACCGTCAGATGTATGGAATAAACGGGTGAACCGTCGCATGGATGTAATGAACGGGCGAACCGTCGAATGAATGTAATGAACGGGTGAACCGTCAAATGAATGTAATGAACGGGCGAACCGTCGAATGAATGTAATGAATGTTGCGAAGAACGCGTCGTTTCGATGTTTCAAGAATCTCTGCCTATAAATAGAACAGAAATTTAGATGGAATGATCACTTTCACTTTTAACCAGAAAATGTCGTCTGAAGATGCACCGAAGAAGGCTGTGATCGCCCCGAAGGTGGAAGCGGTTACTGAAGAACGTCCAGTCGAGATGACCCAGCCAAAGCAGACAGAGGCGGGCGAAGGTTCGTCTGCACCCAAGCCACCAAGGGATATCTTGGACTTCCTACTTGAACCAGGGACGACGGACGAGGAGGAAGCCATGAGGATGGCCGCTTGCAAATTTCTGTTGGGTTCGAGCAAGGATGTTCTCGGCTCTTTTGCCGATTACATTTTTGAAAAGGATGGTAGTGGTCCTCGTCATGTCTTCAAGAAGGACGATAGTGATTCTCGTCCATGATATCTTGTAACACCAGTTATGATAAAATAAAATAAAATTTTATTTATGAACTATTTTGTCGTATTTACAAAAAATTCCTTTTACATTCATACATAGTACTTTTTAAGGAATTTGCCATTGATAGGCATCATTGCAACTCGACCGTCCAACTTTGTAAGTTGATAGGCTCCATTTGAGAAGACTTTGCTCACAATATATGGACCTTTCCACTTCGCGTCGAATTTGCCCTTGCTCATATGAGTCATGGTCATAGGACGTCTGACGGTTAGAACCAGTTCTCCTTTCTGAAAAGCTCTGACCTTAACTTTGCGATTAAAAGCTTTTGAGATTCGGGCTTGATATAACTCAATATGCTGTTGAGCCAATAACCGTTTCTCGTCAAGCGCTTCTAATTCTTGAAGTCGAAGGAGGTCGTTGTTCTCTGTAGTGAGCTCGTTGGCAATGGCAATCCGCAGGGATGGGATCTGAAGTTCCAAAGGTAGAACTGCTTCACAACCATACACAAGAGAAAAAGGTGTACAGCCTGTAGGGTTACGGTCCGTAGTGCGGTAGGCCCATAAACATTCTCCAAGTTTCTCACTCCAATTTTGTTTGTTAGTAGATACAAACTTCTTAAGGAGTTTGATAATAGTCTTGTTAAATGCTTCAGCTAAACCATTAGCAGCAGGATTGTAAGCTGTCGAAGCGACATTGTTAATCCGATGATCGTCACAAAACCTGGTAAACTTCTGGCTAATGAACTGTGGTCCATTGTCGTGAATGATTCTTCGAGGTACACCAAATCTATAGATGACATGATGTTTGACAAAGTTGATGACGCTACTGGTCTTAACTTCAGCCAGAGGTATAGCTTCAGCCCATTTGGAGAAGTAATCGGTTATAGCTAGTATGAACCGATGTCCTTTAGAAGAAGGAGGATTGATAGGACCTATAATATCCATGCCCCAAGCTTCAAAAGGCTAGGAAGCAACAGTTGGATGAAGGAATTTCGACGGTTGGTGAATGAAATCTGCGTGGATTTGACAAGCTCGACATTTTCTTGCATATTCGATGGCATCCGATACCATAGAGGGCCAGTAGTAACCCATGCGTCGGATACGGTCTTGTAGCTTAGGGCCTGGTTGATGTGCTCTGCAAACACCATTATGAGCTTCACGCAACACCTGCTTTGCTTCCTCACCAGCAAGACAGCGTAACAGAAGACCGTCATAAGTCCGCCGGTAGAGAGTCTTAGTAGTCTGATTGTAGTAGAATCGCAGAGACCGTCGACGAATACTCGTAGCCTCCTTGGGATCTTCAGAAAGTATATCATGGACCACGAAGTCGATGAAGGGAGTTCTCCAATCTTCACTGATAACATTGGCTTCGGCGAAGTTACTGAACTCAATATTGCGATTGTTTTCAATGCAAAACAATTCCCGATTAGAGACAACCACCACCTGTTGTCTTTTGACAGGTATGGCTTAGACTGCCGCAAGATTGGCTAAAGCATCTGCCTCAGTGTTACAAGCTCGTCGAACATATTCAATGAAGAAAGCCTTGAACGATGTAGCCATGTAAGTCGCAGCTTCATGATAAGGCACTAGATCCTGATGACGAACTTCATAGGTTCCTCTAACCTGGTTAACAACCAGCTTGGAGTCGCCATAGACTTCAAGATATTCGATGTCTAGTTATTTAGCTAATTGAAGGCCAATGAGTAGAGCGTTGTATTCTGCTACGTTGTTGGAACAGGGTTCATCTATAGAATAGGCTCTTTGGATAGTTGACCCGTCTGGAGAAACAAGAACAACCCCAACTCCTGCGACAATGGCACCATTCGGCCCGATCCTGGATGCACTGTCAAAGAATAGACGCCAAGTAGAAAATTCTTCGGAGATCATATTTGATTCAAATGTCTTGTCTGGAATTTCATCGTAAAGTTTAGATGTTTCTGGAATAGGATGAGCCGCTAAGAAGTCCGCCAGTGCTTGACCCTTAACAGACTTTTGTGGAACATATACCATGTCATATTGGGCTAACAGAGTGGCCCATGTAGCTAACCGAGAATTGAGTGTGCTGAATTTCTTCATTAATACCCGAAGAGGATTAACTCGGGATATGACATAAATAGTTTGTCCAATGATGTAATGCCTTGTCTTTTGAACAACAAACATAAGAGCTAAGCATTCTTTTTCAACCGGACTATAACGGTGTTCAGCACCAATCATAGTACGACTAAGATAGTAGATGGCTTGTTCATGGTCTTCTTTGTTCTTCTGGGCAAGTAAAGCACCCAATGAATGATCCATTGTACGGACATACATTAAGAATGGTATGCCAGAAATTGGTGGCACCAAGACTGGTGGGTTCATGAGATATTGTTTTATGTCGTCAAATGCTCGTTGACATTCTTCAGTCCAAATGAAAGATACACCTTTCTTCATTAACTGGGTAAATGGTCTGCAGCGTCCAGACATATTTAAAATGAATCTTCTGATATACGTAAGTCGACCTTGGAATCCTCGTAGCTCTTTTAAGTTGCGTGGAGGACGCATGTCTTGAATGGCTTTGATCTTCTCGGGATCCACGTGTATACCTTTAGAGGTAATGACGAAGCCGATAAATTTACCACTAGAGACACCCAAGAATGACTTGGTAGGATTCATTTTTAACTGATGTTGGCACATTAGATTGAAGATAGTTCTTAAATCTTGGATGTGATCTTCCTTTAAACGGCTCTTGACAGCAATATTATCGACATAGCATTCGACAGTCTTGCGCAGATGATCTCGAAAGATGGTACTCATAGCTCGTTGGTAAGTTGCACCAGCGTTCTTGAGACCAAATGGCATCACTGTGTAGCAGTAGACTCCGCGAGGAGTACGAAAAGAAGTGTGTTTTTCATCTTCAGGATTCATCCGAATCTGGTTGTATCCGGAGAATCCGTCCATGAAGGATATCCTTTCGAACCCACAAGTGTTGTCGATTATGACGTTTGTGATAGGAAGAGGAAACTCATCTTTTGGACAGGCTTCATTAAGATCCCGGAAGTCCATTTCTGGCTTAAACCGCCTCTGCTGCTGTTTAACTGGCTTTGCATTAGGCAAAATATTCAGTTTATGAGTAGCAACTTTAGGATCTAAACCTGGCATGTCTTCATAACTCCAGGTGAAGACATCAATGTATTCTCGAATAAGAAGAATAAATTCTTGCTTATCTGTCTCTGGGAGATTCTTGCTGATGAATATTGGACGAGGTGACCCGTTTTCTCCTTCGTCAATTTGGACCAATTGATCTTCAGTAGGAGGTTCTCGTTGTTCAAATCGGAGTTCCCATTGGGTATCATTCGTTGAGCCCAAGGATCTTTTTCTGAATTTTCTTTGACATCTTCGTCATAACCTTCTGGAAGTTCAATGGAGACCATGTTAGAAGATACAATCAATCGATGAACTTGGCCAATACTGGTGTCAGAATCCCACGATCTGGACTCAGAAGAGTTAGAGCGCTCCTCACTATCAGACTCGGAGGCTGCTGGAGATAAGACCGGAGGTGAAGCATATCCGAGTCCTCTTTTCGTCCTGCTGTAGTACATCTCTGATTTTCCTTTCGGAACGGCCGTACGGATAGGAGTTCGTCTACCCTTACCATAGTTTAGGCCATTCTTGAAGTCATAACCCATCTTTCGGATGATGTCTTTTGATTGTTGACTATAACGACGAAGTTGGAGACGTCCCATATCGTTATTTTTGCTATCATCCGTATAACTGAATTTTTGTTCTGACCCTTTACTAAAAGTATTGGACTCTCGCATCTCTTTCGAGAAGGGACAACAAAGTATGAATCATCTGGGTGTTCGAGTAAGACCTCTATTTGAAGAGACTGTACAATTTCCATTGTAAATGACTGAAAGCTATCTAACATATCCAAATAGCATTTAGTATGATAAATGATATCAGTATACTGGAAAGGAGATACTTTTTTATTGATTTGTACATCTATATTTACAACAGGACCTTTAGCCTTAGCAGGCTTGGTCAGATTGATTACAAGAGGGGGAGAAGAAGAACGTGGAGGAGATTTGCTACGACGAAGGTCAATAACAAGTGGCTCAGAAGAGGTGAGCTCCTTTTTATCCCTGTTACGAGATAAATCAATAATAAGTGGCTCAGAAGAGGTGAGCTGCGTTTTATCCTTGTTACGACGTAGGTCGATAACAAGTAGCTCAGAAGAGGTGAGCTCCCTTTGATCTTGACCACCATCGGTTGGTTGCTTCCGGACTGGCAAGTGAATAGCCAGTGGTTTGGAGGACTGAGGATGAGAAACACGCCCTTTAACAGGTATGATGAGGGTGTCATTGGACACTACTTCTTGTTCTTCTTCAGTATCTAAAGTCAGCACTACCTTCATGAACTCATCTTTATACATACGAGCATCGTTACAATATGCTTCGACACCTTTGAAAGGGTAGAGATCCGCAACCTCCTTTTGAACCTCTCCATTGTCATCAACATACTTGAAACATTGATGGAGAGTTGAAGGAACAATGTTGTGTTCATAAAGAAATGGTCTTCCCAAAAGAGCATTGTAAGAGCAACCATGGTTATCTATAATATAGAAGGTCACCTTCGTGCGGAGATTGCCTATTTTGAGTTTTAGGCGAATCTTGTCCAGAGGCTCACTTCTTTCCTGGTTGAACCCCAAGATGGTGGTGATTGTGCTAGAAAGACTATGTACTGGGATCTTCAGTACGTCTAGCATTGTCCTCGGCATGATACTGAGTGCAGACCCGGGATCTATCAGAATACGATCGACCTTCATCGAGTCGATGTATCCTGTATAGTATAGAGGACGGTCATGCCTATTGTCTTCCATCAGCAAATCATCCTGTGTGAAGGTAATATTTGGAATTAACTCCAACACACTGTGACAGTAGAGGCAAGAGACAGGCTCTGATTCTGGCTTTTTTAGAAAAGTTAGACAGGTTTCCGCCTGCATGAGAGCTTCACTCAGAGTTTCTCGAGTCTCCTTGGAGAGGCTTAAGAGCTCAAAAATTGACAGCCTAGCCGGTGTATTAGCTAGTTGAGCCAAAATATTAAAATTGTATGGTTTCTCAAGTCCAGAAGGGGATGACTTCTTCAAAGGCTTGTCAAAGCGGACTTGTTGTTTGTCTTTGTCGGTTGCTGTCGGCTTAGGGGGAATAGGTTCTACAACCGGTGAAGACACAACAGGGATGCCCTCATTAGAATTATGTTGCACTGGAGCGGACTCAGAAGAAGAAGCAAGGTTTTCTTGAGTTTCGAAAAATTTTCGTAGATAGGCTTTTCCAGACCTGGTACCCAGCAGGATTTCTTCTTCAACTATGGGGTCAGAAGACACCATATTGCAGACTTTTGTTCTGCCCTTGGAGCGGTCTTTTTGCTTAGAAGGAGCCTCGAAGTCTGCAACAAGGTCCGGGTGGATCCACATAATCTCGCCGTTATCAAGAGATAGGGGAACAAGACCTTCACTCCGTAGATGAGGGAGATTCTCGATCTCAAGGGTGGCCTTGGGGATAGGGAAGACACCATGCTGTACCATCTGTGGAGAAAAGTTATCGAACTGTACTGAGACCATGTTCGCGGTAACAGTCTTCTCATCTTGTTGAAGAGTGACAACACCAGCATTGACTAACTCCTGAATCTTGCCTTTGAGCACATAACATGCTCGAGTGGGATGACCAATAAACCTGTGATAAACACAATATTTGGGATGATCAGTCTTACCAACCTCGTCAGGCTTCTTCGGGTCTGGAAGTTGGAGCTTATTGCTTTTGATCAAGCAATCGAAGATGCTCACGGTGTCGTTCTCGTCAAAGGAGTATTCTACTTTCGGACGAGTTTCCCTTGGTAGAGGGGCAGAAGGAGTAGAAGCAGACGTAGGTGGAGCTACGTTGACAGCCAGAGATTCTTTGTTCTTCAGATTGATGTTCAAAGTTTCTTTACCCATGCGGTTGTTCTGGCGATTACCGCTACTAGCTGTCGGGTGTTCATCCCGGTCGGGGTTAGACATGTGTACCCCCAATTGTTTGAATTTGTCAGCACTAACTTCAGCTGCTTTAGCATTGACAATGAATGATGGCCAGTCTTGAAATTGAGTTGACCCCGTTTACATACTGATAATAGGCAAAAGATTTGCCTTGCAGGTATCTATAGTGACATCGGCTGGAGTTCCAGGAGGCATCTTTAATGCTTTTCGGCAGAATCTTTCAATGAAACTCTCAGCAGTTTTATTATATCTTTGTTTGATCTTGTTGAGGGCCGACATGGCCATGTCGTTGATTCCCTCGTAGAATCGCTCCAAGAAGATTTGTTTCAAACCCAAGAAAGAGGTGATACAGCCATCAGGTAAGCTCCTGTATCAATCGTATGCTACACCAGCTAAACAGCCGACGAATACTCTGGTAAGAAGATCGTCATTTGGCTGAAGTTGAACAGTCATTACCTCAAAGTGGTTAATGAATTGACTTGGAGAAGTGCTGCCGTCAAACAGTAAAATTGTAGAAATCTTGTACTTTGGAGAAAATGGAACTTCCTTCCATTCAACCGGATAGGGTTGTTTGATCCCCAATCTCTGTAAGTTGTCCTTATCTTTGAAGGCCTCGAATTGAGTGCGCAAGAGTTTGACAGCTTCATTAGCATCCTCCGATGATGCAGAAGGAGCATGCTGAATTATAGTGTTAGGGGGAAGAACATCGTGGTAAGTGCTACCCTCAGCTCCTGATTGATTCGGTGTGGGTTGAACTTGTACAGGGGGTATTTGAGGAGATACTACCCCCAGACCTGCATTGACAGGTACCGACGATGCTATAATCTCAGGGTTTGCAGCGGGTGCGGTCGGTGGTACTGTATGTTGGGCCACAATGATAGAATGCATACTTACGACCATTTCAGCCATGGTCTTCAGCTTGTCTTCCAGTGCAGCTATTCGTTGTTCTTGATTTGCTGAACTAGAAGCATCTGGGTCTTCAGTGACAACATAAGCTGTCACTTCTCTAGGTACAGTAGAAGACACCGTCTGTTCAGAACTTTCGCTGTATGCATCATAATCAGAGAAAGAATCATCTCCTGAATAAGAAATAGGGAGATGACCAGAGAGATCTTGGAGAAGATTCCCATGCCCTATTGTATCTCGACTTCGGGATCGGGTATGTCGAAATACTCCTTCAGAAGATTCTTGGAGTAAATCTAAATACCGCTGGCTGGGCCTGCGAGGCTTGCCGTGTTTGGAGCACTTTCTACCCCCAGTGTCTCGAGAAGTCATGTTGACGGAAGCATACAACACTTCGTCTTCATCTTCTGACATTGGTTCAGAAGTTGCAAAATTCAGACGATCGAAAACAGATCGTTTTGTTGTCTGGCAACAGCACTTGATGACAACCTTGTGATTACAATGATGTTCAAGTGGTTGAACTGGAGGTGTTGAGATGTTGTCCCGTTTTTGCTTGAGGTGTTCTCGGAGGTCAGGAATAATGACGGAACGAGAAGAAGTCAGAGGGATATACTCTTTGACCACATTCGGAACATGGTTTCGGTTCTTCAGATGTTTTGTCCCGTGAGTATATAGAGAAGTATTCACTTCATTAGCATAGGTGTCAGGATTTTTCATCCTGGAAATTCACCTTTGATGCAGGTTGATCTTCGGCATTGGCTGCTTGCGTTTTATAGAAGCTGGTCTATTGAGATAAGTCCGTAGATCAGCAAATTCACCCCCAGGGGTTTCTGTCTGAGACACCAGTAATTTTTCCTGTTTTGAACGGGATATCCTGAGAGTTGGGAGATCTTGGAATTCTGCTACCGGAGTAGGCAGAATACCTCTTTGATCAGTACATTTCCCTTTGGCAGGGAGGGAAGAACTCTTGTGTGAGAGAGTTCTTGTACTGATTGGTGCCGAGGCACGTTCAGATGGATCTTCTACGATAAAAACCGGAGAAGACTGAGAAAAGACCAAAGGACCTTTTTCCTTGTTTTGTGAAGAAGGGTTGGCTAAAAGCATTTCCCTCTGTTGTCTTCCAAGTCGTGGAACGAGGAAGTTCGAGAAAAGACCAACGGGCCTTTTCCTTTGTTCTGAGGAGGAGGAGGAACAGTCAAGAGACTACCCTCAGTAGATTGCGCTGGAGCAACAGGGTGCTTGGGAAGAAGAGCAGAGTTTTTCCCTTGCTGTGAGAAGAAGGGAGATTAGCCAAAGGACTATCCCTATTAGACTGCACTGGAACAGCTTGCGCAGAGGTTGAAGTGGCAATAGGCGCATTGGCTGATTGCGCTTGGGAAGCTTTGACAGATGGCCTTTTGGCCACAGAAACTGCAGTTTGTGCAGTAGGAATCCTGGCTTCAGAATGTTTAAGATGCACCCTGGTTGCAGGAATAGTGGATTGCGCAGGAGGGAAGGAGGTCGCCAACTGCGCCAGGGGGAAAGGAGTCTTACACTTTGCCAGAGTAGAATAGAAAGTGGGTTGTGCTGTGGCAGAAAGAGCAGTGTGTTGCGCAAGGGCAGCAGTTGAGACAGCAGGTTGCACAGATGATTGCGCAGAGAACTGCACAGAGGACTGCGCAGAGGACTTTGGAGTCCACACTGAACGGACCTTGCTCTTGGCAGAGGTGGCAGTGCGACGAGTAGTTCCAGAGTTGATCATCACCTCGTAGGCAGTCTGGTTGACCTTCACAACCAGCATCTTCTGCGTCTTTCCGATAGACGCAACGTCACATTGAGTTGTCACTTCCTCGTCGGAGGAGAAAGTCGTCCCCAGCAGAGTCGCCATTTTGTTTGCAAAAACAAAAAGTCTTTTATTTCACAAACTTTATAAGAAGATTACAATTGAATTCTGGGAAAGTACAACAATAGGAATCCGATCTGAAGACGACCGTTTTATCCCTTGGACGATGTGAACTTTGAAGACGATAGCCTCTGAAGAATACAGCAGCACTTGGACAAGAACTCCTGATCTCTGATGATAATAATGATATGATCCCCTTAATGAAGGACTTGAAAATCTATTTATAGAGTTCTAGAAATAACTAATTTGTAGTTATTCTGGATTGCGCATGATGAACTGCGCTAGCAACAGACTGCGCAAACAGCGAACTGCGGTGGCAGTTACTCGATCGTGGGCCAACTGTATTAGACGCGTGGCATTATTTGATTGAAATGCGTATGGTCGTGCACAGACGGTTGCCACGTGGCGAACAATTGATGGCATGTATGCCACGTAATAAATGTCAGTTATCTTGATGAATTATGCCACTTGAAAAGCGCTAGCATCAGACTGCGCTGAGACTCAGGTTCGGTCAAACTGTGCTGAAGTTGAGCTGTCATACTGTGCTGGCTGTACAGCTGTCTCGAGCGCTGTGCTGCACAAGAAACGAAAGGACTCCTCGTTTATCGGGCTGTCAGCTGTCGGAAGATCGGATTTTTGTCAGGTAATGATGGCACTGCCACATCAGCATGGCGCGCTTGGGTGGTAGCGCAGTTTCAGCTTGCGCGTTTGAATGGTAGCGCAATCTGCCACCTGCGCAATCCATTTGAAGAGTGCGCAATTTAATTTCCTCTGTTTATTTGATAAATGTAACTTGATTTTTAGGACCTACAGGGTGCTGCCCAGGAATAGGATAAAGCCTCGGCTTCGCAGGCCAAGTCACAGCGGCGTAGCACCGCAAATAGACAGTTAGCCTAATGTTGTATGTTAAAAATAAAGAGGGGTGTAGTCAGCACTACAAAGAGGAGGAGTTCCTCATGTTACAGTGGTACGACACTACGATGAGGTACCCGGTTAGGGATAAAGCCTCGGCCTTGCAAGCCATGTCGTTGCGACGTAACACCGCAAGGGAGCCTAAGGCTTCATGCTGGGTAGTTTGGCACTACAAAGAGGCAGTTGCCTTATGCTACAGTAGTATGACACTATAAAGGTTCCCAGATATGGGATGATTTCTAGATAGGGGTAATGCCTTGGCTTCAGGCTCTGTCATAGCGGTGTAGCACCGCAAGGGGAGCGTAAAGCGTTCCATACCATGTCTCTTTATAATGAACTCACCTATAGTGTATGGATAGAGATATCAGGCCGTCTCTTGAGGGTAAACTTATAGACGCCCAAAAGTATACACTGAAACTAGGCTGGCAGAGGGCCTTTAATGTGCATAGCCAGAAGCACATGTGACTACATTGTGTGAGTGGGAACAACTTCAGCTATGGTGCAAAATTCAAGGCTTAGTCCATTCTTGTATTATAGTCTATTGTTTAACCCATGCGGGAAGATTTAAGTCATCGCGACATCTCTCCTAATAAATGATGGACAGTCACTGTGAGGAACAGTCGAATCCATATATATTAAGATATGTCGGGGATTGTTGGGGCATTTGTATTCTTGACATGTAGAGAACTTGTTCCCTACATGCTTAGTGAAGTTTTAGTCCCACATCGGAAATACATCATGTGGTATCTCAACATATATAGGCTTCTATGTATTGTTGGGATGTGCACATGGGTGGTGACCCAAAGGTGGGAACCATGTGGGTGATTTTACTAAGAGGTAAGAATAAGGCTCCATGGTAAGCTTCTAGCTTTTTGCTCTTGGAAAATTTATTTCCATGGGAGCTAAGGCCCATAGGGGCTTAGCGACTCGGACTCGGACTCGGGCTCGGGCTCGGGCTCGGACTCGGGCTCGGGCTCAAGGGCTCATGAGGCGTAATGTGGCGTTCTGTTGGCGCACTTTGCACTTAGCACGTCAGCATCGTCGCTAGGCGCACGTTACGTGTCACGCCCCAGTACCGAAATACGGAGACGGACTAGGCCAGCTACTCCATATGAGGTACGTAACGTCATACGGCGATCGTGGCTGTCGAGAGACTAGGGGGTACATGCTACAAGCGAGTCTCCTATGGTCCCACAGAGTTCTATGTCTCAATCAATCAAATCACATCAGCAAATAAATGAACATTAAAGATAAAGCAGTAAGGCGTCCCCGACGCTTCATCAAAATGATCATGAGAGACTAGCTTTATAACATAGCTATCTCAGAGAGTCATGAGCACAAAATTATACACAGCTGCAGTCTGTTTAGTTACAATTATGTACTGACACAAAATATCAAGTAATCCGGCTAACAAGTGCCGGTGGCTAAACGCCGCAAAAGTATAAGCAGGAGTGGTGGAGAAGAAACCCACTCGAGTCCCCGACCAGCCATGCTCCTAGTATGCACCATGGATGTCAGGAAGAAGGATCGCGTCCTCTGGCTCTGCTACGAGATCTGGCCAAACAAAACCAGCGGGGTCAGCCCCGAATAGCAAGTACCGCCAAAGGGGCACAAGAGTTAAGATAAAACCCAGTTATAATGATAAGGATAAAGCTTATGCTGCGGCTATAGGGTAGCGCTACATCGTCGGACCCATCTGGCACCCTTACAACCAAACAAGGACAAAAGGTGCCACATGGAGCCGGGACGCGTCGCACTCTATGACCTTCACATAAGTTTACAGATATAAGTAAGAAGATCTCCTGGTCGTGACTTCGGTCGACAGACCATCGCAGCACGATAACCAACCCAACAATCAAACAAGAACATGGGTTGGATCACGTACCGCGGTGGGCCATGTTCCTTAGTCATTCACAGGAGTAGCACATCACAATCAAATTAAGGCTTCCGTTCGTAACTTTGGTCCGCAGCCTGTCATAGTACGATAACCAACCCAACAATCAAACAAGAACATGGGTTGGATCACGCACCATAACAGTCCGCTTTCCTCAGTTACTCGCGGAAAGTAAAAGAAAAATACAAGCAAGTCATTTTCACGGCCAGTCAAGTCTACGAGTTTCTAGTATGGCGAGGTTATCCTCGCATCATGTTATTAAGAAATCCTCAGATCGTATCTTTCCAGCAAGGCTAGCCAACCCAGGGGTTCGCGTAGACAGGTATGATTGAGCACAGGTCCCTCGCAAGGCCACCTTGCCAAAACATATAATATATAGCAAAAATTAATCGGATACAGTCATCCACTCGTTGCAGATGACACAGCATCCGTGGAGACCAGCCGGCGCGTCAAGACAATATCTCAAGGCGGCTGGTGTAACACGATCTCGGGATTCTGCCCTCCCCATGCATCTAGTATATTTAGTTGCCTAGTTTAACCCTAGGTGAAATCTTGGACTCACATGCTGTGGCCTGCATGATTATCCTCCTAAAGTCGTACTTTGGTACGAGTACCCCAAAGAGGATCCATGTCAATTAGTATGTCAACATGTTCTACCCTCCTTAGTGTAATGCATCAATGCAAATACGCCACGTGGAGTTACGAGTTATTTGTCGAGCATGAACAAGAACTGGGACATTCAGGTACATGTATCAGGAAGGAACACTTTGTTCTCCGGGGTCACATTAGTGCTCATATCATGCTCGGGACAAAAGGCGTAAGGATATATAGCATACACAAACATTCACCTATATATATATAAGAAAATATAATATATAAGAGCCCAGGTCAGAATGCGCATGGTCAAATGCGCAGAAGTCAAAACGCGCAGGGTTAGACTGCGCAGGGGTCAAACGCGCAGAGTTAGGTTGCGCAGGCATTGGACTGCGCAGCGGTTAGATGGCGCAGGAGATGGATTGCGCCAGAGTCGGGTTGCGCATGGATCAGACTGCGCAGGGTTAGACTGCGCAGGATCAGATCGCGCAGGGAATGGATTGCGCTGAAGTCAAGCGCGCTGGGTTAGATTGCGCAGGGATTAGACTGCGCAGGATCGGATGGCGCTGGAGCTAAGGAGCGCCAGCGCAGCTCAGCTCAGCGCAATGCGCTGGCCGAAGGGTTGCGCAATTCGTCAAAAGACGAGCTGCGCAGTTCAACTTGCGCTAAAGAGCGCAGGCTGAAGGGTCTTCTCTTCCAGGCCGAGAGCCTCCTCAAGAACACCAAAAACTTCCAATTTCCTTAACTTGACCAAATCAAAACCAAATCTAGATTTTCAAAGTTCTAACTTGAGTGAAATTGAATTCTCTTCCACATGGAAGCATCAAAACCCACAAAATCCTAACGAAAATAGATCAAAACCATGTAAATCCGAAAATGGAGAAAACTTAGATCTACAAAAATCAAAGCTTCAAAATGGAAATTTTCAAGTTCTAAACTAGTATAGATTGAGGAGAAGAACATATTTTGACAAATAATTTTGTAAGAAATCATTAACAAAATATAAATCCATCTCTTGAGCAAGTTGGCACTTGCCTTGGTTGGTGGAGGAAATAAATGAGAGGAATAATGAGAGGAGAGAGAAGGAGATGAGTTTTATATAAAATCTAAACCAAGTTGGTTCATGAGGACCCAACGGGTTCAAGTGAACCGAGAGCATGTCACCCAATTAGAGCCAAAACTGTAAACTAAAATCACAGAAAATAAATTACGAAATATTATTTTGTCAAATAATTTAGGATATACATGAAGAAATACAACAAAATTACAAATAAGCAGTATACGTGCTAAAATACGTATACCGGAATCAGGGAGTGACATCTCTACCCTTCTTAGAAAAATTCCGTCCTCGGAATTTCCAGCCAAGACAGGATTGAAAGATCAGGATAAGCAAGGCACAATCATATGCAAGTTAACTAACAAGCAGTTATTATCTACATCACAAAAGTACAATACAAGCGGGTGCAGTGAATGTGGGATCGTGTCATTGTGGCATAAAGATATACCTCACAAACCAAACAAATGCGGATACCGAGATCGCATCTCGTCCTCGCGCTCCCAAGTTGATTCTCCCGGAGAGTGATGGTTCCAAGCAACACGGACAAGGCTGATCGTCCGATTCTTGAGTACCTTCTCTCGCCGGTCTAAAATAGATACGGGTTGTTCCTCGTAAGTTAAGTCGGTACCAACGACTAACTCTGAATGATCGAGGACATGACTCGGATCCGGGACATACCCACGTAACTGGGACACATGAAATACATCATGTATGCCAGTTAACGAAGGCGGAAGGGCAAGTCGATAAGCCACATCGCCTACCCGAGCGAGAATCTTGAAAGGACCAACGTATCTTGGACTAAGCTTTCCTCGGATTCCAAATCTGATGATATCCCGAGTAGGCGAAATCCGCAGAAACACTTGGTCGCCAACTCTGAACTCTAGAGGCCTACGATGCTGATCCGCCCAATGACGGTGTCGGTCCTGTGCAACTCGAAGGCGCTCTCTGACCAACTTAACTATCTCCACAGTCTGCGTGATCATCTCTGGCCCCAACAACTTTCGTTCTCCGACGTCGTCCCATGCCAAAGGGGACCTGCACTTCCTTCCGTACAATGCTTCGAACGGGGCCATCTGAATGCTAGCCTGATAGCTGTTATTATAGGAGAACTCCACAAGATGAAGGTGATCCTCCCAAGATCCGCCAAAGTCCAAGGTGCACGCCCGTAGCATATCTTCTAACGTCTGAATGGTTCTTTCTGATTGCCCGTCAGTTTGTGGATGATATGCAGTACTGAATCTTAACTTGGTCCCCAAACTCTGGTGCAAGCTCCGCCAGAAATGGGAAGTGAACCGTGTATCCCGATCTGATACTATACTAACTGGAACACCATGCTGCTTCACTATCTGCTTCATGTACATTTCTGCCAACTGCTCAGTAGTCTGCCCAACTCTGAAAGGAAGGAAATGAGCGACCTTCGTGAGTCGATCTACTATTACCCAGATCGCATTCTTGCCAGCCGGGGATCTAGGTAAACCGGTCACAAAATCCATCGTGATGTGCTCCCATTTCCATTCTGGGATAGGAAGCGGCTGGAGCAATCCTGCTGGTCTCTGCTGCTCGGCTTTCACCTGCTGACATACCAGACACTTGGATACAAATCTCGCTATCTCTCTTTTCATGCCATTCCACCAAAAGTACTGCCTGGTATCTCGATACATCTTCGTTCCTCCTGGATGAATGGAATAAATGGAACTATGAGCTTCGGACATAACTTCCTGCCGAAGGTCTCCACTCGGTACACAGAGTCTGTTTCCAAACCTGAGCGTACCATCTTCGTGAATCACTAACTCCTTCCTACGGCCTGATTCACACTCCGACCGCAACTTCTGAATCTGTGGATCTTCTGCTTGTGCTGCCCTTATCCTCTCTACCAAGGTTGACTGAATCTGCATACTGGTCATGCTTCCTATATCCTTCGGCAAAACTACTTCGATTCCCATACTCTGAAGATCTTCTAAAATATGCTTCTGCGAGGTCAAGATAAAGGCACTGTCTCTCCTACTCAGTGCATCTGCCACTATATTCGCCTTGCCTGGATGATACTGAAGATCTAAGTCAAAATCCTTCAGTAGTTCTAACCACCTTCTTTGCCTCATGTTCAAATCTCGCTGCGTGAATACATATTTCAAACTCTTATGATCAGTATAGATCTCTACCCGATCTCCGTATAAATAATGCCTCCACAACTTGAGTGAAAACACCACAGCTGCCAACTCTAAATCATGAGTCGGGTAATTCTTCTCATGGTCTCGAAGCTGCCGAGACGCATATGCTATCACTTTTCCGTGCTGCATCAATACACATCCAAGACCCTTCCCAGATGCGTCACAATATACTGTAAAGCCTCCCGCTCCCACTGGAAGCGTCAAGATCGGGGCTGAGATCAATCTCTTCTTCAATTCTTCAAATGATGCCTGACAGCTAGCTGACCAAACAAACTCTACGTCCTTGTGCGTCAAACGCGTTAAGGGCGCAGAGATCTTGGCAAAGTCTGCCATGAACCGTCTGTAGTAACCAGCTAGTCCTAAGAAACTTTGCACTTCTGCAACTGTTCTCGGGACTGGCCAATGCTCTACGGCCTCAATCTTCTTCGGATCCACTGATACTCCTGCCCCAGAAATTACATGCCCCAGGAACGAAATGTGATCTAACCAGAATTCACACTTGTCGAGCTTCGCATACAGTTGATGCTCCCTCAATGTCTGCAAGACAGTCCTAAGATGTTTCTCATGCTCCTCTTCACTGCTGGAATAGACAAGAATGTCATCTATGAACACTACCACAAATTTATCCAAATATGGAAGAAAGATGCGGTTCATCAAATCCATAAATACTGCAGGGGCATTGGTTAGTCCAAAGGGCATTACTAAAAACTCATAATGCCCGTATCTTGATCTGAATGCCGTCTTCTGAATATCTTGCTCTCGGACTCTCACCTGATAGTATCCCGAACGAAGATCGATCTTGGAAAAGATGCGGGCCTTGCTCAATTGATCAAACAGGTCATCAATCCTCGGTAGCGGGTACTTATTCTTCACTGTTACTGCATTCAGCTTGCGGTAGTCGATGCACATTCTCGTCGACCCATCCTTCTTGGGAACTAGAATCACTGGCGCGGCCCAGGGCGATTTACTGTCTCGGATGAATCCCTTAGACTTCAACTCTTCTTCATGTTGATACAACTTATCCTGTTCTGACGGCGACATTCTGTAAACTCTGTCTGCAATAGGCCTCGTTCCAGGGTTCAACTCAATGCTAAATTCTACCTCTCTGACTGGGGGCATCCCTGGAAGCTCATCAGGGAATACATCAAGAAAATCTTCGACCACTCTCGGGATCTGTCTTGACTCCGACACTGCTGCAGAGATGACGCCTTCAGTCTGATTCTTCAAGGTTCGAGTAAAGATGAACTGCTCCATCCCAGGAATGCTGAATATAACCCTACCTCCTCTACAATCAATGGTCGCATGACTGTCTCTCAACCAGTCCATGCCAAGAACAACATCAAAATTCCCCATAGGGAATTCAATCAATGATGCGGGCAATAAATGCCCACACACCTCTACCGGACATGAAAAGCGCACTCTGCTCACTTCTACGAGCCCATTGCCGGTGAGTATATCCATCCTCTCCGGCAATGCCTCAAACACTAGTCCAATCCGTGTAGCATATTGTGCAGAGATGAATGAATGAGTAGCGCCTGAATCAAATAATGCTACCGCAGGAAATGAGGTGACGAGAATTTTACCTGCCACCACGTCACTGGACGCTAGAGCCTCTCCCAAGGTTAATGTGAGAGCCTGGCCCCGCGGAGCCCCTTGTTGCGGCCTTCCTCGACCATGCTGTTGCTGCCTCTGAGGGCCTTCGGCTTCCTGCGCTTGGCGAAACATCTGAGCCTGCGTTGGTAGACGCTGGACTAGGGGCCTTACTGCTAATGCTGGCCCTCCACTCGGGGTTGCCCCTGGAGCTGGCAACGCTGGAAACTGCTGAGCTGGCCCTCCTGGCCTCTGCATCATAGGACAAGTCGAAATACGGTGGTCTGGACTACCACACCTCAAGCACAAGCCATTCGCTGACCGACACACATCCCTAGTGTGTCCTCCCTTACCACAGAAGGTACAACCCTGGGGCACCCTCTGACGCTGCTGCTGATTCCTCGGCTGCTGCTGCCGAACTGGCGCTGTGATAGTTGACGCGGCCGTCCTCTGCGGCGCTCCTGTATCATGAATACGAACACCGGGTGCTGGTGCCGATGTTCGCTGCATGGCTCCTCCTCCAACCTGGGAATGAGATCTCTTCTGACCTCCTGTCCTCGATGCCAACCTCTGCTGGGTGAGCTCGTGCCTCCGAGCTGCTGTCAAGACAGCGTCAAATGTCTGGTAGTCGTATCCTTCCACAAGCTGCAATAATTCCAAATGAAGTCCCTGCTGGAACCTCATAGCTTTCTCTGGCTCCGTTGCCACCATTGATGGTGCAAAACGGCACAATCTGCAGAACTCTGCTGCATACCCATCTACGGTCTTGCCTGCTTGCTTGAGATTGATGAACTTCTGCTGGAGCTCATATCGAGCTACTACGCCAAAATACTTGGCCTTGAATCTGTCACTGAAGGTGGTCCAACGAACAGGGCGTCTTGTACCAACTTCTTCTGATGCCCACCAGTCGCGGGCAAGATCCTGAAGTACCAGTTTGACCTGATCAACCTTCTCATCGTCTGGAATCTTGGCTGCCACAAGAATGGCTTCGATGTCTTGAATCCATGCATCCGCAGTGATGGCATCCTCCGTGCCATCAAAATACCTCGGGTTCAAGCGACGGAACCTTCCTGAGGCACCCGAGTCAACCCCGGCACTCCTCTCAAGAGCTAACTGAATCCCTTGGTTCAGCAACACGTTCTGCTCCTGCTGCCGAGTCTATTGCTGTTGGTTAGTGACAAGAAACCCCCGGATAATCTCCAGGAGTGCTACGGCGTCTGGTACTGCCGTCGCTACTGGTGCTGCAGAAGTTTCAATAACCTGCGGCTGCACTGCCTCTGGTTCCATTTCTGTTCGTGCCTGCACTGGAGAAGGTTCTCTCCCCTGTTGCTGCCCAGTCGAGCCATGCTCTTGCTGCTCTTCCTCATGGGCCTCACCCGCTACTGAGAATGAAGCACCCCTATAGAGAAGAATATAAGATTATCAAGTCCGGACGAGGAAGATTTCGAGGATGCAAGTCAGGTTAGAGATCAAGGCAAGGACAGAGAATTCGAAACATGATTTCAAGGGGAACAAGTTTTGATTGAGACTCCTAATAAATCGCAATACCCCACAAGTCTGAAAAACAGACCTGCATGGGCCACCACTAAAACCTTGTCACGCCCCAGTACCGAAATACGGAGACGGACTAGGCCAGCTACTCCATATGAGGTACGTAACGTCATACGGCGATCGTGGCTGTCGAGAGACTAGGGGGTACATGCTACAAGCGAGTCTCCTATGGTCCCACAGAGTTCTATGTCTCAATCAATCAAATCACATCAGCAAATAAATGAACATTAAAGATAAAGCAGTAAGGCGTCCCCGATGCTTCATCAAAATGATCATGAGAGACTAGCTTTATAACATA
Organism: Iris pallida; assembly: GCA_029216955.1. NCBI lineage: Eukaryota > Viridiplantae > Streptophyta > Magnoliopsida > Asparagales > Iridaceae > Iris > Iris pallida. Next base: position 84,941 of record JANAVB010034618.1, read on the forward strand.
GCTATCTCAGAGAGTCATGAGCACAAAATTATACACAGCTGCAGTCTGTTTAGTTACAATTATGTACTGACACAAAATATCAAGTAATCCGGCTAACAAGTGCCGGTGGCTAAACGCCACAAAAGTATAAGCAGGAGTGGTGGAGAAGAAACCCACTCGAGTCCCCGACCAGCCATGCTCCTAGTATGCACCATGGATGTCAGGAAGAAGGATCGCGTCCTCTGGCTCTGCTACGAGATCTGGCCAAACAAAACCAGCGGGGTCAGCCCCGAATAGCAAGTACCGCCAAAGGGGCACAAGAGTTAAGATAAAACCCAGTTATAATGATAAGGATAAAGCTTATGCTGCGGCTATAGGGTAGCGCTACATCGTCGGACCCATCTGGCACCCTTACAACCAAACAAGGACAAAAGGTGCCACATGGAGCCGGGACGCGTCGCACTCTATGACCTTCACATAAGTTTACAGATATAAGTAAGAAGATCTCCTGGTCGTGACTTCGGTCGACAGACCATCGCAGCACGATAACCAACCCAACAATCAAACAAGAACATGGGTTGGATCACGTACCGCGGTGGGCCATGTTCCTTAGTCATTCACAGGAGTAGCACATCACAATCAAATTAAGGCTTCCGTTCGTAACTTCGGTCCGCAGCCTGTCATAGTACGATAACCAACCCAACAATCAAACAAGAACATGGGTTGGATCACGCACCATAACAGTCCGCTTTCCTCAGTTACTCGCGGAAAGTAAAAGAAAAATACAAGCAAGTCATTTTCACGGCCAGTCAAGTCTACGAGTTTCTAGTATGGCGAGGTTATCCTCGCATCATGTTATTAAGAAATCCTCAGATCGTATCTTTCCAGCAAGGCTAGCCAACCCAGGGGTTCGCGTAGACAGGTATGATTGAGCACAGGTCCCTCGCAAGGCCACCTTGCCAAAACATATAATATATAGCAGAAATTAATCGGATACAGTCATCCACTCGTTGCAGATGACACAGCATCCGTGGAGACCAGCCGGTGCGTCAAGACAATATCTCAAGGCGGCTGGTGTAACACGATCTCGGGATTCTGCCCTCCCCATGCATCTAGTATATTTAGTTGCCTAGTTTAACCCTAGGTGAAATCTTGGACTCACATGCTGTGGCCTGCATGATTATCCTCCTAAAGTCGTACTTTGGTACGAGTACCCCAAAGAGGATCCATGTCAATTAGTATGTCAACATGTTCTACCCTCCTTAGTGTAATGCATCAATGCAAATACGCCACGTGGAGTTACGAGTTATTTGTCGAGCATGAACAAGAACTGGGACATTCAGGTACATGTATCAGGAAGGAACACTTTGTTCTCCGGGGTCACATTAGTGCTCATATCATGCTCGGGACAAAAGGCGTAAGGATATATAGCATACACAAACATTCACCTATATATATATAAGAAAATATAATATATAAGAGCCCAGGTCAGAATGCGCATGGTCAAATGCGCAGAAGTCAAAACGCGCAGGGTTAGACTGCGCAGGGGTCAAACGCACAGAGTTAGGTTGCGCAGGCATTGGACTGCGCAGCGGTTAGATGGCGCAGGAGATGGATTGCGCCAGAGTCGGGTTGCGCATGGATCAGACTGCGCAGGGTTAGACTGCGCAGGATCAGATCGCGCAGGGAATGGATTGCGCTGAAGTCAAGCGCGCTGGGTTAGATTGCGCAGGGATTAGACTGCGCAGGATCGGATGGCGCTGGAGCTAAGGAGCGCCAGCGCAGTTCAGCTCAGCGCAATGCGCTGGCCGAAGGGTTGCGCAATTCGTCAAAAGACGAGCTGCGCAGTTCAACTTGCGCTAAAGAGCGCAGGCTGAAGGGTCTTCTCTTCCAGGCCGAGAGCCTCCTCAAGAACACCAAAAACTTCCAATTTCCTTAACTTGACCAAATCAAAACCAAATCTAGATTTTCAAAGTTCTAACTTGAGTGAAATTGAATTCTCTTCCACATGGAAGCATCAAAACCCACAAAATCCTAACGAAAATAGATCAAAACCATGTAAATCCGAAAATGGAGAAAACTTAGATCTACAAAAATCAAAGCTTCAAAATGGAAATTTTCAAGTTCTAAACTAGTATAGATTGAGGAGAAGAACATATTTTGACAAATAATTTTGTAAGAAATCATTAACAAAATATAAATCCATCTCTTGAGCAAGTTGGCACTTGCCTTGGTTGGTGGAGGAAATAAATGAGAGGAATAATGAGAGGAGAGAGAAGGAGATGAGTTTTATATAAAATCTAAACCAAGTTGGTTCATGAGGACCCAACGGGTTCAAGTGAACCGAGAGCATGTCACCCAATTAGAGCCAAAACTGTAAACTAAAATCACAGAAAATAAATTACGAAATATTATTTTGTCAAATAATTTAGGATATACATGAAGAAATACAACAAAATTACAAATAAGCAGTATACGTGCTAAAATACGTATACCGGAATCAGGGAGTGACATTACGCGAGCCCAGTTACGCGGCCCGTTACGCGAGCCCAGTTACGTCGGCCCAGTTACGCAGCCCAGTACGCGGTTACGCGAGCCCAGTTACGCGGCCCGTTACGCGAGCCCAGTTACGCCGGCCCAGTTAGGCAGTCCAGTATGCGCAATGTGCGTAGTGTGCGCAGCGTGCTTAGAGTGCGAAGTGTACGCAGCGTACGCAGTGTGCGTAGGGTTGCGTAAAGGGGCTGTGTGCGTAAAATACAAATCACGCTGGTTACGCGAGTGGCACAACTTGCGGCAGAACGTGTCTTTGCATGTTCTGAGCGGTTGCTCCATGTTCGGGGTGGTTATTACCACGTCCCTAACATTGTGCTAACCGGACAGTTGTTGCAGGAGGCTATATAAGGTCTCCTCCTTTCTCTCACAAAGAGGAACTAACACACAGGTAGTAGACAAAAAGTTTACAAGTGTTTAGAAGCTGTGAGAGAGAAGAGAGGTATTGTACCAGCGTTGAGTTTTGCACGGGAGTTCGTGTTCATCTGAGGAGTCAGAAGAGCAAGAGTGTTCCAAGTTCTCCGACGAACTTGCTGGTTCCTGGAAACTAATTCGTGTGGGGCGAATAAAGCTTTGAGCAACGGTGATCATTCACCCCAGCAGGAGTTTTTCCATCTTTCGCCTGTCACCTTCTTCGTTTATCAGAATTCTATTAACGCAGCTTCGGTGAAGTGTTTGCGTTGGTAGAAATCTGTGCACCTTCTGTGAAGTGTTGCATCACCTTCTTCGTTTATCAGAATTCTATTAGCGCACCTTCGGTGAAGTGTTCGCGTTGGTAGAAATCTGTACACCTTCTGTGAAGTGTTGCATTAGTGGAATTTCTGTTACGTACCTTCTGTGAAGTGTTACGTAATAACGATTGTTTTTACAATTGTTACGAATTTCTCAGTTTTCCATCAAAAAATTGTGCCCCGACAATAACAGTATTAATAGTACTTAATAATGGTATTAATAGCAATATGCATCTAGTATTTTTTTTTTCCAAAACTATTTATAATAGTATCAATAACATCATGGATATAATATTTTATAATTTCTTTTCTGAAGCTACTGTAGTAGGTATTTTTTTTTTTTCCAGACCTTTTTGGTTTGTCGGTCCTGAACGGTCGGTCTTGGTTGCACTGCGCTACGGCTGACGCTGGGTAAGAATCAGATGTCGACTTTTCGTTCAGTCTCTTGACAGTTTTTGCCAAATCAGTCTCTTATCAGTTTTTGCAAATATGTATTGCGATATAGAATCAACACCTATGGTTTAACTTAATTGGTGGTGTCCGTGGTGTGTGACACCGTCACAAACACAACAACATATCTGAGCATGGATCTCATGGGCGACAGAGCCCATTGCCCACATTTGTTGGACCCTAAATATAATTTAACCTGTCCAATTCTTAATCATTCAATCATCAAAATATTCTATAAATCAAGGAACAAAAACTGAAGCAACACTCGAGTATTATGAAAGGTGAAGTGTGTCCAATTTTAAGATTTCTTTTGAGGTCCCAAAAATCTCAAGAATGGCCCTGACTGTCGCGAGCTTAGGGCTCTGATTGCCGCCACTTGTGGGTTCGAGTTGATAAAAAAAAGGGACGCTATTACGTTGTCCGCTGCGAGGAGATAAGGTGATGCAAAAAAAAGGACGTTGCTACGTCATCTGTAGTTTGTGACCACGGACGTGACTTCAGGTCACGTGGCAGTCTTTTATTGCCCCTCAAGTCCGAATTTCAAGGGGGTGGGATCCCATGATAGCAAATGGGATAATAATTGGCTGTCACGTGGACCTGCGGTCACGTCCGTGGACACAAACAGCAGACAAGATATCATTTTTCACAAAAAAATAAAGGATGGTTGGCCAAATTTTTTCCAATTTTAAACTTTAGTTGGTGGAAAACTAGGGAGCCGAAGATTGTGTCCTCTCTCTCTAGCAATAGAGGAATAGTATGAGCATTTCCAATACTAATTTTTACGTAGAAAATTTAGTGGAAAAAACTCGTCAGGATGATGCGAGACCAATCCGAAAAAGCACTACTGGATTAACAGGAATACACCGACTCCCTTAAACTTTCCACCAATAGAACACCGTAAACTTGCTTGACATATTTAGCATTTTCTGACATACCGACGGTATCCTAATGCCACTATACTTCTTAGAAAATCTCTGATACTAACTTCAAACTAAGTATCATTTGTCTCATTCGACTTTCCGACCTTCTTCAATACAAGAATGATTTGTTATACTCTTAGGTGGTCTCTACCTAGGAAGTTTTCCGACCCAACAAATCTTTTTTTCTTACTAGGTGAAGGAGCTCATCATTCCGGCCATATTCCTCCAGAATTCAAATTTCACTCGACAGAATTTTGGTAAACATGTCCATCCCATTGTCATCTTTATGAATCTTCTCAAGCTCGACGTCATTCGCCTCCAGTATTTCTCGTATACAATGATACCGAGTCGCAATATACTTGGACCTACTAAGAAACATGAAGTTCTAACAGAGGTGAGTATCACCGACTGTCGCATAACAAAACATATTGTTCCTAGTTTAGCTTCAACTCTCTTAGAAAAAAAAATTAAGCCATACTAACACCTTATATGTCTCTGTCGCTGCAATAAACTCTACTTCCGTTGTAAGCAAAACAACACATTTCTGCAACCACGATTGTCATGATATTCTCCTCCTATCACATAGCATGATGTTAATTTCCTGGTGTCAACGTCTCTAGCTGTCACGTCCCAGAACCAGAATACTGACAAGTAGGGACGGACCAGGTCAGCTACGTATTCCAAAGTACTCCAGTACCCTGAAATAACGTATAAGCTGTATATACATGGGGGATTACTACCACAATCCAACAGTCAATCCTAAGCAATCCTAGGTAATTCAATCACAGACAAATATGCAAAGTACAAGAAGTATGATCATCAGACAAAAAATAGTAAAACGTCCCAAACTATATATACATTGATGATCATGAAACTAGTAATACAAAGTGAAGAACTAGCAAGAGTAATAGTCATACATGATAAGCTCTAGCTATAGTCTAGAATACACAAATCATGTTTAGGCCCGTAGGCTAAATGTCAAGATCCAAAACACGTGCTCGGAGGCTAAACGCCACAAAAGAATAATGTACATAACTAGTGGGAGAATGATATAGAAAAATCCACTAAGGTACTCTGGTGCTCCGGATAGTCATCGTCGAGTAGATGGTACGGAAGATCCTTCGGGCTCCTCTATCAGATCTGGCCAAACAAAACCAGTGGGATCAGACCCCCAATAGCAAGTACCACACAGAAAGCCAAACTATGAACTAAAACCAACAATAACTAACACAAAAACAGATAGAGACATAAATAAGTAAATACGAATCGAGACTCGTGCACTACCAATGCACTCATTTCAAGAATAGAAAAGACAGTAAGCAAAGCAACATGGAGCATATGATAAATAACATGTGACATAATGTAAACTGTGGACATGTGAATTAAATGGAAACATGTGCACATGTGAGATAAACTGAACATGTCAGCATATAAAAAAATGGTACATGTGAGCATGTAAGGTAACTGGAACATGTGAGCATGTTAGATAACTGGAACATATGAGCACGTGACTTAGAAACTATTTCGGAACCTGAGTTACAACCCGTAAACCAAACAAGGACCGGGGTTGTAACCCTTCTCCTGAATAGAACTTCGTCTCTAACCAATGTACAACATAGAAATCATGTATAGCGTGTAAGTACTGAATAGGACGACAAATGACAAGATGACTAAAAAAATATTTCGGAACCCAAGTTACAATCCGTAAACCAAATAAGGACTGGGGTTGTAACCCTTCTCCTGAACATAACGTAGTTTCTAATTATTTATCGACAAAAGTAAAGCGTAAACAATAATGTAAACAAATACGGACAATGCCTAGATAAAACTAGACTAGACTGGACTCCATACAACAATCACAGCCAAAAAATGAGTACGGCTTTATACATTAGCTAACTAGGGTTATCACAATCCTAATTACTAACAAGATGCACTTTTGGGAAATTCAATCCAATTACCTGCCCTGTAGACTACCCGACTCATCCAGGCCAAAAGAAAAATAAGTATAGCAGACACACCGCAGTAAGATACGTGTGTCCTAAAGAAGTGTCCCACTCGACGGTGTGCTGGAAGTGTGCTTATCATGACAGATAGCTCCAAATCCCATATATATATATATATATATATATATACCAGAACACGAAGGGCTGCAGGTAACTGAAAAATTCTTCCCTTCCAATGTGTCACGTCCCAGAACCAGAATACCGGAGAACGGGGGAGTGACTCAGCCAGCTACGTATTACGGGTAGATAAATACCGTATAATATGATCAATGCTGTCTAAAAGACGAGGGGGGTGCATACTACATGAAAGTCTCACTATGGTCACTCTATATCTATTGTCTCAATCATTCAAACAAGAAGCAATAATAGAGAACATGTAAGATAAAGCAGTAAGGCGTCCCAAATGCTCAGTCAAAATGTTCTTGAGATCTGGCGGTACAAAACATAGCCAGATGATATAGCAAGGTATACACAATTGTTATCAGCTGCAGTCTGACTTAGTTACAATTATGTAAAAGTAAGTACAAGACAATTCGACTAACATGTCGGTGCCAAACGGCAAAATATAAAGTAAGTAGCAAAACGAGCGGGGAAGTGAGGAACCCACTCATGTCCTCCTGCGAGTATTGACCATCTTGGAGGTAGAAGTAAGCTGATTCCTCGAAAACTGGCTCTAAATCTGGCTATGCAAAACCAGAGAGGTTAGACCTCTAATAGCAAGTACCACAAGGAAGCACGACATGAGAATTAAAACCAGTGATAAGAGTTAAGGATATGATAAATAAGTCTCCGCTTGCTACTGGGATTCACACAACATCACGACACTTCAAACCAACTTTCTAACCAAACAAGGACAGAAGTTGACCCGTCATGTCTTGACATTCTAATCATCTCGGTTAGTTAGCAGAGTAGGTACAGTACACAAACAAATCAATTTAAACGGCCATTCAACCACCACGGCTTGCTACTGTAAGTTCCAAGTTATCCTGGAAATATGTAATAAGGATTCCTCAGTTCTTACTATGTACAAGCAAGGCTAGTCTACCCAATCAATCAATTGCGCCAGTCAGAAATTAGACGAGTCCCAGCGGGACACCCGTCATCAATATACAGTAAATAAGATAAGCAGATACCGCTCCCTGCCCGTGTGGCAGATTTGCAGTATCTGTGGGAACCAGCCGGCATGTCGGGACAATAATTGTCCCAAGGATGGCTGCCATGTAAGAACTCGGGAATCCATTCTCTCCATGCAATCGTTATTTTATTTAATACCGAGGTTGGATTACGCCAAGGCTGATCTATGCCATGACTAGTCTACGCCAAAGCTTTACGCTAAGGCCACCGGTTCACGTCAAAGATTTACGCTAAGGCAAATACGCGAGTAAAGAAAGTACGCGTAAGGAGTGACGTTGCGCGTAAAATATTGTACGCGCAAGGGTCAAAGTTTACGCATGGATGAATACGCGTAATAAGGAGTAAAATTACGCGTAAAAAGTCGTCTTACGCCAAGCCAAGGAATACGTGTAATAAATGGAGTTTACGCATGAAACTTGTACGCATAAAGAATAGGGTTACGCGTAAAACTTGTATGCGTAAAGGGTCAAGTTACGCGTAAAACTCGTACGCGTAAAAGAATTATAATTTACGCATGAATGAATATGCGTAAAAAGAATAACGTTACGCATAAAATATTGTACGCGCAAGAATAGGATTAGGCGTAAAATATTGTACACGTAAAGAATTACGCATAAATGAGTATGCGTAATCCGTATTCACGCTGACACGAATGATCGTGGGCGTAGAGCTTGATATTACGCGGGCACGTAAAAACGTGGGCGTAACGTTTAATGCCTACGTGAGCACGTATAACGTGAGCGTAAAACTCCTCCCGAACTCCAAATTCCATGGAACCTTCATTCCAAGTCAAAAATAGGATTTCCATGGGTCAGAATGGCGTATAACACAATCTCAACAATCTGGAACGAACAAAACTTAGAAATAAGAAAGTTTGATATATCAAAACCAATGAAATCCGAAGAATAGTAATTTCTAGATCTACTAAAAATAAGACTTCAAAATGCAAAATGCCAAGTTCTAAGCTATCTTAGAATCACGAGAGGAAGATAAATGAACCATAAAAATAGGTTCTCATGTGCAAGCAAGATGTACTTGCCTATGGGTTTGGTAGGTGGAGAGAGTTATGAGGAAGAAGAAGAGTAAATGAGAAGAAAAAGTAATAAAGAGAGAGAAAGGGTTGGGACTTTAAATGAAGATGTGGTAGGTGGGGAGTTGGGTTCGGTTCATGATGAACCATCAAAAATTCGGAAACAAACCAACCCAAGCCGAACCCAAGAGCAAAACTAAAACAGAAAATAAAATACCGAAAAATAATTAGCATAAAATTAAAGGAATTAAATACAGAACAAATTTATGATAAATATTAAATAAATACATTCAAGCAGTACACGTATTGAAATACGTATTCTGGGAATGGGGAGTGACATCTCTACCCTACTTAGAAAAATTTCGTCCTCGAAATTTTAAATCCAAGCAGGATAGAAATATCGGGATTAAACTAATCTAAGTACAGCAATTTTAGCGAGCAAGCAATCATTTTACAATACCAATAGCAAGTAATATATCTATGTTTATATCAATCTACGATATCAAGCAATTTCTACTCATAGGGTGATAAGCATGAGGAATCAAGACAATCAAGGTATACGGAAAGAAATATACCTTGTGAGTCAAATAGGTGCGGATACCGTGATCGGATATCATCCTCCCGTTCCCGCGTTGACTCTCCTAAGGAGTGATGACCCCAAGCAACACGGACAAGGCTGATTGTTTGGTTCTTGAGTATCTTCTCCCTTCGGTCCAAAATGGACACAGGCTGTTCCTCGTAAGACAGGTTGGTACCAACAACCAGCTCAGAATGATCGAGGATATGGCTTGGGTCCGATACATACCTACGCAACTGAGATATATGAAACACATCATGCACCTCTCGTAACGAAGGTGGAAGGGACAAACGATAAGTAACATCGCCTACCCTATCAAGGATAGCAAATGGGCCCACGTATCGCGGACTCAACTTCCCGTGAACGCCAAATCTAATGACCCCACGAGTAGGTGAGATCCGCAAAAATACGTGGTCCCCAACAGAAAATTCTAGCGGCCTACGATGCTGGTCTGCCCAATGTCGATGTCGATGTTGCGCAACTCGAAGTCGCTCTCTAATTTCCTTAACCACTTCAACCGTCTGAACAATCATTTCTGGGCCTAACATCTTCCTCTCCCCGATATCATCCAATGCCAGTGGCGACCTGCACTTCTTACCGTATAGTGCTTCGAATGGCGCAATCTGGATACTGGCTTGATAACTGTTGTTGTACGAGAATTCGACTAAGTGCAGGTGACTCTCCCAAGACCCTCTAAAATCTAGGGTGCAAGCTCGTAACATATCTTCTAAAGTCTGAATTGTTCTTTCTGATTGTCCGTCTGTCTGCGGGTGGTACGCCGTACTGAATCTTAACTTGGTACCCAGGCTATGATGTAAGCTCTTCCAGAAATATGATGTAAAAATAGGTATCTCTATCTGATATAATACTGACAGGGATCCCATGCTGCCTGACTATCTGCTGCATATACAACTCTGCCAACTTTTCTGTAGATTGTCCTACTCTAAAAGAAAGAAAATGCGCCACCTTCGTAAGCCGATCCACTATCGCCCAAATAGCATCTTTACCACTAGGTGACCTCGGTAAACCGGTCACAAAGTCCATTGTGATATGCTCCAACTTCCATTCCGGGATAGGAAGCGGTTGTAATAATCCAGCTGGCCTCTGTTGTTCTGCCTTCACTTGCTGACATATTAGGCAACGAAAAATAAATCTAGCTATCTCTCTCTTCATTTCGTTCCACCAGAAGTGCTGTTTGATATCTTGGTACATCTTGGTCCCTCCAGGGTGTATAGAATACTGAGAACTGTGGACTTCTGTCATAACCTCTTGTCTGATATCTCCACTAGGCACATATAGACGTGATCCAAATCTAAGTGTACCATCTTCATGAATTTTCATCTTCTTCCTGAGTCCCGACTCACAATCTGTCCTAAGCTTTTGAATCCTTGGGTCCTGTGCCTGAGCTGCCTTGATCCTGTCTACCAAGTCAGATTGGACTCGTAGACTTGCCAGAATTTCTGTATCACTAGGAAGTATAACCTCGAAGCCCATCTCTTGAAGATCTTCTAAGATGTGTTTTTGTGATGTCAACATAAATGTGCCGCCTCTCCCGCAAAGAGCATCTGCTACCACGTTAGCCTTGCCTGGATGATACTGAAGCTCTACGTCGTAATCCTTGATTAATTCTAACCATCTTCTCTGTCTCATGTTTAGTTCCTTCTGAGTAAAGATGTACTTCAGACTCTTGTGGTCTGTGTACATGTCCACTCGATCATCGTACAAGTAATGCCTCCATAGCTTCAAAGCAAATACTACCGCTGCCAACTCCATGTCATGGGTCGGATAATTCTTCTCGTGGTTTCGAAGTTGCCTAGATGCATACGCTATCACCTTCCCATATTGCATTAGGACACACCCAAGTCCCTTTCCTGACGTATCACAATATACAGTAAAACCTCCGGGTCCAACCGGTAATGTAAGAATGGGTGCCGATATTAACTTCTGCTTCAAATTCTCAAATGATGCCTGGCACTCTGCCGACCAAATGAATGGCACATCCTTTCGTGTCGAGCGGGTCATGGGTGGTGAAAGTCTTGCAAAGTCTGATACGAACCTTCTGTAATATCCTGCCAACCCCAAGAAACTCCGCACATCTGCTGCGGTCTTAGGTACTGGCCAACTCTCTACTGCTTCTACCTTCTTGGGATCCACTGCTACTCCAGCCCCTGATATGATGTGTCCCAAAAATGAAATGTGATCCGTCCAAAACTCACACTTGCTGAGCTTGGCATACAACTGGTTCTCTCTCAGAACCTGTAACACTTTCCTGAGGTGATCTTCATGCTCTTCTGCACTAGATGAGTATACGAGAATGTCGTCGAGAAACACAACGACAAATTGATCCAAGTACGACATAAAGATACGGTTCACACTACAAAAATTTGTCAGATTAGCGACGTTCCAAAACATCGCTAAACTCGGTTAAAACGTCGCTAAACTAAATTAGCGACGTTTTCAGCGACGTTTAATAAACGACAGAAAAAAGTGTGTCGCTAATCGAGAAAACGTCGCAAAATGTCGCTAGGACGACGTTATTTAGCGACGTTTATAACGTCGCTAATTTGCGACATTATTTGCGACGTTTTTAAGTGGTCGCCGATTAGCGACACATTAGCGACGTTCTTGCGACGATGTGGTGGCATCAGATTGTTTGTCACGTCAACAATATGGCAATATTTTTAGCGACCTTTATATTCGTCGCTACCTGTTAGCGACGAATATAAACGTCGCTAAAAGCGTCGCTAAATTGAAAAAAAATTAAAAAAAGAATCCAGAATGCAAATGTACAATCCAAAATACAGAATCTAATCCCTGGGTTCGCCGACCCCTTCGGTGGAATACTCAACACCGGCCCGCACAATACAATCCAGAATAGACCAAAAATAATTGGTCATCTCCTCAAGCCTCTAGGAGCATCACAATATGCATCACACATCACACAAACAAATATACATCACAATATGCATCACACAGCAAGCTATACCAATATATTTCACACACAAGAAAATAAATATCCATCACAATATCCAAAAGAAGATATATCCATCAAAACAAATATCCATCATAATATCCAGATGAGATATATCCATCAAAACAAATCCAGTCAATATATGTATCTATTGTCGTCTATGCTGGGGTAGATAGAATTCCCTCAGCCAGCACGCATAAGTAGGATCCGCGGCAGCCAGATCAATGTCCAGAGGAGATGAATGGCTGGAACTCCCGGTGGAACTGTCCTGTGGTGCCACCTCCTCCTTCATATCTCCCTCAGCTTTAGGAATTACTTCTGGAGCAGCTCTCTCGGTGGAACTGTCCTCTGGAGCTGGAGCCACCTCCTCTTTCACAGCCATCTGTGCCTCCCTCAAACGAGATCCTCGGGTCTTAGATGCCGTCTGTGAGAACGGGTGCCATCTCGTTTGAGTACATTTTCGAAAGCAGATAAAATACAGAAAATTTAATTTTTTGCCAAGTGTGAGAACGGATGGCTTAGAACACAACCCAAAATTCATTCTAGCATACATTAGTGTGAATCATCTATGTTCTGTACATATGGTGTAGTATATGTTCTTATCGTATCTAGTATCTGAAGAATGTAACAGAATCAAGATGAACTCACATAATGTAATACTAAGACATCATCTACTACTATATAAGATATAGTGATAGGTTGTCATATCATCATTGTCGAGGGATGAGGGTCGAAGGATAGTCAACTTTATCTACGGCTACATAGTTTCTGCCTCGCCAGTCGAATGGCTGCAGGGACTATGTCCTGATCACCATGTCGTACCATAGATTAATGCAAATGGAGCTGGAGCCAAAATACAAAATCCAAAATACAAAATACAGAATCCAATCCCTGGGTTCGCCGAAAATACAAAAACAAAGATTGACACACAGTACTAATTCATATGTGTTTTAAGTGTGAGAATGGATGGCTCAAAACATAATCCAAAATTCATTCTAGCATACATTAGTGTGAATCATCTATGTTCTGTACATATAGTGTAGTATACGTTCTTATCGAATATAGTATCTAGTATCTGAAGAATGTAACAGAATCAAGATGAACTCACATAATGTAATACGAAAACATCATCTACTACTATATAAGATATAGTGATAGGTTGTCGTATCATCATTGCCGAGGGATGAGGGTTGGAGGACAGTCAACTTCATCTACGACTACATAGTTACATGAGCTAGTCGTCGCGAAACGTCGCTATGACGTCGCTAATAACGACTAATTTAGCGACATTAGTATGAACGTCGCTAAATTCTAATTATATTTCCCCCACCAATTCATTTTCCTCCATTTTACTCTTTCACTCTCTCTCATCCCCCCTCCGGCGCTCTCACTCTCTCCGGCGCTCTCACAGTACTAATTCATATCTGTTTTAAGTGTGAGAACGGATGGCTCAAAACACAACCAAAAATTCATTCTAGCATACATTAGTGTGGATCATTATATTCTGTACATATGGTGTAGTATATGTTCTTATCGTATCTAGTATCTGAAGAATGTAACAGAATCATGATGAACTCATATAATGTAATACTAAGACATCATCTACTACTATATAAGATATAGTGATAGGTTGTCATATCATCATTGCCGAGGGATGAGGGTCGGAGGACAGTCAACTTTATCTATGGCTACATAGTTTTTGCTTCGCCAGTCGAATGGCTGCAGGGACTATGTCCTTATCACCATGTCGTAGTCCAATACAATCCAGAGATTGACACAGTACTAATTCATATATGTAGTCCAATAAAAATAGTCTAATACAAAAATAACCCAATACAAATAGTCCAATACAAATAAGTACTAATAGCTAATGAGAACCACGCAGCTCACGCAAACGCTCAGTGATACGATCACGCAACCACCTCGAATAAGTGGGATTGACGGCGGCAGGAGAGATGTAGTCCATTGCAAGTGCTGGATGAATAGAACTCCCGGTCTCACTAGCTACCGGTACTGGATGAATAGAACTCCCGGTCTCACTAGCTACCGGTGCCACTTCCTCAACAGTAGGAGGAGCCACCTCAGCATTCACTGTTTTTCCTCAAACGACGTGCCGCTCCTCGGGTTATGGGTGCCATCTGGTAAGATCGATATTCACAAATAATATAATTGTAACATAAGCAAGCTAACTAAAGGAATCATCATGTAATTTGAGTACATTTTCGAAAGCAGATAAAGTACAGAAAATTTGATTTTTTGCCAAGTGTGAGAACGGATGGCTCATAACACAACTCAAAATTCATTCTAGCATACATTAGTGTGAATCATCTATGTTCTGTACATATGGTGTAGTATATGTTCTTATCATATCTAGTATATGAAGAATGTAACAGAATCAAGATGAACTCACATAATATGTAATACTAAGACATCATCTACTACTATATAAGATATAGTGATAGGTTGTTGTAGAAGCATAGAAAATAATAAAGAAAGATCCATGCGGCCAGAGAGCCCCATGCGGCTCAGAGAAGTCATGCGGCTCAAGAATCCATGCGGATCGAGGACCTATGCGGCTCAAAAAGGTCCTATGCGGCTCAAAGAGGAGCCACGTGGCCTGCAAATAGCTTTCTCGTTTATCCTTTACTGCATTAAAGGTATTGACGGCTGACAGCTTGGACGAGGTGACAGTTCTGACATAAAGATATCATTAGGACTCCCTCATAATGACGGATTCCTTGGGAAGCAAAGAAAATCTCTGACACGATCCCCCGAGTGACAGAAACTGTCATGCGGCCTTGACACGTGGACAAACGTATGCGGCCCAAGCGGAGACTCCCCCATGCGGCTCACGAAGACTAGCCCCATGCGGCTCATGAAGACCATCCCCATGCGGCTCGTAAAGACTGTCTCCATACGGTTCACTCATGCTCAAGCGGCTCAAATCACTACCATGCGGCCCAAATGTTCAAGGGGGGGCACTCTTAGGCAGCCTGGACACGTGGCCGGTCTTATGCGGCTCAACTTTCCTGCGGCTCAGATTTCTGCTGTTATGACACGTGGCATGATAGCAGGGCACGTGGCATCAGATTGATCGAAATCTCTCAGCAAATTCCAATGAAATATTGGGATCAAATCAGATCATTTGTAAATAAGCCAATTAAAGACACGTGTCGAGGAATCCGAGGTTGGCATGACAAATCAGGAGGATTTATGTCAATCAGCATTAATTATCCACAAAAGATTTGATGCAATCACATTTATTGCTCAAATCTCGATGAACGGCCCAGATTTAATGATCCTTAGCCGTCGACTTTCAAGAATGGGCAATCATTGTAAACCCTAATGATGTCCTCCGCTCTTATAAATAGCAGGGTGCCATTCCCTTGCAGAGACACAGAGATACGGAGAGAGACATATACACAGAGAGAGGTACAGAGACAGACGTGCATAGAGAGCCAGAGAGCCTGAAGAGAGAGCATTTCTCCATCAACGCCAAGCAGTTCTTCCACAGAGCCAAAAAGCTGCACCCGATCGTCCAAGGAGTAAGGCAGAGCTGTCGTCGCTTTCCCGAGCCTCTATCGTCACCCCCCAGAATCTAAAATAAACAATTGTACTTAGATTGCTGTACCTAGGTTTTCATCCCTAGGCTTTCTTTGTACAAGCGAGTTTGTATTGTGAAGTAAAAGTCCAGTCCTCCGATAATTGTTCTGCTCTTTTATATTTCATGGCAAACAGTTGTCATATCATCATTGTCGAGGGATGAGGGTCGGAGGACAGTCAACTTTATCTACGGCTACATAGTTTTTGTCTCGCCAGTCGAATGGCTGCAGGGACTATGTCCTGATCACCATGTCGTACCATAGTTTCTGTCTCGCCAGTCGAATGGCTGCAGGGACTATATGTCCCGATCACCATGTTACCAATTGACCAACCAACAAAACTACTTGTTACAAATATCGGCACTATCGGTGCGTTCAAATCGGAGTATCACATTTTTCGGTGTCGGAAAACAAATAATTATTACTAAATTATCAAATTTTTCGGCACTATCGGTGCCCCTGACCAAGCCCCCCTCCCCCCCCACACCTCTCCTAACCCGAACTCTAACCCTCCTCTCCCCCCTGCTCCCCTCCCCCAGCCGCCCCCACCCCCCCTGCTCCCTTCCCCCAGCCGTCCACACATACCCACCCCTAACCCGAACCCTAACCCTAGCTCCCCTCCCCCAGCCGCCCTGGAAATTTTTTTCCTCCCAATGTGTCACGCCCCAGAACCAGAATACCGGAGAACGGGGGAGTGACTCAGCCAGCTACGTATTACGGGTAGATGAATACCGTATAATACGATCCATACTGTCTAAAAAACGAGGGGGTGCATACTACATGAAAGTCTCACTATGGTCACTCCATATCTATTGTCTCAATCATTCAAACAAGAAGCAATAATAGAGAACATGTAAGATAAAGCAGTAAGGCGTCCCAAACGCTCAGTCAAAATGTTATTGAGATCTGGCGGTACAAAACATAGCCAGATAATATAGCAAGGTATACACAATTATTATCAGCTGCAGTCTGGCTTAGTTACAATTATGTAAAAGTACGTACAAGACAATCCGACTAACATGTCGGTGCCAAACGGCAAAATATAAAGTAAGTAGCAAAACGAGCGGGGAAGTAAGGAACCCACTCATGTCCTCCTGCGAGTATTGACCATCTTGGAGGTAGAAGTAAGCTGAGTCTTCGGGAACTGGCTCTAAATCTGGCCATGCTAAACCAGAGAGGTTAGACCTCTAATAGCAAGTACCACAAGGAAGCACGACATGAGAATTAAAACCAGTGATAAGAGTTAAGGATATGATAAATAAGTCTCCGCTTGCTACTGGGATTCACACAACATCACGACACTTCAAACCAACTTCCCAACCAAACAAGGACAGAAGTTGACCCGTCATGTCTTGACATTCTGATCATCTCAGTTAGTTAGCAGAGTAGGTACAGTACACAAACAAATTAATTTAAACGACCATTCAACCACCACGGCTTACTACTGTATGTTCCAAGTTACCCTGTAAATATGCAATAAGGATTCCTCAGTTCTTACTATGTACAAGCAAGGCTAGTCTACCCAGTCAATCAATTGCGCCAGTTAGGAATTAGACGAGTCCTAGCGGGACGTCCATCATCAATATACAGTAAATAATATAAGCAGATACCGAGCCCTGCCCGTGTGACAGATTTGCAGTATCTGTGGGAACCAGCCGGCATATCGGGACAATAATTGTCCCAAGGATGGCTGCCATGTAAGAACTCGGGAATCCATTCTCTCCATGCAATCGTTATTTTATTACTTAGTAGTCCCTACGTTAAGTGAAATCCCATGCCGTAGATCATGGTTATTCAGAATGAGTACTTTCGTACAAAGTACGATATGTACAACTCTACAAAGATGCCCGTGCGGTTAGGTTGTAGGGCTTACATAGCGTAATGCAACAATCAAACCCAGCCACGGAATAATCATGCCTTGACCATAAGGTACACATGCTGCTTTTCTAGAAAATAAATCGAAGTCTGCACGTGCCCATATGCCAACGTTCGGGATCGGCCAGTCGATTGCAATAGTTCATAGTTAATATGAACGTGTCTCATTCAATTTCAGTAAGACGACTAGCCAGTCTCTTTAGTTTCAACTAGGAACGCATGATCAATTATTCAGTCAAGGAAACAATCGATGTCAATTCGTAACAAGGCATGAATGTCAACTAGTATTTAGTATGGTCGAGTCTATAACTCTCAGGGTTATGTTCCAGTCATTCTGGGTATCCGTAAACTAGTCAAAACACATTGCACACTCCATACAACAATATGTATTAAAATATTAACCTATCATAATTATATCAAGTTCATGTCAAAAAAGACGTAAGGATATAATAGGAGAAAGGCCATGCCGACATAAGGTGAATAAAGTATTGAGCAATAGGAACACCGAGATTGGATTACGCCAAGGCTGATCTATGCCATGACTAGTCTACGCCAAAGCTTTACGCTAAGGCCACCGGTTCACGTCAAAGCTTTACGCTAAGGCAAATACGCGCGTAAAGAAAGTACGCGTAAGGAGTGACGTTACGCGTAAAACATTGTACGCGCAAGGGTCAAAGTTTACGCATGGATGAATACGTATAAAGGAAGTACGCGTAATAAGGAGTAAAATTACGCGTAAAAACTCGTCTTACGCCAAGCCAAGGAATACGCGTAATAAATGGAGTTTACGCATGGAACTTGTACGTGTAAAGAATAGGGTTACGCGTAAAACTTGTATGTGTAAAGGGTCAAGTTACGCGTAAAACTCGTACGCGTAAAAGAATTATAGTTTACGCATGAATGAATATGCGTAAAAAGAATAACATTACGCGTAAAACATTGTACGCGCAAGAATAGGGTTACTTGTAAAATATTGTACACGTAAAGAATTACGCATAAATGAGTATGCGTAATCCGAATTCACGCTGACACAAATTATCGTGGGCGTAAAGTTTGATATTACGCGGGCACGTAAAAACGTGGGCGTAAAGTTTAATGCCTATGCGAGCACGTATAACGTGAGCATAAAACTCCTCCCGAACTCCAAATTCCATGGAACCTTCATTCCGAGCCGAAAATGGGATTTCCATGGGTCAGAATGGCATATAACACAATCTCAACAATCTGGAACGAACAAAACTTGGAAATAAGAAAGTTTGACAGATCAAAACCAATGAAATCCGAAGAATAGTAATTTCTAGATCTACTAAAAATGAGACTTCAAAATGCAAAATGTCAAGTTCTAAGCTATCTTAGAATCACGAGAGGAAGATAAATGAACCATAAAAATAGGTTCTCATATGGAAGCAAGATGTACTTGCCTATGGGTTTGGTAGGTGGAGAGAGTTATGAGGAAGAAGAAGAGTAAATGAGAAGGAAAAGTAATGAAGAGAGAGAAAGGGTTGGAGCTTTAAATGAAGATGTGGTAGGTGAGGAGTTGGGTTCGGTTCATGATGAACCATCAAAAATTCGGAAACAAACCAACCCAAGCCGAACCCAAGAGCAAAACTAAAGCAGAAAATAAAATACAAAAAAATAATTATCGTAAAATTAAAGGAATTAAATACAGAACAAATTCATGATAAATATTAAATAAATACATTCAAGCAGTACACGTATTGAAATACGTATTCTGGGAACGGGGAGTGACATCTCTACCCTCCTTAGAAAAATTCCGTCCTCGGAATTTCAAATCCAAACATGATAGAAATATCGGAGTTAAACTAATCTAAGTATAGTAATTTTAGCGAGCAAGCAATCATTTTACAATACCAATAGCAAGTAATACATCTATGTTTATATCAATCTACGATATCAAGCAATTTTTACTCATTGGGTGATAAGCATGAGGAATCAAGACAATCAAGGTATACAGAAAAAAATATACCTTGTGAGTCAAATAGGTGCGGATACCGTGATCGGATATCATCCTCACGTTCCCACTTTGACTCTCCTAAGGAGTGATGACCCCAAGCAATACGGACAAGGCTGATTGTTTGGTTCTTGAGTATCTTCTCCCTTCGGTCCAAAATAGACACAGGCTGTTCCTCGTAAGACAGGTTGGTACCAACGACCAGCTCAGAATGATCGAGGATATGGCTTGGGTCCGATACATACCTACGCAACTGAGATATATGAAACACATCATGCACCATTCGTAACGAATGTGGAAGGGACAAACGATAAGCAACATCGCCTACCCTATCAAGGATAGCAAATGGGACTACGTATCGCGGACTCAACTTCCCACGAACGCCAAATCTAATGACCCCACGAGTAGGTGAGATCCGCAAAAACACGTAGTCCCCAATAGAAAATTCTAGCGGTCTACGATGATGGTCTGTCCAATGTCGATGTCGATCTTGCGCAACTCGAAGTCGCTCTCTAATTCCCTTAACCACTTCAACCGTCTGAATAATCATTTCTGGGCCTAACATCTTCCTCTCTCCGATATCATCCCATGCCATTGGCGACCTGCACTTCTTACCGTATAGTGCTTCGAATGGCACCATCTGGATACTGGCTTGATAACTGTTGTTGTACGAAAATTCGACTAAGTGCAGGTGACTCTCCCAAGACCCTCCAAAATCTAGGGTGCAAGCTCGTAACATATCTTATAAAGTCTGAATTGTTCTTTCTGATTGTCCGTCTGTCTGTGGGTGGTACGCCGTACTGAATCTTAACTTGGTACCCAGGCTATGATGTAAGCTCTTCCAGAACAAATAATCAAGCTAGTTATTAGTCCTTAACATTTTCTTGTTTGATTCTGGGTGTGGCATTCTACAGAATCCGTCTTAGACATGATACGCAAGATTGGACAATACAAGAAAGTGCACTATAGCAAGCCACAACAAGAAAATATAATACGCTGGAAGCTACGAGTGCGCTACGACGAGCCGCTATAGAGAAAATAGGGAGTGCGTCATGACAGACCACTATCATGTAAGCAAGAAAAGACATGTACAAGAGTGCACCACAACGGGTAACTATCTAGTAAGTAAAGAAAACATGTAACATGAGTGCGCCACGATGGACCACTATCTAGTATGCAAAGAAGACAAGACATAACATGGGTGTGCCATGACGGACCACTATCTAGATTATCCAAATGAGATCATTTTGTCATGTTCAAGTTAAGTTCAATATTCACAAGTTATCAAGTTAGGTCGTCGCATTTTAGGTCAAATATATAAAAGATGCAAAGAATATCAAAAATTGTGATTGAAACTATCTATCGCATATGAAATCCAATTAAAGTAAAACAAGAAGATACTTGAAGCCAAGACAAAGATCTACGACTTTCATGTTTTGAGTTTTTCAAGTTTGTAGCTACAAAACAGCTTAAACAAGCAAAAACAGTCATTCAAGGCAATCTGTGCACTGTGTGCACTACGCAGGAGCCAAACTGCCCACGGCACAAGGTGCGCGGTCTGCGCACTGCGCACAAAACGTACTGCACGTGCGGGCAAAATTGCTCACGGTGCAAGGTGCACGCAAGCACGGTGTGCGGTCGCGTGGCAAAAAATCGTACGGGCGTGCGACGTGCAAGATGCACTGCGCGCGTGGGCAAAAATATCTACGGCGCAAGATGCGCGCAAGCACGGCGCGCGGGTGTGCCGCACGCGAGATGCGCTGCACGCGCGAGCAAAAATGCCCACTGTGCAAGGTGCACGCAACCACGACGCGCGGCAGAAAATTGCGCGGGCGCACGGCGGGCGGGCAAAAATGCCCACGGCAAAAGGTGCGCGGGTGTGCGACGTGCGCAGGCAAAAATGCCTATGGCGCAAGGTGCACGCAAGCACGACGCGCGAGATGCGCTGCGCGCGCATGCAAAAATGCCCACGTTTCAAGCACGTCGTACGGCGAAAACGCTGCATGCGGCACTGTTCATCCTCCCGACAGCACCGAAAGGTGTGAGGAACCCATGAATACGAAAAACGGTATAACTAAATCAAAATAAATCAAAATCAAGTGGTTCAAAAATCAAAATTGGGTAGAATGAAATTTCCTATAACATGGAAGTCTTAGATTTCGGAAATAACAAAGTTTAAGAGATCAAAACCAAGAAAAACAAAAAAAAGTTACAAACTTAGATCTACAAAATTGTAACCATTAAGAACGAAAACTCCAAGTTCTAAAGAGGCATAGAATCATGCATGGTAGAGAATAGAACAAACAAAATAACAAAAATAATAATGTTCAAGATTTGGTAAGATGTACTTGCCTAGGGTTGGAGGAGGAATAAATGAAGAAGAAGATGAGGAAATAAATAAAGTTCATGGAGGAGAGAGAGAGAGAGAGAAGTTGGCTTTTATACCAACCCACTAATCTAAAACCAACCCAAACCGAGCCATGCCAAGTTGAATCAAACCAAAATAAACCAAGTCAAGATTAAACCAAGTCAAGGCTAAGAAAGACAAGTTAAAACACGGGTCACCTGACAAATGTCAGAATTTCATATACGTACACCGAAAATACGTATAACGAAAAACGGGAGTGACATGTATGCCGTCGGTATACATTTGTATACGGACGGTATGCCAGTCAACGAGAAAATCTATAAGTTAATTTTTTTTAAAGCGTTCCGAAAACCAACAAAATACGAAATACAGTACAAAGTACGTATCCGTATATAAATACCGATACTGTGAGACGAGGCTCACACTAGCCATGTCAGCATCGGTGTACCCAACCAAATTCGGCTGATCACTCCAATTTTTTTTTTAATTCTAGTTGAAAATGTCCTGAAAATATTAAAGCATCTACTTGACCGCGTTCCGATGCCCTCTCTTCGAGTTAGAAAGATAACGGCTCATTGCTCCGACTGTATAAGCAATTTCTTACCTTGTACTAACTATAGCTTACATGAGATTATCCATTCTGTTGGTGTTTTTGCCTTTGGACTAGAAAAAATAGTCCCACATCGGCTACACCAAATGGTGAGTATCTCAATATAATGCATTGCTTGTGTTGAGGTGTACACATGAGGTGTAGTGGGACACAAGTTTGTACCATGTGGGTGTATTTTCCTAGAAGGAAAAAGGATTAAATCCAACAAGGATGCAAGTTGATTTTTGTTGTGCGGACTCAGACTCGGACACGGACTCCAGGATGTCTCGTGCATGCACGAGAGTGTTCAGGGGGTAGGCGTGGACTGGCACACTTCTATGCTGATTGTGGGATGATCTAAAATATCAAATTCTATTTTTTGAGTATTGGTATTTTAGTCCCACATCGGATAGGAGAAGAGGTGAAGTCTCAACTCCACTCTATAAATAGAGCCCCTTGGCCTCTTTTGAAAGATGCACCAAGAAGAGAGTTAAGGGAGTCTGTAAAGTCCAGAAAGCCCGTTCAAGTCTCAAATATTGACTTACGAGCGTTCCAGAAGTTCTTCGTGAACTTGCTGGTTCCTGGAAGCAGATCGTGTTGGGGCGAATCTTGCTTTGAGCAACGGTGATCTTAATCACCCCAGCAAGAACCTTTCCTCTTCTTCTTTCTTTTTTCTTCTCCTTTATCTGAGTTGTAACTCAGTTCTGTCCGTCTGCAACTACGATTGCAAGGAAGAACGTGAGATTTATTTTTTGAACTCAGTTCTGTCCGTCAGCAACTGCGATTGCGAGGAAGAACGTGAGATTTACTTTCTGATTATTGTTGCTTTTGTAATCAGATTTATATTATAGTGTTCCTCTTGGATCTCAAGAATAATCAGAAGGTGAACGTTTGTTGAACCTCTGATCTCGACATCGAGTCTACCATCTTTGATCAAGCCCCGGGACTAACAATCTCAAAGCAAGATCCTTGTAGATGGAGAACTCTTATTTTTCTCTCATCGATACCAGCTTTAACAAGTTGGAGAAATTCGACGGAGAACATTTCCAAATATGGAAGAGGAAGGTCACCCTTAATCTTCAACTCGTGGACGTAGACCATGTATTGATTGAGGATGAACCGATAATTCGAGAAGGAGGAACTGCCGAAGCTATTGCTGCTGCACTCGTCAAGCAGAGCAAATGGAAGAGAGAAAATAGCATATGTAAACTGCTGATTCTCAATTCTATGGAAAACTCTCTAGCAGAGTCATATTCTAAGAAGGTGAAGGCCAAAGAGATCTGGGATTCTTTGGGGAAGCTATATGAAGATGACGAGAACATATCCAAAATCTTCATCGTCGAGAAGTACCACAAGTGGCTCTTCGAAGACGAGATGGCGATGCTACCTCAAGTGAAGGAATTCCTGAATTTGCGCCAGAAGTTAGATGACGAGAAGATGCCGCTCGTGGACAAGTTTGTCGTTGGAGGGATAGTCTCGAAACTTTCTACTGGTTGGAGCAACTTCTATGCTAGAATGCATCGGAAGAAGCTGGACATTAGCTTGGAAGAACTTCTACAAGAGATACACGTTGAGGACGAAATACGATCTCAACAGAAGATGGACTCTCTGTCCAAACAACTGGTTACGGCCAACTTGGTGCAGACAAGACAGTTCAAGGGAAAGCAGGTGGCTTCTCATCACAAGAAAAAGGACTCCACTAATCTAAAAGTGAACGGTCCTTCGTTCAAGCAACAGAAGTCCAAGTCCCACGTGACTTGCTTCAACTGTGACAAGAATGGCCACTACATGAGTGAATGCAAATCCAAGCCCAAACCAAAATAGCAGGTATAGCTAAACTTGATTATTTTGACTACTTAACTTGGTTGCTATTGTTGCACAGGTTGAGTTATCTAGCGTGGTAGCTGACTAGTGGTCTGACACTAGTGCATCTGACCACGTGTGCTCTCAAAGGAGCTGTTCACCAAGGACGAGCCATGTTATGACGAAGGTCTCGATGGCGAACATATATCTAGCAGAAGTTCTGAAGATCGAGACAGTGGTTATTAACCACCGACAAGGACACTGGAATGCGTGTTGCACGTACCAGAGATTTTTTGGCGATCTGATCTCAGAAAGTCTGTTATCTGATACAGACTTGAAAGATGGACATTTGTACTAGCCAGATGGTAATTTTTTGGCGAGGAACATGCTTCGAAAAGATGTTCGGTGCTGAAGGAATGTTCGAACTTCTGTTGATGGCGATAAAGTTACTTCATTGAGTGGACTGAGAGTTGTTCTATGACAGAAGCAGACTCAAGCTGTCCTACCGGGACCTTATCTTCGGAATATGGGGGTAAGGAGGTAGAGGAGTTTAAGGTCTGTGCAGATACAAGACTGTTGGGAAGCTGCTCAGACGATTGAACTAAAGTACTGATCATCTGGAGTTAGTACACTCAGATATCTGTGACTTTTATCAATTCTCCACAGAGGCCGGTTCGAAGTGTTTCTCGAAGTGTACGTTAGCATGACTTCTTAAGTAGAAGGATGCAGCATTCAAGTAGTTCAGAGACTTCAGGGCTGAAGCTGAACGTTAAACCGATCTACAACTACTCAGAAGTGATCAAAATGTAGAGTATATGTCTCATGAATTTGCATCGTTCTGCAAAGAACATGGAATCATCAATGAGACTACTGCTCCATATTCTCCTCAATCTAACGGGGTAGCGGAGAGGAATAACAGAACATTGACAGAAATGATGAACTCAATGCTGCTAATTACGGGTCTTCCTAAATGCTAATGGGGAGAAGCTGCATTGACGACCACTTTTATTCTAAATAGAGTGCCGTATGCAACTTCGGACGTAACTCCTCATGAACTCTGGTTCAAAGTCAGACCTAAATTGAATGTCATTCGAGTGTGGGGGTCTCTGGCTTATGTGAAGCTCCCAGATCTGAAGATTCAGAAGCTGGGGACTATAGGACTACGAAGACGATCTTCTTGAGGTATGCCTAGAAGAGTGATGCTCGAAGATTTCTTGATATTTAGTCAAATCATATCATCGAATCTCGTGAAGACAATTTGCAAGGCACAAAAATATTGTTCTTAAGGATAAATCGGAGAACAATAAGGGTGCACAAGAAACTAAAGTTTTCAATAAAGAAGTAGTCTAAGAAGATGTTGTTGTTGAAACAACGGTTGAACCAGAACTCGCTGAGCCGTCGTCGAAGCGAGCGAGGAGGCCGAAGAACTTCGGAGATGACTTCATCACCTATCATGTGGAAGCAGATCCGCTTACCTATGATGAGGAGATGAAGACCAGAGATGATATTTTCTGGAAGGAGGCGATTGACAATGAAATTGATTCCATTACCTCAAATAATACTTGGGTGTTGGTTGATCTTCCTGAAGGAGCGAAATCCATCGGATGCAAATAGATCTTCAAGAAGAAGATGAAAGCAGATGGAACTATTGACAAAATTCAAGGCCAGGTTAGTGGCCAAGGGGTTTTCTCAGAAGCAGGGGATCGACTACTTTGACACGTATGCTCCAGTAGCCCGGATGACCACCATCAGAATGTTGATTGCTCTTACAGCGATACATAAGATGGTGATACATCAGATGGATGTGAAAACGGCATTCCTGAATGGCGAGCTGACCGAAGAGATCTACATACAACAACCAGAAGGGCTTGTCGTCAAAGGTCTTGAAGACAAAGTCTGCAAGTTGGTAAAATCTCTGTACGGTTTAAAGCAAGCTCCCAAAATGTGACATGAGAAGTTTGACAAAGTCATAAGGTCAAATGGCTACAGGGTCAGTGAAACAGACAAGTGCGTCTATACAAAGTTTGCTGACGAAAGAGGAGTCATCGTTTGTCTATACGTAGACGACATGCTAATCTTAGGTACGGATATAAGCTGTGTCACGAAGACAAAGAAGTTCCTCTCGACGAAGTTCAGTATGAAGGACTTGGGGGATGCTGATGTTATCTTGGGACTCAAGATCATCCGGACAGACACTGGACTAGCGCTGTCACAGTCTCATTATGTTGAGAAGATGATCACTCGTTACGGGTATCAGGATCTTCCAGGGATCGATACGACGTACAGGGGTGATCTAAAACTGAAGCCTAATTCAAGGGAAAGCGTTATGTAGCTGGAGTATGCAAGCGTAATCGGGAGTTTGATGTATACTACTACTGCCACAAGGCCTGACATAGCTTTCGCTGTGAGAATGCTGAGTCGTTTTACGAGCAACCCAGACATTGAGCACTGAAAAGCTGTGAAACGGGTTATGAGATATCTCAAGAAGACTCAGACATATGTACTGCACTACAGCAGGGATCCGTCGGTAGTGGAAGGCTTCAGTGATGCCAGCTGGTGCTCAGAAGTGGAGAGCGAAAGGTCCACAGGTGGATATATTTTCACAATGGATGGAGCTGCTATATCGTGGAAATCGAAGAAGCAGACTATGCTCTCGCGGTCATCTATGGAATATGAGTTTTTGCACTTGATACCGCAGCAGATGAAGCAGAGTGGCTTCGGGAGCTCATGTATGATCTTCTAGTGGTTGGGGAGCAGTTACCGACAATTCCGATATACTGCGACAACCAGGCGACTGCAGCGGTGGCATCGAATGATCTCTTCAACGGGAAGAAGAGAGCTGTGCGGTTGAAGCACAAGGCAGTGAACGATCTCATCAAGAGAGGTGTCATTGCAGTGATTGATGTTCGGAGTCAGGAGAACCTGGCGGATCCGTTCACCAAGGGCCTCAAGCGCCAGCTGGTCGATGACACAGCTTGTAAAATGGGCTTGAAGGCATTCTGATATTGTGTTATTACAATCCTACCATAAAGTTTTATGCTATTAGTTCAAAGAAAAATCTACTAAGCATCTAGCTTTTGGTTCAAGGGAGGACTATTAACCAGAAGAATATCAGGAACGGTGGGTACTTGTCCTTTGTGACATGGAGAGGTTACGGACCTACAACCACTGTTGTCTACTGTTGTTTTCTGTGGAAAACGAATCCTGTGGAAAGGTTGGCTTAAATGTCTTAATGAGTTCTCAGGCAGAGTGAATGCCTGGAGTACTTTACAGGAAGTACGGTAGTGCAGCACTACAAGGAGTGTAACTTCATGCTACAGTGAGGTGACTTCACCATGAGGTTCCCAGGTAGGGGTAATGCCTCGGCTTTGCAAGCCAAGTCACAGCGGAGTAGCACCGCAAATAGGCAGGTAGCCTAATGCTGTATGATAATCGTAATAAAGAGAGGTAGACAACACTACAAAGAGGACGATGTCCTCATGTTACAGTGGCATGACACCACGAAGAGGTACCAGGTAGGGTAAAGCCTCGGCTTCGCAAGCCATGTCATAGCGGTGTAACACCGCACGGAAGCGCAAGGCTTCATGCTGGGTAGTTTGGCACTACAAAGAGGTCTGTGACCTCGTGCTACAGTAGTATGACACTACGATGAGGTACCCAGGTGGGGTAAAGCCTCGGCTTTAAGCCATGTCATAGTGGCGTAGCACCGCAAAGAAGCGCAATGCTTCATGCCATGACTCTTTATAAAGAACTCACCTATAGTGTATGGACAGAGATATCAGGCTGTCTCTTAAGGGTAAACTTGTAGATGCCCAAAAATTATACACTGAAACCAGGCTGGCACAAGGCCTTCAATGTGCAGCCAGAAGCACAGTTGATGTCATTATGTGAGTAGAAAAAATTGCAGTTATGGTGCAGAATTCAAGGCTTAGTCCATTCTTGTATCATGCTATTATTTAACCTATGCGGGAAGATTCAAGTCATAGCGACATCTCTCCTAATGCATGATGGTCAGTCACTGTGGGGAACGCTCAACCCATATATTGAGATATGTGGGGGATTGTTGGTGTTTTTGCCTTTGGACTAGAAAAGATAGTCCCACATCGGCTACACCAAATGGTGAGTATCTCAATATAATGCATTGCTTGTGTTGAGGTGTGCACATGAGGTGTAGTGGGACACAAGTTTGTGCCATGTGGGAGTATTTTCCTAGAAGAAAAAAGGATTAAATCCAACAAGGATGCAAGTTAATTTTTGTTGTGCGGACTCGGACTCGGACTCGGACACGGACTCCAGGATGTCTCGTGCATGCACGGGAGTGTTCGGCGGGTAGGCATGGACTGGCACACTTCTATGCTGATTGTGGGATGATCTAAAATATCAAATTCTATTTTTTGGGTATTGGTATTTTAGTCCCACATCGGATAGGAGAAGAGGTGAAGTCTCAACTCCACTCTATAAATAGAGCCCCTTGGCCTCCTTTGAAAGATGCACCAAGAAGAGAGTTAAGGGGGTCTGTAAAGTCCAGGAAGTCCGTTCAAGTCTCAAATATTGACTTACGAGCGTTCCAGAAGTTCTTCGTGAACTTGCTGGTTCCTGGAA
Source organism: Iris pallida (assembly GCA_029216955.1). NCBI lineage: Eukaryota > Viridiplantae > Streptophyta > Magnoliopsida > Asparagales > Iridaceae > Iris > Iris pallida. The sequence goes on from JANAVB010034618.1 coordinate 114,097, forward strand.
GCAGATCGTGTTGGGGCGAATCTTGCTTTGTGCAACGGTGATCTTAATCACCCCAGCAAGAACCTTTCCTCTTCTTCTTTCTTCTTTCTTCTCCTTCATCTGAGTTGTAACTCAGTTCTGTCCGTCTGCAACTGCGATTGCAAGGAAGAACGTGAGATTTATTTTCTGAACTCAGTTCTGTCCGTCAGCAACTGCGATTGCGAGGAAAAACGTGAGATTTACTTTCTGATTATTATTGCTTTTGTAATCAGATTTATATTATAGTGTTCCTCTTGGATCTCGAGAATAATCAGAAGGTGAACGTTTGTTGAACCTCTGATCTCGACATCGAGTCTACCATCTTTGATCAAGTCCCGGGACTAACACATTCCGCAAGCAGAAATGATATTTTGTCCGCGATCTATGACCAGGGGCGTGACCACAGACCCACGTGACCAAATTTCTTAGGATCCTCCTATATTCTTGGGCCGGCGGACGTGACCATATGCTCACGTGACCAAATTTCATAGGACCCTCCTATTTGCTTGGGCAAGGATATCCTATCGATTTGGCTACATGGACCCGTGGTCACATCCACGATCACAGATCACAGACAACGTAGTAGCGTCCTTGCCCAAAAAGGTAATGTTTCTGAACCGATATTCCAGCTATAGTATAGTTCATGTTACTTCCCTGACAAATAAACTACTTCTCAATATCTTGAAGAATTCACTATATACACATGTACGACAGTAATTGAAGTTGGTGTCTATTGTTAAAGAAAAATTTCATTTCTTCCAGCAATCATCGACTTATTACTGTCGGTCCCACCACCGTCAAAATTTGAGGGGATGGACAAAAAGTAGGAAAAAAAAATTTTTATTTGTTTATGGATAGAGGTATAATTACTATTTTCTTTTTGGTATTCTCAAGTGATGATTTAATATTAATTTTTTGAGGGGTGGTGGGGTAAATTCACTCAAATTCCTCTCATCTCTCTCCATTTTTCTCCCACTTTTGGGAGGAAATTTTTTTGGTGGGACCCACCTACTTTTTTTTCTCAAATTTTTCTCTCCCATTTTCTCTCCTCCTTTCCAAACACCATCATTTAAAATTTTTCTCTCACTTTTCCCTCAACTTTTTTCTTCCTCCCATTTTCCCCCTTCCCAAACAGTACCTTAAGCTGTAGATTGTGCTGAGCTATAAGTTTCGACAGAGAATTTAATGTTGCCAGCAACGTTTCGATCGAGTATGCTAACTCAAGTCCAGGCTGGTGACAGAAGGCCGAAACACGTACGCATTGGCGAGAAGGACAGCTCAAACAACATGTCGATTGATAGGAACAAGACTAGAGAGGTGCGATTTCAACCGATCGAAATAGTTAAAATCAAATAAATTGAAATTCAAAAAAGTCCAAACGAAAATTGAACAAAAAAATACAAAACTTAAATCTAACCAAATAATCCATTCGGTTTATTCAGTTTGTTTGGTTGAACTATTTCTATTATTTAATGAGTCCGGTCCCAAGTTAAAATCGTAATTAAATTATATTAAAAATTATAATTTTTATACACGCATTTGTTGTATTTTAAAATTGTGTTCGAAGTTGGATTTGTTGTTAAATTATCAAAGTTGGAGTTCAGAATACATACATAGAATTATTATTTTCAAAGAATACATATTTTTAATTATAAAATATACATAAAATTGGAAATATTTACATAATTTTTATAATCTTTATTTGATTTTTATCCGAAACCAAAAACCGAAACCAAATCTAATATTTTTTTTAATATTTTTAAAATCAAAATCGGATCGAATTTATTTAAATCAAATCGAATTCGAGTTTCGGGTCCAAAACCGAATAATGCTCACCCTTAGATAGGCCATGAACAAATTAAATTTGGATTAGGTACAAAAATATCTTTTGCCACTTGAATCTTTACATCCTTGTCAATACAATAGTTGGTGGAAAAGGAAATCAAGGGACCATGATTGCTTCCTCTAGCTACTACATCCGTAGCCTCGACGTTATCTCCATCTATCACTCCCTTTCCTCTTATCTGTGCATCTTTAAAGGATAATGTTACGTGGACGCACTTTTTTTTTTGATACATTTCATAATTATATATTATTGGATGTCAAAAAAATCCTTAAAAGAGAGGTAATAATTAACATCTACTAATGCATTGTCATACTAGTATAGCTATGAAGTGTGTCAAAAAAAATGTGTTTTCATATCACTATTCCTTTTAATGTGTCTACTTTTAGTTTCTACATTATGAATGTAAAGATTTTCAGACCCAAGTTACAACTTTTGTGGCTGCATAGACGAACCATCATAACAATTGACGTTACTATTTTACAAAATAAGCTCCTACATTTTGAATATAGAATTTACTTTTGAAGCTTTTAAAGGCAAATGTTTGAAGAAGATTTATATTTGGTAAGAAATTCAAGTCTTCCTCTAAGAAATTTCTGATAATATTAAAGTTTTGGTTACATTTTTGTTTAGGGATACTTGTGTTGTCACTCTCGTCCAGCAAGTACTTGAATATACAAATTATGATGGTTGTTGGTTCCGTTCAGATGTACAAGAAATAGGAGGATTTCACATGATATAAATTATGTCTAGCAACTTGGAATTAATCTTGGATGCAAACTAGCCAAAAATGATGGCTTGATGTGCACCTCATATATATCATCTGACATATGAAGATTAAATGTAGTTGGTTTCTAGCAATTATTGTTTCATGTCTAACCATACATTACTTCTGCGAAATTGGTTGCATGTACATAAATTTGTTATTTAGGTTTTTAGACAAGACCTAAATATAAATTTTGAATATTATACGATACAATTATGCTATTTGGCTCCCAAAATATTTGGGTGATGCCATCTCCCATTATGTGGCATCTGACATGGCAGCTGACATAACAGCTGACATGGCAAATTTTAACCCAAAACATTAATTACCCAATTTTTTTTAATGTTAATGTTAAAGTTAATTAATATTAATGTTAATGTTAATTAATATTAATGTTGATATTAATATTAATATTAATATTAAGATTAATTTTAATATTAAGATTAATGTTAATTTTAATGTTAAGGTTAATTTTAATGTTAAGGTTAAAGTTAATTATCATGTTAATTTAATATTAATATTAATTTTAATATTAATATTAATATTAATATTAATGTTAATGTTAATATTAATTTTAATGTTAAGATTAATTTTAATATTAAGATTAATGTTAATTTTAATGTTAAGGTTAATTTTAATGTTAAGATTAATGTTAATGTTAATTATCATGTTAATTTAATATTAATATTAATATTAAATTTTGTCATGTCAGCAACTATATCATATGCCACACATAATGGGAGATGTCATCACCCAAATATTTTGGGAGCCAAATAGCATTTTTGTATACGATACCTTAAAACTAAATACAAAATTTTAAATATTATGTAAACCTAAACGAGATCTAACTATCAGCCCAAGTCAATTTTCATGACAAAACCTAAATCTTTTTTCGACAATATGGAGATATAAATGTAAAATTTTAATTTTATACGAGATCCTAAAATGAAATGACTGAGATAAAAGTATCTGTGTAACCTTCTGGATAAAATATTTTTGATGTATTCTTAAAAAAAATTGTTGATGTAAGTTGTGCTGATAGTGTTCAGTTTTGTGTAACCTTTCCGGATTAAATATTTTTGATGTATGCTTTAAAAAAGATAAAATATTTTAGATGTATTCTTAAAAAAATGTTGATATAAGTTGTGCTGATAGTGTTATGTTTTGTGTAGCCTTCTGGATTAAATATTTTTGATGTATGATTTAAAAAAGATGAAATATTTTTGATGTATTCCTATTGTTGATATAAGTTGTGCTGATAGTGTTCTGTTTTGTGTAACCTTCTGGATAAAATATTTTTGATGTATGTTTTAAAAGAAATTGTTGATGTAAGTTGTGCTGATAGTGTACTGTTTAGTAGCTCAGGTAGCTGCAAAAGAAATATATTTTTATGAGAGAAATTGGGATGATTTTCTATATCTTGGTTTGCTGGAAGACTGAAATTAGAGATATGGGCTAATTAGTGGTTTGGATCCTAAATTTAATATTAGCTTAGAGTTTAAGTCATGAAATATCAAATTAAAAAGTTTGGACCCTAATTTTTTTATATTTTTGTTTCATTTTTTTATTATATCATGAAGATGAGTACAAAGGTATAAAATTGTGCTGAGTTTGTTGCTTGGTTTTATATATATATATATATATATATATAATATGACAATTTATTTATAACTCTCCCTATTAGCCAGATGTTTTGCAACAATATTGATTTGTTTTTTATATTGGAATTTAAACACACCAAAATTGTCCAACTTTTATAGCACTTGTTATCAATAGTTCCTGGTTGTGATTCTTGTATGGACTATTAAGGGGGGTTTTCCCATCAACTGGATGATTATTTAGTCTATTCAGAACTTACTGGTTCGTTGCAGCAGAAACAGACTCATTTTTTTATTACTCACACGCTCATCTGCATTCTAAACGACTCATTTTTTTATTACTCACACGCTCATCTGCATTCTAAACGATTCCGAGAGTCGAATCCTATACTACGCAATGCTGTGTTTGCAGCAGAAACTGACTCATGCAACGTTCATGTATGGAACAACTGGTGCTGAGTGCAACTTGGCAACCACATGTATTTCCTGTGACATGAACCATCACTTTCAGTAAAATAGTCAGCCAATGATTGAAGGTAATACCAATTACCAAATAATTTACGAAAAATTGTATCAGAAACATTTAAGTTTAAAATATTGTGCAAAAGGCACGGAGTTAGGAGGAACTGCAAAAGACTCGTTACGCTCTAAATTTAGACGTTTAAAAAATACGTCCTAAATTTGGACGTCAAAAACATAGTTACGAAATTGTTTGAAATAGATTCCGTAGTTTAGTCATAAGATGTTTGTGATTTAAGAGCTTAATTCCGACCGTAAATTATACGTCCAAGATTTGGACGTTTATTTATATGAGCCCAACATTTTGGCGTTTAACATTATGAGCCCAACTTTATGAACAAAAGTAATAGGCTTTTGGCTTGAGAAGAGGCAAAAGCAATATGCTTTGGCTTGGGAAGAGACACGTGCAACAAGCAATATACTTTTAGCTTGTACACGCGCGACAGCAGCACTAGCCACGCAGAGGGCCAAGAAATACACATCCTAAAATTGGACGTTGAAAATAAACGCCCTAAAATTTGGTGTTAAAAAAATGGGTGGAGAAATTTAGTTTAGCCATTAATCTTTTAGTTCGGCCAAACAATTTCGTACCTATGTTTTAGACGCTCAAATTTATGGCGTATGTTTTAAACGCCAAATTTGGGACGCAACGGGTTCTATTTTACAATTTTTTTATAACTTCTTTCCTTTTACACGTACAATACTTTAAAACTTGTATGCGCTTCTGATACAATTTTCCAAATAGTTTATCCCTTGGAAAACTAGTATATTCACATAAGTTTTTTTTAATAATTTGTTTCCTTGTGGAATCAAAATAATTCAATCTGAATATAATCTTTACCTGTGAATCACTAGAACTAGAAGGTTTTAATATATACTTGTAGATAAATTCACACAAATGCAAAGATATCATATCCCTAGATTAAACATGATTTTTAGATGTATCTATGAGTTTGACAAATGCAAAGAAATCAACCGCTAGCTCTCTCTGTCCGCATTTAGAGTGTCTCAATTAAAGTTGTGAGATTCCCAATTAACAAAAGTATAAATATTATGTATTCTCGTGTGCAGCTGAAGTATGACAATAGTTATAGTGACATTTGATACAAATGTATGTAGACAATTACTAGAGTTTTGTTATAATTATGAATCTCAAAATAACAGTTGACTAATCTCCCTACATCCTATACTGTAATCACTGTCACATGAGAGAACATTCTTTTGAAGCCTGCTTTAGAGCAAATCCGACCCTGGAGGAGAGAACAATCCACAAAGAACCCATTGCCCAAACAACTGGTCAAAGCAATAAAGCTCCGCTGCTCCCGCTCCCAAACTCCCCCACCTGCGCTTTGAATGCAGTGCAGGAAGTTCCAGGGGCAAAGATCGCACCCAGCAGACAACCTCCTCCCCACTGAAGAGTGCCAACTCCTACACCAAAACACCTACTCTAAACCTTGCAAATAAATTTGATATCCTGACTTCGGAGCAGGGCGAAGGTGGCCACAAGACGGAGTCCTCAGATGAGTCCTCTGCGACCGGAAATCCCCAATTGACAGCTACCACCCATCCGGATGATATCCCCAAGGAGTCACAGGCACCTGCAGCTACTACCCATATGGATGGAACCAACACCCAAATGTATGAGACCAGCTACCAGGTTCCGGCGCCCCAGTCGGTGGAGAGCAGTCCCGTAGACACCCAACAGGAGGAGAACACCAAGGAGTCGGCTGTAGGCTGTCAGGAGGTGGAGCACCTCGTGGGTCCCTCTGTAGCCGGACCCCTGGGCGCCTCAGAGATCTCTGCCTCTCAGATATATGGGACAAGCTCCCAGAAAGCGGAGACCCAGCCGGACTTAAGCAACCCTGAAGACCCCAAACAACCGGAAGGGAACTTCAAAGAATCACCCGATGCTGACTGTATCTACGAACACAATCGATACAACATTCCTGCTGCTGTGGCAGACTGTCAGGCCGACTTGGCAGGATGGCAACCCCCGGAACCGAGGGAGTCACCAGACACAGAGATCAACAAAATTATGACATTCAAAACGAAATGCAAACTCTGGGATAAAACAAACTCAGACACGTCAGATTCTGATCCGACGTCCGACCAGAAGGAAGATATCACAGTTGGATCTAGCTCCCTGGAACGTTTGGTGAACGAAGAAATAGCTATGGTGAATGAAGAAATAGCTTGGGCTAATCAACAGGATAATTTGAGGGACGAGGAGATAGCCCGGTCAAAGCAACAGAAAAAATCGGCTAGGAGGAAGTCTGCCGAGCAAGGGGCTAATACCCCGGTAAAGTATCTGAAGGGGCAATATAATAAAACGACCTATGCAGCGTCGACCAGAAATAAGTCCACTAATCCCAACCCAATGCCTAAACCAATGCAAACCAGGCGACAGAAGGACGCCAACAAAAACCACACTAACCTGAATGGGATTTAAAGCCATCATCTTGAATGCTCGGGGCATCAGGAACCAACCGATCAGAACCTACCTCAAATCTCTCAACCAGAAACATTCACCTGATTTCATAACGATTCTCGAACCTATGGTTGATGGGGAGAACATTCAGGAGCTTGCCCAAGAGGTGCATATGCCTTACTCTTTCCATGGTGGAGATCTTAACACATACATATGGATATTCTAGAACAATTATATCGACTTGGTGGTCTCGGAGACCAACAAGCAGTTCGTCCACTGCAACATCCTGGACAAAAAGTCGGGACAGACAATGGCCCTTACGGTCGTTTATGCTAGCTGTATTATGCGCACCAGAAGAGATCTGTGACAAGATATCACTACTTTATTTAATAATATGGACCGCCCGTGGATGCTGGCTGGCGACTTTAATGTTGTCACCTCGGTGGCAAAAAAATCAGGGCCGAAAATCATCAATGCGAACGTGGTGGCAGACTTTAACAAATTTATCTCTGAAACGGGGCTTATCGATGCTGGCTACCACGGGTCGATATACAGTTGGTGCAATGGCCTTACTAACAATCCAAACACCTGGGAGCATCTTGATCGGGTCCTCTATGATACCAACTTCCTCCTCAACAGACCACCCACATCAGTTATGCACCTTCCTCGTATGCACTCCGATCACTCCCCCTTCTCATCACCCCCTCTGACGTCCTATCTACTCCGGCCCCTTTTCGCTTTCAAAGGTTGTGGTGCGACCACCCGTCTTTCTTGGACTTGGTTACGGAAAGCTGGAACAAGGTGTGCCAGGGACCGCCTCTCGTCATCCTGCATACTAAACTCCAGAGATTAAGATCGGCCCTGGGGGACTGGAACTGGAATGTCTTTGTGGACCTTAGGAAACAAAAGCAGGAGCTTCAAAAGGAGATTGAAGATTTGGAGGCCGTCCTTCAAGAACAATGGAGTGACTCGGGTGGTGAGGATCTCATGAACGTAAAACACAGGCTGGATAAGGTCTTGGACTTGGAAGAGCAACTTCTTCAGGACCAGGCCAGAATTAATTGGGTCAAGGATGGTGATCGAAACTCCTCCTTTTTTCATGCTATTATTAAAGAGCGAGCGAAATCTAACAGAGTATGTCTGTACGATCAGGATGGGGCCATGGTGGAGGATCAGATCATTATGGATAGGGCTATTCTCCATTTCTCTAAGTTTTTCAAAGTCGTGCCGACCACGGACTCGGATAACTTCATCGACGGCATCCTGAACCTTATCTCAGATGAGCATAATCTGGAGTTGATAGCGATCCCCCAGGAGGACGAAGTTGAGAATGCGATCAAATCGCTTAATCCACAGGGAGCCCCGGGACCTGATGGTTTCACTGGAGTTTTCTATTCCAGGTGTTGGAATATCATTAAACATGACCTGATGACTGCTATCACGGACTTCTTTTTAGGAATCCAACTCCCTAAAGGCATCATTGTGGCGAACCTGGTTCTTATCCCTAAGACTTCCAAACACACGGACATCCAGGATTTCAGACCCATCAGCCTAAGCAACTTCTCCCATAAAATTATCTCGAAAATCTTGGCGGACAGGCTCATTGGCATCCTCCCATACATTATCTCTAGGAAGCAATCATGGTTCGTCAGAGGTCGCAGCATTCATAAGAATATTAGCCTAGCACACGATGTTATTGGGACCATTGACAACAACATCGCAGGTGGCAATGTGGCGATTAAGCTGGACATGTCGAAAGCTTACGACAGGGTCAACTGGAGGTTCCTCATCTTGGTTTTGCGCCAGTTCGACTTCAGCCAGAAATGGATCGACCTCATATTCAGAAATATCTCTAATTGCTGGTACTCGATCTCCATCAACCGGAAAACGAGAGGCTTCTTCCACTCGGCTAGAGGCCTAAGACAGGGGGATCCGATCTCTCCCGCCTTATTTATTATAGCCCACGACGCCCTCAGCAGAAAAATTTCAAAACTATGTCTCCACGGCCACATGAAGTACTTCTATGGCCGTAGAAATAGACTTTCCATATCACACCTCTTCTATGCGGACGACAGCCTCATATTCCTCAACGGGGGTAATGATATTGTGGACAACCTTCTGAAGATGCTGCAGGACTACTCTGAGACATCGGGACAACTGATCAATATGGGTAAATCCGCTTTGATTCTCCCAAAATGATCACATCTCCCTTCGGGCTGAGGAGATTGCTACGAGTACTAGTTTTACGATCACGCATCTCCCCATCCAATATTTGGAGGTGCCACCATTCAAAGGAAGGGCAAAAACCTGAATATTTCTTTGAGATGGCTGAGAAATTTAAGAAAAGGATCTCGGGATGGAGAGGGAGACTTCTTTCCTTTGAGGCAATATTACCCTCCTCAAGAGCGTGCTCACTGCCCTCCCTATCCACTCACTGTCAGTGATTAAAGCCCCTAAAAAACTTTTTTAGAAATTAGAGAAACTGATGGCCGGCTTCCTCTGGAACTCTAAAGATCAACACCGGACCAGATGGATCTCTTGGAGCAATGTGTGTCGACCGATTGATAAAAGGGGTCTGGGCATAAAATCCCTCGACCAGGTGATGACTGCTCTCCACGCGAAAAGGTAATGGACGTTAATTAATGGTGAGTCGGTGTGGGCCCAGTACATAGTACGGAAGTATGGGGACCCTACCACTCCCTGCTATTCCCTTCCTTACTCCCCTTCCCGCTATGACGACCTATGATGAAGATATTTTACACTGTCTACTGCAACTGCCAATAGGTTCTGGGCCGTGGCAATATCCCTATTTGGGTCCAGAACTGGTGTGGTACCCCTCTCCCCAAACCTCCCGATTTCATCTATTCCCCCTCCATCCGTCAGGTGGTGGCCTCCCTGATGGTCTGTATATTCCTGGATGAGGAGGTCAACATTCGTAATTTTCTACTTGTGGAAGCTAATGCCGTGTTGGACGACATTATCCTTAAAAATGAGAAGGACAAGATAGTCTGGGTTCTTGACCAACACGAAGAATTCTCTACTAAATCTTACTGGGAGCATCATCGTAGGAGACACCCGATCGACACCTGGAGCAGCTTCTGCTGGAACAAGTATATCCAGTCTCGCATTGGCGCCTTCCTCTGGCATCTTCGAAGGAACGCCATTCCGGTTGAGGCCAGACTTCTTTCCATGGGAGTCAACCTTGCTTCAAGATGCGTGTGCTGCACTAACCCGGACACTGAAACAAATGACCATCTCTTCGTTTTGGGCGAGACGGCTGAAAAGATATGGCTCCAATTCGCTACCAATTTCCACCTCCCCACCTACTACTCCACTGTCGATCAACTTGCTCAGGTATGGCTTCATAACTCCTCTCTCTCCCCTCTCTCCTCCTCGGCGGACATCAGCAGGAACATTATATTCACTTCCTGCTTATGGAAAATCTGAAAGAAAAGGAACTCCATTAAGTTTGGCGACGGGATTAGGAACTATCGGGAGATCATCCGCCGAGTTACCTCGCATTTGCAACATACCTTCGCTGCTCATAATCTGGGGACGGACGTATTGGGGCGTATCAGCACGAATACGAGAGACGTCAACTCGGGGATCTCTGCTCGATGGGTGGCACTGGGGGTGGGTAAGAAGCTGAACATTGTAGCAAAGATAGGGGAAGACCCAGGTCTGACGTATGGGATTGTCATCAGAGACAACCTCGACAACCTGATGTATGCCTTCTCCCTTTTCAAAGCGGATACTACTAGCCCTCTACCGAAACTTGACGTCCTTCTCCTGGTGTTACATTAGTGTCACTCCCAGAATATCCAGTACAGTGAAATTGAAAGCTCGTCCATCCACCTTACCAACATCATTGCCAAAAAAGCTGAACCACCCTAGACTCTCTGTCACGACCCGTTACCCAAATTGTTGGGCCGGGCCGAGCCATGTCCAGCCTACGCTTGATTAAAGTGTAGTAAGCTGTTCTAAGAATAGACAATAAAGGATCTAAGCAGCTAACAGTTCTATAATCATATTTAAAGTTCATCACAACACAGCATCTATAAGCGAAGGTAAACAAGTACAGACTAAATAATACACTTCCAAAGTATCTAACTGGAGACAAAGTCCAGTATCCAAATATAAGTACAGATAAAGTCTAAGTCTCAAAACACAAGAAAGATATCTAAACAAGGTTCCCCGCTGGGGCCTCTTCTGGAGCTAAGGCCAGGTCCTCAATGCAGTACCATAATATATAACACATAGCGTTTCCTTCTCGAAAAGTATACCTACAACGTTATCCTGTCAGGACGGGAGCAAGTACAACCTCTACAACTAAAGTACTAAACATATAATGAAAGAGATGTACAATAAGAAACATGGTGTGATAAGTCTATAAAACAGAAAATACCAGAAATATGGCCTCATGGTACAACTGGGATCACAATATCATAGTAACACAGGGAACATGGCATATCTGGAATCATGGTATATCTCATAATCTATCATGACAAGGATATATATGTCATAGAGACAGATGTATATGTAATGTTTAAAACTGTAGCAGGTACGTGATCGGTCAATAGATGTACAATGTACTGTGGTACATGTAAATAAAATGTACATACGTACAAGTTAACAAGCATAGGTGTACATCCGTACAGAAATGTGGGATAATGGCCTGCGGCAAGGTATACATATAAAATGCGACCTCGCTCGCTACTATAGGGGGGTCATGATCACGTACTCAACTGTCAGTTTTCCCATAACCCATATTCTATCATGTGAGAGATACGATAACAGTAAAAACATGTGAGAGACACTGGGAGTAATATAAGCATGGCCGGTACTGGGAACAGTATGAAACATGTGAATACTCCGAGTAGTATAAAGCATAGTAAAACATGTACTGAGAACCAGTAAGGAACATGTGAAGATATAAGAACTGTCCTAAGCATGTCAGGTACTGTAAGTAATACAACATGTGAAGACATAGCTTGCTACCTCAAGGATCAGTATTTTAACAGGGTTAATACATGTTCTAGCATTAAAAGACAGTAAATGAGTTTGTAGATGTACTTGCCTCGAGCAAAGCAAGAATACTAGTACGAAGATATAGATGCCTGGTGTCCTGTCAATAATGATATACAAACTCAGTTCTAAGCTATGTTCAATATTACACTAGTGGTGAGACACGACTCCTAACTGGACACTAACTAAGTGGAGACCTAGAATAAAAGTCTAATGTGGAGTGCCACTATACACAAACTAACTTCCTAGGATCTATACACTAGTGTAGGGGGTGGTCCAATACTACAATAACTCAAAAGAACACAAAACATTGCAAGTCATAATTATTCAATAATTAAATCAAACTGTACACTAAGTTCCAACAATTTTAGAGATAGACAAAAAGCTAAATTATATATAAAATAAAGTACCAAAATGATCCTTGTTAATTATAGAAATTTATACTAATTTTTTTGGAATTTATAAACCTTCATAAATATTTATTAAAAATCAGCAAACGTAAATATACTGAAAATGAGTTCTGTTTTTCCATTTTTATAAAATACCAAAAGTACTTATTAAATACTGGAAAAATTATAATAAATTATCTAAATTAACATAGTATTTAAATACAATTTTTCCAAGATTTTTACAGCAATTAAAATATATATAAAATTCCAAAACCAGAAAGTAACAATTTATGGAAAAATAATTAATTATAAATTAAGGATAATACATAATCAAAATCTACAGATGTTGTCGGATGATAAAATAAATATCACCAACGTGTCCAGAACGGTCAAATTAGCTAGGATAGCCTACCCATAAGTCAAATTTAGACACAGGGGCAAAACTGTAATTTCGGGTCAAAATGATGTCCACCGTTGGACACACTTTGTACCGAAAAGCGTGTCGAGATAGAAGTCTACAAAATCTAGCAAATTATATGTCCACGAATCCAGAATGATGATACAAACCCAACGGTATGTCCGAAATGGAATTCCGATGTGCCGATCTCAAAATGATACGTTGACGCGGACACTTGGTATCCGGTTTGCACGAAAATGCGTGCCGGAGCAAATGTCTTCAAAAATTAGCAAATTATATGTCAACGAGTCCAGAATGACGATACGAACTCAACGGTATATCCGAAATTGGATTCCGATGAGCCGATCTCAAAGTGATACGTTGACGCAGAAAGTGGGACCCGCTTTGCACCGAAATGCGTGCCAGGGCCCATATTCTCCAAATCAAGCAAATTTTATATGAAAACATGCTATCAAAAACGACGCCACGAGTCTACTGGTGGTGTCAGAAATTGAATCCGAAGTCCCGGGTTCAAAAATGGAATTTAACAAGTGCAAATTAAAGAATTCGGACGGCCAACTTTGGCGTCGAATTCGACCAACCGAACGTGCTTAAAATAAAACGAAACCTAAAGGAGACAGGAAGAGGGTTATACCAGCTGCGCACAGCAACTGGTAGCGCGCCAACCGGAGCTGCGACGGCGAAGATACGAGCTGACGAAGTCGGCTCCACGAAACTGTCCAAAAATAGTTCAATTTAAAATATCAACATGGTGGCCAGTTTTGAGGTATCAAACGACAAAATTAACGGACGAAAATTGAGGGGAGTGAAGATGGATATACCGAGATTGCGACGGAGTAAGAAGTTCACCGATCCAACGGTCGGATCTCCCGAAAAACACGTACGAACTTGCTGTGACGGAGCACCATTTTCGAGTTCAAAACTCGCGCGCGCCGACGGGATCTCGTGCCAAACGCACGAATCGTGTGTTTCACACGTCGGGGAGGCCGGTGGTGGACAGGGAGAGGTCGTCGGGGGTGCGCGCGCCGGTGGGGAGGTCGCTGGCGGCGGCGGTCGGCCGCGGTGGCGCACGCGGCGCGCGGCAGCGCGCGGGGTGGCGCGGCTATTGCGCACTGCTGCTGCTTGCTGTCGCAGCTGCTGCTGCATGCTGCGGTGCGGTGGCGCGTCGCCGGGGAGGGGCTGGCCTGGCCGGGGCACGGCGGTGACATGCCGACGGCGGCGGTAGTGGAGATGGTGTGCGGTGGTGGTGATGAAGAGAATGGTGATGGTGGTTTTTGGTGTTTATGGAGATGGAGAAGAAGGAGGAGAAGAGAGGAAGTCGGGGAGGTTGCTCGGCCTAGGGTGGTGGTGCTGGTGATGCTCGGCCAGGGGCTGGGCTCGGCTGTGGGGAAGCTCGGGGAGCTCAGCCATGGGGGGGGTGGTGTTGTGTAGTGTAAGGAGAGTGGGAGAGAGAGATTTGTATGGGTGTGTGTGTGTTTATTAATATAAAGAGAGAGAGAGAGAGAGAGAGAGAGAGAGAGAGAGAGAGAGACAGTTTAGATATTATGAGAGAGGGAGAGAGAGAGAGGTCGGTTGAGTGAGAGAGAGGGGGTGTGCTGTGATGGGAGGGGGGGTGTATGTGTAGTAAAGAGAGAGAGAGAGAGAGAGAGAGGTATTTATTTATTTATATATATGTATATATATAAATATGTAGGATATTTAAAAGTAGAGAGAGGAGATATTTTTAAAATAGGAAAAAGGGAAATATTGTGTAGGGTATTTGGGCAGTCATGAGAGGACAATATGGAGCTTGGGTTCGGGTTCGGTCGAGCCGGGTCGGGTCAAAATCGGACTGGGTGCAATAATTAAATTAAAAATAGGGATTTATAATCATGGGTAAATAAATAATATACGGGGACTCCAATAAATGGGACACAAGCGTCATGCGGGTAGTAGGCTTCATGTGGGCCACGTCCATACTTTGGGTTGACTAGGTTGGGTCGATGTCGGGTCCCGAAATTAAATTGGAAATTAAATCAGGTTTCACGGTAGAAAATAAATCGGCCTAAATTGACCCGGAAGTTGTGCGAAAAAAATGGAGCACAAAATAGAGTGTCTGAGTGGGACACGAAGGTCATGGGTGAAGAGCGTCTCGAGTAGATCATTCATGAGAAGTTGGTTCTGAGAAAACGACTGTTCTCGTACTCCTAAATTAAAAGTCACGGTAACGTGCAAACGAAGATCAAAAAATAAAAGTGGAAATAATTATTCAACGATTAATTGGTCTAAGTTGACCCGAAGTTGCGCGATACAAAAAGAGCACAAGGAAACGAATTCAAGTGGGACATGATATATCAAAACGAAGATAATCTTGTCTACTTCAAAACTCGTGAAGAGAGTTTACAGAGATTGGCATCCCTGACGCTCCAAAAGTCAAAGCCATGGAAAGGTACATTAATGATCTAAACAATTAAATAATAATATATTTATCGAAAACAATTCATTCAAAAAAAATAAAAATAAATCCTGAAATTCAGGGAGCTTACATCCTACCCACCTTACAAAAATTTCGTCCTCAAAATTAAAAATCGTCCAATAGGTCAAACTATAACATGTAGTTGCTCTGGCTACGATACTCAATCTGCTATCCTTGTAATCATCTCTTCTGTTTCTCCTTACAATCTATTTGGTTCAGGTTCAACTAAGTCCTTCTATCATAAACTTCGTCATACATCCTTTAGAATCTTCCATACTAATATAAAACATTTATGTATACCCTAAACTATAGGTCATTCTCCGGGTATGTCTATAAGCAAACAAAGCTTGGTCATCAACCATATTCTTAACCCCAATTGTAAATATTTGATTTCCTTATCGTATCCTAGGTATCCATATTCTATCAATCCACAAGCCCTTAGCATTATTTGTCGTCAATCCTTTTCTACAGTTTCTCCTCGAAATTATACGTTCAATTCTTATCCTTGGCGTAGAGCCTTCTTCTTTTTACTCAACAAGTCCTCCGAATACAAATCCTCGATTTCAAAACTCCCGATTTATTAATTTCCAAAGTACATATGTCTTTGTCTTGTTCCTTATCTTTTTAACTGATATCTTTTCGATCTCGTATGCAATACCATATCTCATTCTAACTTATTCTATATCAATCCACATATCGATCTACCCTTTAATCACCTGTAATCAGCTATAGATAACCAACCAAAATTCTACAAATGCTAAATCCTCAATTTGCTAAACACAAGATTCTAATCCTTAATCCATAGTCATAACAATATACTATCTCATTTATCCATCTTAGATACCCTATCATCGAGTCATAATACCAATACAATCATTCTTAATGGTTTCCAAGTCTACTACAGTCAGTCGCTTATACTTGTCCTATAAGCTTAATCTAACCAATCCCTAGGAAAAGTACTTATCACAATCATACAATACATTTATAGTTATACTATAAAATCTGTTAACAAAGTTTTGCTATTTCGGTCGTCTATCAAGTAGAAGGTAACAAAGCCCAAGACTGGGTCAAGCAATCCATAACAGTGTCCAAACAAGTTAAAGGGTCAAGCAAGATAGGAAAGTTTATCGAAAAATCTCCAAGAATGGTACGAAGACAACGGGATCCATAACGAGAAGAATTACCCAAGAGGTTAACGAAGAAGAGTTTAGTCAAGTCATAGGAAAGATGGAACACAAAAATAATTATGTCCAAAAAGATAACGCGAAAGCAATCCTATTGGAGAGTCCTAGAGAACCTATAATCCTAGTTGTAGATGTAGATATGACAAAGTTAATCAAGATGAGGAAGAATGATGATAAGAATTTATTCTTGCTCATTCGGTCATAACAAAGTGAACCAAGTTGAGATATGATCTGATAACCATACACGTCTTCCTGAAATTATGTTGCCAGAATTTTCGCCCCACCAGTAAGCTTATATGCAATAAACGATAAAGTCATAACTAAGGTATACACCCTATAATCATGTTATCTAGAATCCTCGCCACGCCAACCGGTATAGCTACGAGAAAATCTAAATTCTATGAATAGGATAGTATATCCGAAATCAGGCTCTATGTTTTTGTCATACCAGCTAATATGGCTGCGATAAATTCTAAACTCCATAAATAAAGCAGACGTTTATCTTATCAGGATATATAACAATTTAATCCACAAAATTTATCACGATGCAAGATCAAAATTAACAACGAAAATCAAAAATCAATTTCAACAACGAATTAAGGAATAGCAAATAGAAACAGGTGAAAATAGATTTTGAGATAAGATTAGAGTGAGATCCTCAGGGGTCATCCCAAGGGTACTAACTTGGTCTAAATTGACCCACTGAAACACAAACAAGAGGCTAATTATAGCTAACGGTCCTATGCTGTGATGAGTTCTCCTATGTTGCAATCCTAGAAATCCTCTAAGTGTTCTAAATGTTGTCCTAGTGTTATCAAGTTGTCCTAGATCCTAATTGCAGGCATGTTTGGTACAATAACGTAACCAAACAACTTAAGTCTGGACCTGCATGGGCCGTCAAAAAAATATGTCACGACCCGTTACCCAAATTGTTGGGCCGGGTCGAGCCATGTCCAGCCTACGCTTGATTAAAGCGTAGTAAGCTGTTCTAAGAATAGACAATAAATGATCTAAGCAGCTAACAGTTCTAAAATCATATTTAAAGTTCATCACAACACAGCATCTATAAGCGAAGGTAAACAAGTACAGACTAAATAATACACTTCCAAAGTATCTAACTGGAGACAAAGTCCAGTATCTAAATATAAGTACAGATAAAGTCTAAGTCTCAAAACACAAGAAAGATATCTAAGCAAGGTTCCCCGCTGGGGCCTCTTCTGGAGCTAAGGCCAGGTCCTCAATGCAGTACCATAATATGTAACATATAGCGTTTCCTTCTCGAAAAGTATACCTACAACGTTATCCTGTCAGGACGGGAGCAAGTACAACCTCTACAACTAAAGTACTGAACATATAATAAAAGAGATGTACAATAAGAAACATGGTGTGATAAGTCTATAAAACAGGAAATACCAGAAACATGGCCTCATGGTACAACTGGGATCACAATATCATAGTAACACAGGGAACATGGCATATCTGGAATCATGGTATATCTCATAATCTATCATGGCAAGGATACATATGTCATAGAGACAGATGTATATGTAATGTTTAAAACTGTAGCAGGTACGTGATCGGTCAATAGATGTACAATGTACTGTGGTACATGTAAATAAAATGTACATACGTACAAGTTAACAAGCATAGGTGTACATCCGTACAGAAATGCGGGATAATGGCCTGCGGCAAGGTATGCATATAAAATGCGACCTTGCTCGCTACTATAGGGGGTCATGATCACGTACTCAACTGTCAGTTTTTCCATAACCCATATTCTATCATGTGAGAGATACGAGAACAGTAAAAACATGTGAGAGACACTGGGAGTAATATAAGCATGGCCGGTACTGGGAACAGTATGAAACATGTGAATACTCCGAGTAGTATAAAGCATAGTAAAACATGTACTGAGAACCAGTAAGGAACATGTGAAGATATAAGAACTGTCCTAAGCATGTCAGGTACTGTAAGTAATACAACATGTGAAGACATAGCTTGCTACCTCAAGGATCAGTATTTTAACAGGGTTAATACATGTTCTAGCATTAAAAGACAGTAAATGAGTTTGTAGATGTACTTGCCTCGAACAAAGCAAGAATACTAGTACGAAGATATAGATGCCTGGTGTCCTGTCAATAATGATATACAAACTCAGTTCTAAGCTATGTTCAATATTACACTAGTGGTGAGACACGACTCCTAACTGGACACTAACTAAGTGGAGACCTAGAATAAAAATCTAATGTGGAGTGCCACTATACACAAACTAACTTCCTAGGATCTATACACTAGTGTAGGGGGGTGGTCCAATACTACAATAACTCAAAAGAACACAAAACATTGCAAGTCATAATTATTCAATAATTAAATCAAACTGTACACTAAGTTCCAACAATTTTAGAGATAGACAAAAAGCTAAACTATATATAAAATAAAGTACCAAAATGATCTTTGTTAATTATAGAAATTTATAATAATTTTTTTGGAATTTATAAACCTTCATAAATATTTATTAAAAATCAGCAAACGCAAATATACTGAAAATGAGTTCTGTTTTCCCATTTTTATAAAATACCAAAAGTACTTATTAAATACTGGAAAAATTATAATAAATTATCTAAATTAACATAGTATTTAAATACAATTTTTTCAAGATTTTTAAAGCAATTAAAATATATATAAAAATTCAAAACCAGAAAGTAATAATTTATGGAAAAATAATTAATTATAAATTAAGGATAATACATAATCAAAATCTACAAATGTTGTCGGATGATAAAATAAATATCACCAACGTGTCCAGAACGGTCAAATTAGCTAGGATAGCCTACCCATAAGTCAAATTTGGACACAGGGGCAAAACTGTAATTTCGGGTCAAAATGATGTCCACCGTTGGACACACTTTGCACCGAAAAGCGTGTCGGGATAGAAGTCTACAAAACCTAGCAAATTATATGTCCACGAATCCAGAATGATGATATGAACCCAACGGTATGTCCGAAATGGAATTTCGATGTGCCGATCTCAAAATGATACGTTGACGCGGACACTTGGTATCCGGTTTGCACGGAAATATGTGCCAGAGCAAATGTCTTCAAAACTCAGCAAATTATATGTCAATGAGTCCAGAATGACGATACGAACTCAACGGTATATCCGGAATTGGATTCCGATGAGCCGATCTCAAAGTGATACATTGACGCGGAAAGTGGGACCCACTTTGCACCGAAATGCGTGCCAGGGCCCATGTTCTCCAAATCAAGCAAATTTTATATGAAAATAAGCTAGAACGACGCCACGAGTCTACTGGTGGTGTCAGAAATTGAATCCAAAGTCCCGGGTTCAAAAATGGAATTTAACAAGTGCAAATTAAAGAATTCGGACGGCCAACTTTGGCGTCGAATTCGACCAACCGAACGTGCTTAAAATGAAACGAAACCTAAAGGAGACAGAAAGAGGGTCATACCAGCTGCGCACAGGAACTGGTAGCGCGCCAAACGGAGCCGCGACGACGAAGATACGAGCTGACGAAGTCGGCTCCACGAAATTGTCCAAAAATAGTTTAATTTAAAACGTCAACTTTGTGGCAAGTTTTGAGGTATCAAACGACAAAATTAATGGACAAAAATTGAGGAGAGTGAAGATGGATACACCGAGATTGCGACGGAGCAAGAAGTTCGCCGATCCAACGGTCAGATCTCCCGAAAAATACGTACGAACTTGCTGCGACGGAGCACCATTTTCGAGTTCAAAACTCGCGCGCGCCGACGGGATCTCGTGCCAAACGCACGAATCGTGTGTTTCACACGTCGGGGAGGCTGGTGGTGGACAGGGAGAGGTCATCGGGGGCGCGCGCGCCGGTAGGGGGTCGCTGTTGGCGGCGGTCGGCCGCGGTGGCGCGCGGTAGCGCGTGGGGTGGCGCGGCTACTGCGCACTGCTGCTGCTTGCTGTCGCAGCTGCTGCTGCATGCTGCGGTGCGGCGGCGCGTCGCCGGGGAGGGGCTGGCCTGGCCGGGGCACGGCAGTGACTTGCCGACGGTGGCGGTGGTGGAGATGGTATGCGGTGGTGGTGATGAAGAGAATGGTGTTGGTGGTTTTTGGTGTTTATGGAGATGGAGAAGGAGGAGAAGAGAGGAAGTCGGGGAGGTTGCTCGGCCTAGGGTGGTGGTGCTGGTGATGCTCGGCCAGGGGCTGGGCTCGGCTGTGGGGAAGCTCGGGGAGTTCAGCCATGGGGGTGGTGGTGTTGTGTAGTGTAAGGTGAGTGGAAGAGAGAGATTTGTATGGGTGTGTGTGTGTGTTTATTAATATAGAGAGAGAGAGAGAGAGAGAGAGAGAGAGAGAGAGAGAGAGAGAGTTTAGATATTATGAGAGAGGGAGAGAGAGAGGTCGGTTGAGTGAGAGAGAGGGGGTGTGCTGTGATGGGAGGGGGGTGTATGTGTAGTGAAGAGAGAGAGAGAGAGGTATTTATTTATTTATATATATATATGTATATATATAAATAGGTGGGATATTTAAAAGTAGAGAGAGGAGATATTTTCAAAATAGGAAAAAGAAAAATATTGTGTAGGGTATTTGGGCAGTCATGAGAGGACAATATGGAGCTTGGGTTCGGGTTCGGTCGAGCCGGGTCGGGTCAAAATCGGACCGGGTGCAATAATTAAATTAAAAATAGGGATTTATAATCATGGGTAAATAAATAATATACGGGGACTCCAATAAATAGGACACAAGCGTCATGCGGGTAGTAGGCTTCATGTGGGCCACGTCCATACTTTGGGTTGACTAGGTTGGGTCGATGTCGGGTCCCGAAATTAAATTAGAAATTAAATCAGGTTTCACGGTAGAAAATAAATCGGCTTAAATTGACCCGGAAGTTGTGCGAAGAAAATGGAGCACAAAATGGAGTGTCTGAGTGGGACACGAAGGTCATGGGTGAAGAGCATCTCGAGTAGATCATTCATGAGAAGTTGGTTCTGAGAAAACGACTGTTCTCGTGCTCCTAAATTAAAAGTCACGGTAACGTGCAAACGAAGATCAAAAAATAAAAGTGGAAATAATTATTCAACGATTAATTGGTCTAAGTTGACCCGAAGTTGCGCGATACAAAAAGAGCACAAGGGAACGAATTCAAGTGGGACATGATATATCAAAACGAAGATAATCTTGTCTACTTCAAAACTCGTGAAGAGTGTTTACAGAGATTGGCATCCCTGACGCTCCAGAAGTCAAAGCCATGGAAAGGTACATTAATGATCTAAACAATTAAATCATAATATATTTATCGAAAACAATTCATTCAAAAAAAATAAAAATAAATCCTGAAATTCAGGGGGCTTACACTCTCAGATACAAGACCCGCAAAATCCAACAAATTCTCAACCTGGCTATCGACATTAACCATATCTCTTCTAGTGCAAATGGCGTGGCAAGAGCTCTGGCGTCTCTAGCTCGGGATTCCAGACGTGACCAGATCTTCTTCTACACCTCCGAACATCCAACGACGACCAGCAACGCACTGCTTAAGGACCTCTCGGGTCCTTGGGTGCCCCTTTTCTTCTATTTTCTTTCTCACTTTTGTATACCCCCGGTACCTCCGGGGTGGATATTTTGAAATTTTCTTTGTTTACCCGCGGTCTTCCCGGGGAGGTAGTTTTATTTTGGTATGACAGGACTAAGGTCTGGCACGTATACTTTTGTAGGTCGTCGGGCAATCTTCCGACGTCATCTTTGAGCTTTGGCTCCTGTGTATAGCAATAAAGTCCCCTGTTTTCCCAAAAAAAAAAAAAAAAAACTCCCTACATGGCAGTTCTGTATATATTTGCTTACATCCTAAGTCTTCAGAGTTAGAATTATATGGAATATATATATATATATATATATATATATATATATATATATATATATATATATATATATATATATATATATATATATATTGAAACCAGGTAAATTGTTTCTGGAATCGCTCCCACTGGGATTCGAACTCCTGACCACTCGGACCGCATGCATCTCTCTTAACCACTAGGCTAGAGATCATTTGCTATATATATATATATATATATATATATATATATATATATATATATATATATATATATATATATATATATATATATATATATATATATATATATATATTTTGGAACCAGGTAAATTATTTCTGGAATCGCTCCCACTGGGATTCGAACTCCTGACCACTTGGACCGCATGCATCTCTCTTAACCACTAGGCTAGAGGTCATTTGCATATATATATATATATATATATATATATATATATATATATATATATATATATATATATATATTTCCGGTGGAAGCGTTCGGCCACAATTACCATCTTTCATATATATATATATATATATATATATATATATATATATATATATATTCTGAGTGGTTAAGAGAGATGCATGCAGTTGGAGTGATTTATGCATAACATGTATATATTTTATTTACACGAGTTTTTCTTTTAAGAGAAGCTGCGACTTCTCGTCTTTGCAGACAAAACTTTATGCTAAGGACATATCATGGATGGACATATGAGGTTGTTGTCTAACATTAATGTGGACTTGCAAGTAGCATAGGTGGATTGCAACTCAGAGAAGTTGAAGTGACCATGGTCTGGATAAGTAGCATATATCGATCACACATTGAACATTTCTCATTTGAACTCAAATGTAAGTATATGTTCTAAGTGAAAGATGAATAAAAGTAAGAGGAGAAACATGGGGACTGTTTGGTTGGACGAGGTGTGATAAAATAAAAATTTGAAAATTAATATTTTACGTATATATTGTTTTGAAGTGCGACAAAGTAAAAAGTATTTCGTTTGGATGCTCTGAAAAAAAAATTGAAGGTTAGAAGTAAAAAATTCTAATATTTAGTTTTTTGATAGTTGTTGATGTAAGTTAGAAAGTGTAATTTTGTGTAGTTTTATGATTTGGAGAGTTAAAATAGAGAAGAAGTGGCCCTCCAACCGAACGTGCAAGGTGGAAATGAGAATTTTTCACTTTTGTGCTCCGCTTTGTAAGAAAAAACTCTGATATAAAAAATAAGAATTTAATGATAAGCAAGATTTACTGATTTACCTCTCCAACCAAGCACGTGAAGTAAAGTGGTCAAAAATTCGGTTTTGAACCACTTCACGCTCCAAATCTGCAGTGCATACCCAACAAAAAACCTTTTAAGGGTATATGATCTATTTAGTAACAAAACACTAGTGTTAGGGACTATAGCTTTGGAAATAGTAACTCAAAAGAAAACATGGGAGTGCTTTTGTCAGCTAAATCTAAGCAATTAATGCATTGGACCGAATCAAATCACGATCAAGATGATACACTAAGGCAAATTTTATTGACATCTCAAGTTTTACTTAAAAGCAGTCCATTTTTTAATTTATTTACAAGTTTGTCACTCTAAATTTTTATTTGAGAACAATCCACATATTTGGATTTGGACTGCCAATTCTGTTGGTAGTCCTAAAAAAATTGTATAATTTGAATTTGGACTGTCAGCAAAGTTGACAATCCTAACATAAAGTAGGACTGTCAACATTATGAACAGTCGTACTTTGCAGTCCTAAAGGTGCCTATAGAATTTGTCTATATGAATCAGTCTAGGACTGAGTTGACTACTGCAGACTCGGATGTTGGAGTGGGTGGGGTTCCCAACCTATGTGGAGAAGACCCCGGAGTGCGACGAGCGCCGTCCGATGTCGGAGAAGCTCGGGAAGTAGGCGACGGAGTTGCTGCTGCTGCTGCTGGAGCTGCTGGAAGCAGGGGATCCGAGTTCGGCCCGAACTCGGTCCCAGGCCGAGTTCTGGCCGAACTCGGTCTGGCCGTTCCAGGGTTTGGCCAGTAGGTGCTGGTTGCCCCACACAGAGTTCTGGCCGAACTCTGTGTCGTCGGGGGCTGAAGCGAATTTCAGGATGAGTTTTCATCATTGGATCTAATCCAACGGTTCAGGTTGGTTGCGGGATTAGGGAGTTAAGTTGAGTTTTCTCAACCCTAATTCATTATCGTATGATCGCAACGAATTGGACAACACAAGTTTGAGAGAGGAAGGAGGCAAGAGTGCCATTACAACTTCGGAGAAGAAGACGGAGGATTGAAGGTCGCTGTTCGAAGGAGATCGTGTTCGGGTAATCTCTACTCGTCGTTCTCGCTCTTCGTTGCCTTGTAATCATTGTTCTTATCTCTGAGTGTTGTGGGGATCCGATTTGGATCGGGAGGAGTTTGTAGAGGGTGTAATTCTTCTATTCCATTAGTGGAGGCTTCTCAGGGTTGGACTCCGATCGTCCCGTGGTTTTTCCCGCAAGGGTTTCCACGTCAAAAATTCTCTGTGTCTGCGTGGATTGTTTTTGTGTGATTGTTTTTGGGTTCGTGCGTTGTATTGCTCGGTCCTCTCGCAGGTACTCTCCAGTTTGGGGAAAGATTTTCGCGTTTCTTTTCCAACAGAGTGGTATCAGAGCTTTGGGTTCAAAGGGTGTCAGGAGTTGACAGAGGAACCAGAGAGGAGAGATGGACGCGAAGCCGGTGCGCATGGTGAATCTGAACGACACAAACTATCATTATTGGCGGAGCAAGATGAAGGATTTGCTGTTCGTCAAGAAGCTGCATCTGCCCGTATTTGCATCCGAGAAGCCCAGTGATAAATCCGAGGAGGGCTGGAAATTCGAGCATATACAGGTGTGCGGATACATCAGGCAGTTTGTTGACGAGAACGTGTACAACCACGTTGCCAATATTGAGCACGCGAAGACGTTGTGGGATAAGCTGGAATCCTTGTACGCGAAGAAGACCGGGGTAAACAAGTTGTTCCTGATCCGGACGATGATGGGTCTACGGTACAAAGATGGGGCGTCTATTACGGATTACTTGAGTGATTTCCAGGGCATGGTTGACCAGCTATCTTCTATGAGAGTCAAGTTCGACGACGAAGTTCAGGGACTGTGGCTGCTGTGTACATTGCCAGACTCGTGGGAGACCGTACGAGTATCTATGATCGCTTCTGCTCCAGAGGACGTGGTCAGTCTGGAGTTTGCCAAGAGCGGGGTGTTGAATGAAGAGATGCGGAGACGTTCTCAGGGCACTTCATCCACATCCCACCACTCAGAGGCACTTATTTCAGAGAGCCGCGGAAGGGGCAAAAGCAGGGGTCCAGGTGGTGGCAGAGACAAGAGCAGGGGGAAGTCCAAAGGTCGTTACGAGGACTCAGAGTGTTACCATTGCGGTAAGAAGGGCCATATCAAACGGAATTGTTTCGCTTGGAAGAGAGAGAAGAAGGGCGACAAGGGGAAGCAAGAAGAGAACACTACAGCGGCGGCCTCGGTGCATGGAGGCGATGTGATCGTCGTAGGTGATGAGGTCATTACTAACCTCGCCTGTGACGACAATTCTTGGCTGGTGGACTCAGGGGCTTCAGCACATGTATCTCACAATAGGGCACTATTTGCCACTTACACGACAGGAGACTGTGGCGTATTGAAGATGGGCAACGGAGATGTGTCGAAGGCGGTTGCCGTTGGAGATGTGCATTTGAGAACGAAGACGAGTGCGGTTCTTGTTCTCAAGGATGTTCGTCATGTCCCTGATATCCGTTTCAACCTGGTGTCGGTTGGAAGGTTGGATGACGAGGGATTCTTCAGTCTCTTCGGGAACAGTCAGTGGAAGCTTTCCAGAGGTTCGATGGTGATTGCCAGAGGAAGCAAGAAGTCCGGTCTCTACTATATGGAGGGGAGCGCAGAGGGGGCACAGGAGGTGAACGCAGTCAGTGATGCGTCCACCGAGTTGTGGCACAGGCGGCTCGGCCATATCAGCGAGAAGGGGATGAGCTACTTGGTGAACAGGAAAGTGATTCCGGGGCTCAAGTCTACAAAGTTGGAGAACTGCACGCACTGTTTAGCTGGAAAGCAAAATAGGGTGTCTTTCCAAAGTCACCCAAGTTCGAGGAAGCCGTCGTTGCTCGAGTTGATTCACTCGGATGTCTGCGGTCCTATGAAGGTAAAATCTCTTGGTGGTGCTTCTTACTTTATGACTTTTATTGATGATTGTTCCAGGAAGGTTTGGGTCTGTCACGCCCCAGAACTAGAATACTGGAGAGCGGGGGAATGACTCAGCCAGCTACGTATTACGGGTAGATGAATACCGTATAATACGATCAATGCTGTCTAACCAGACGAGAGGGTGCATACTACATAAAGGTCTCACTATGGTCACTTTACATCTATTGTCTCAATCATTCTAACAAAAAGCAATAACAGAGAACATTTAAGATAAAGCAATAAGGCGTCCCAAACGCTTAGTCAAAATGTTCTTGAGATCTGGCTTTACAAAATATAGCCAGATGATATAGCAACATGTACACAATTGTTATCAGCTGCAGTCTGACTTAATTACAATTATGTAAAAGTAAGTACAGGACAATCCGACTAACATGTCGGTGCCAAACGGCAAATATAAAGTAAGTAACAAAACGAGCGGGGAAGTAAGGAACCCACTCGAGTCCTCCTGCGATCATTCCTCTAGTATTGACCATCTTGGAGGTGGAAGTAAGCTGAGTCCTCGGGAACCGGCTCTAAATCTGGCCATGCAAAACCAGAGAGGTTAGACCTCTAATAGCAAGTACCGCAAGGAAGCACGATATGAGGCATTAAACCAGTAAATAAGAGAATATAATAATAGATCTCTGCTCGTTACTGGGATTCACGTGACATCACGACACTTCGAACCAACCTCCCAACCAAACAAGGACAGAAGTTGGCCCGTCATGTCATGATGCTCTGATCATCTCAGTTAGTTAACAGAGTAGGTACAGTACACAAACAAATCAACTTAAACGGCCATCCAACTCCTACGGCTTACTACTGTGAGTCCCAAGTTATCCTGGAATTATGCAATAAGGATTTCTCAGTTCTTACTATGGACAAGCAAGGCTAGTCTATCCAATCAATCAATTGCGCCAATCATGAATTAGACGAGTCCCAGCGGGACGCCCGTCATCAATATACAATATACAATAATATAAGCAGATACCGCTCCCTGTCCGTGTGGCAGATTTGCAGTATCTGTGGGAACCAGCCGGCCTGTTGGGCACTAATAGTCCCAAAGAGGGCTGCCATGTAAGAACTCGGGAATCCATTCTCTCCATGCAATCATTATTTTTATTTAACTTAATAGTCTCTACGTTGAGTGAAATCCCATGCCGTGGATCATGGTCATTCGGAATGAGTACTTTCGTACAGGGTACGATATGCACAACTCTACAACGATGCCCGTGCGGTTAGGTTGTAGGTCTTATATAGCGTAATACAACAATCCAAACTAACCACGGAACAATCATGCCTTGACCATAAAACACACATGCTTCTTTTATAGTAAAATAAATAAATAAATAAATTGAAGCCTGCATGTGTGCCTGTATGTCAATATTCGGGATCGGCCAATCGATTATAGTAGTTCATACTTAATATGAACGTGTCTCATTCATTCATTTCAATAAGACGACTAGCCAGTCTCTTAGTTCCATCTAGGAACGCATGATCAATAATTAATCAAGATAACAATCAATGTTAATTAATGCCAAATTCGGAAAATAAACATTGGAAAATAAATAATGTTTGGGAAATAAAGAATCTCATGCGCTGTGGGAAATGATTGGGGAATAAATAAATCTCATGCACTGTGGGAAATATTTGGGAAATAAATAATATCATGCGCCTGAGGGAAATGATTGGGAAATAATTAAACTCATGCGCTGTGAAAATAAATAATCCATGCGCCTGAGGAATGCGGCTGTGGGAAATAAATATCATGCGCTGTGGAATAAGATTGAGAAATAAATAATCCATGCGCCTGAGGAATGAGATTGGAAAACAAATAATCTCATGCGCCTGAGGAATGCAGCTGTGGGAAATAAATATCATGCGCTGTGAAATAAGATTGAGAAATAAATAATCCATGCGCCTGAGGAATGAGATTGGGAAATAAATATCATGCGCTGTGAAATAAGATTGGGAAATAAATAATCCATGCGCCTGAGGAATGAGATTGGGAAACAAATAATCTCATGCGCCTGAGGAATGCGGCTGTGGGAAATAAATATCATGCGCTGTGGAATAAGATTGAGAAATAAATAATATCATGCGCCTGAGGGAAAGGATTGAGAAATAAATAACTCATGCGCCTTGGCTGTGGGAAGTGATTGGGAAATAAATAGATTCATGCGCCTTGGCTGTGGGAAGTGATTGGGAAATAAATAGATTCATGCGCCTTGGCTGTGGGAAGTGATTGGGAAATAAATAGATTCATGCGCCTTGGCTGTGGGAAGTGATTGGAAAATAAATAGATCATGCGCCTTGGCTGTGGGAAGTGATTGATTTGATGCGCTGTGGGAATAAAGATTTCCATGCGCTGAGGAATGAAGATTTCTGTGGGAATAAAGATTTCCATGCGCCTGAGGAATGGAGATTTGATGCGCTGTGGGAATAAAGATTTCCATGCGCCTGAGGAATGGAGATTTGATGCGGCTAGGACTGTTCTTCTTCTCCGAATTTTCTGAGAACAGAACCATGGGAACCATGGAAGCCATTGCTTCCAAGCTTCATAAATCCTTCATCCCAAGCCCAAATATGGACTTCCATAGGTCAAAATTGGGTAGAACGAAATTCTCTACAACATGGAACCATCGAAACTTGAAGATAACAAAGTTTACTAGACCAAAACCTAAGAAATCCGAAAATGTATCAAACTTAGATCTACAACAAATAAGCCATGAAAATTGAAAATGCTAAGTACTAAAGAGACTTAGAATCAAATGAGGAAGATGATGGAACAATAAAAATGGGGATCCATCATCAAGCAAGTTGGCACTTGCCTATCTCTTCTAGGTTGGTGGGAGAGTTATGAGGAAGAAGAAGTGAAATGGAAAGAAGTAATGAAGAGAGAGAAATGGTTTTGGGCTTTAAATGAAAGGGTGGTGGTAGGTGGGAGTATTGGGCCGGGTCCAATGGGTTCATCCAAGGCCAACCCGCAAGCAAAGCAAAGAGGTAAAAGCAGAAAATAAATGCAGGAATAAAAGCAGAAAATAAAGTGCAGAAATAAAATTGCAGGAAATAAATTAACATGAAAATTTAAAGGGCAGATTAATTAACTAACATAAATTTACAGAAATTTAAATACAGAATAATACATGGTAACTATTAAATAAATACGTATTCTGGGAACGGGAAGTGACATCTCTACCCTCCTTAGAAAAATTCCGTCCTCGGAATTTCAGATCTAAGCATGATAGAAATATCGAAGCTAAACTAATCTAAGTATAAACAATTGAGTAAGCAATCATTCTACAATATTAACAGTAGAAACATATCCATGCTGAACATTCTACGACACCAAGCAATTCTACTTACAACGTGACAAGCATGAGGGGTTAAGACAATCAAGGTATACAGAAAGAGATATACCTTGTGAGTCAAACAGGTGCGGATACCGGGATCGGATATCATTCTCACGTTCCCACGTTGACTCCCCCAAAGAGTGATGACCCCAAGCAACCCGGACAAGGTTAATTATTCGGTTCTTGAGTACCTTCTCTCTTCGGTCCAAAATAGACACAGGCTGTTCCTCGTATGACAGGTTGGTACCAACAACCAGCTCAGAATGATCAAGGACATGGCTTGGGTCTGATACATACCTTCACAATTGAGATACATGAAATACATCATGCACCTCTCGTAACGAAGGTGGAAGGGATAAACGATAAGCAACATCGCCTACCCGATCAAGAATAACAAATGGGCCCACGTACCGCGGACTCAACTTCCCGCGAACGCCAAACCTAATGACCCCACGGGTAGGTGAGATCCGCAAGAATACATGGTCCCCAACAGAAAACTCTAACGACCTACGATGCTGGTCTGCCCAATGACGATGCCGATCCTGCGCAACTCGAAGTCGCTCTCTAATTCCTTTAACCACTTCAACCGTCTGAACAATCAATTCTGGGCCTAGCATCTTTCTCTCCCCAATATCGTCCCACGCTAGTGGCGACCTACACTTCTTACCATATAGTGCTTCAAATGGCGCCATCTGGATACTGGCTTGATAACTGTTATTGTACGAGAACTCGACTAAGTGCAGGTGGCTCTCCCAAGATTCTCCAAAATTTAGGGTACAAGCTCGCAACATGTCTTCTAAAGTCTGAATTGTTCTTTCTGATTGCCCATCCGTCTGTGGATGGTAAGCCGTGCTAAATCTTAACTTGGTACCCAAGCTATGATGTAAGCTCTTCCAAAAATGTGATGTAAAACGGGTATCTCTGTCTGACACAATACTGACTGGGACCCCATGCTGTCTGACTATCTGCTGCATATATAATTCTGCCAACTTCTCCGTAGATTGACCTACTCTGAAAGAAAGAAAGTGCGCCACCTTTGTAAGCCGATCTACTATCACCCAAATAGTATTTTTACCACTTGGTGATCTCGGTAAACCGGTCACAAAGTCCATTGTGATATGCTCCCACTTCCATTCCGGGATAGGAAGCGGTTGCAATAATCCAGCTGGCCTCTGCTGCTCTGCCTTCACTTGCTGACATACCAAGCAACGGGAAACGAATCTAGCTATCTTCCTCTTCATCCCGTTCCACCAGAAGTGCTGCTTGATATCTTGGTACATCTTGGTCCCTCCAGGGTGTACAGAATACTGGGAACTATGAGCTTCTGCCATAACCTCCTGTCTGATATCTCCACTAGGCACACATAGACGTGATCCGAACCTAAGTGTACCATCTTCATGAATCTGTATCTCCTTCCTGAGTCCTGACTCACATTCTTCCCTAAGCTTCTGAATCCTTGGGTCTTGTGTCTGAGCTGCCTTGATCCTATCTACCAAGTTGGATTGAACTTGTAGACTCGCCAGAACTCCTACATCACTAGGAAGTATAACCTCGATGCCCATCTCCTGAAGGTCTTCTAAAATGTGCTTCTGTGTTGTCAACATAAATGTGCCACCTCTCCTGCTAAGAGCGTCTGCTACCACATTAGCCTTGCCTGGGTGATACTGAAACTCCACGTCGTAATCCTTGATCAACTCCAACCATCTTCTCTGCCTCATGTTCAGTTCCTTCTGAGTAAAGATGTACTTCAGACTTTTGTGGTCCGTGTACATCTCCACTCGGTCACCATATAAGTAATGCCTCCATAGCTTCAAAGCGAATACTACTGCCGCCAACTCCAAATCATGAGTTGGGTAATTCTTCTCGTGGTCCCGAAGTTGCCTAGATGCATACGCTATCACCTTCCCATGTTGCATGAGGACACATCCAAGTCCTTTACCTGACGCATCACAATAAACAGTAAAACCTCCGGGTCCAACTGGCAATGTAAGAATAGGCGCTGATATCAACTTCTGCTTCAGATTCTCAAATGATGCCTGGCATTCTGCCGACCAGACGAATGGCACGTCCTTCCGTGTCAAGCGGGTCATGGGTGCTGAAAGCCTTGCAAAGTTTGGCACAAACCTTCTGTAATATCCTGCCAATCCCAAGAAACTCCGCACATCTGCTACGGTCTTGGGTACTGGCCAACTTTCTACTGCTTCTACCTTCTTGGGATCCACTGCTACTCCAGCTCCTGATATGATATGACCCAAAAATGAAATGTGATTCGTCCAGAACTCACACTTGCTGAGCTTGGCATACAACTGGTTCTCTCTCAGAACCTGTAACACTTTCCTGAGGTGGTCTTCATGCTCCTCTTCACTAGTTGAATATACAAGAATGTCGTCGAGAAACACAACGACAAATTGATCCAGGTACGGCATAAAGATGCGGTTCATCAAATCCATAAATATTGCTGGAGCATTGGTCAAACCAAACGGCATTACTAAGAATTCATAATGCCCATACTTCGACCTGAATGCTGTCTTGGGAATGTCTTTCTTCCGAACCCTCACTTGATGATACCCTGAACGAAGATCTATCTTGGAGAAAACTCTAGCTCTGCTCAACTGATCAAATAAGTCGTCGATCCTGGGTAGTGGGTACTTGTTCTTCACTGTTGCTGCGTTAAGCTTCCTGTAATCAATACACAATCTGGATGATCCATCCTTCTTCCCCACAAGTACCACTGGTGCTGCCCAGGGTGACACGCTAGCTTGGATGAACTTCTTCTCCTTCAGTTTCTCTATGTGCTGATATACCTTGGCCTGCTCTGAATCCGCCATTCTGTAAACCCGATCTGATATCGGTTTAGTTCCAGGTGCCAATTCTATACTGAACTCAATATCTCTAACCGGTGGTAGACCTGGAAGCTCTTCAGGAAATACGTCTAAAAACTCTTCAACTACCTTCGGGACTTGAACTTCTTCCATTGCCGTTACTACTCCCTGTTCTTGTTGAGTTGCTACTGATCTGACTAAGGTGAACCGCTTCATGCCTGGAATATCAAAAGATACACTCCCTCTACGACAATCTATTATCGCATGACTGTCTTTCAGCCAGTCCATGCCTAAGATAACGTCGAAATTTCTAACAGAAAATTCTATCAACCGGGCGGGTAAGGAATGCCCGCAAACTACAACGCTACACGCTAGAATAACTCTACTAACTCCTACGAGCCCATTACCAGTGAGTATATTCAACCTCCCTAGCAATGCCTCGAACTCCATTCCTAGCCGTGTTGCAAATTGTGCAGATATAAATGAGTGTGATGCTCCCGAATCAAACAATGCTACTGCGGGATAAGAGGCGACGAGAATGTTACCTGCCACAACATCTCCCGATGCCAATGCCTCTTCCAAGGACAGAGTGAATGCCTGCCCTCGACCTCCTTGCTGGTTCCCATGCTGCGGCCTAGCCTGATGCTGCCGCTGGCCCCTGCCTTGGTGATGCTGGGGTGGTCTATGCTGGTGTTGTTGCATCGGCGGTCCCTGCTGCCGAAACATCTGAGCCTGCGTCATGAACGGACGCTGGGCCAACGGTCTCACTGCTATCGCTGGTCCTCGATACTGTCCTGCCCCTGGTGCTGGCAGAGCAGAAAACTGTTGTACTGGTCCTCCTGACCTCGAATTCATGGGACATGTGGTAACCCGATGATCTGGGTTTCCACATATCAAACACTGTCCGTTCAATGTCTGACACACATCTCTAGTGTGCCCTATCTTTCCATAATAAGTGCAGCCCGCTGGGGGTTGCTGGTTCTTCCTCTGATGCTGTTGCTGCTGCCTTGGTGGTGGTGCTGGCCCTCGCATTGCCACATCATGAATGCGGATGCCAAGGGACGGTGCTGTTGTTCGGGGAGCTGCTCCCCCTCCTCCTTCAATCTGACTGTGGGATCTCTTCTGACCCCCAGTCCTTGCCGTAAGCCTCTGAATGGTTATCTCATGCCTTCGAGTTGCCGTCAATACTTCATCAAAAGTCTGGTAATTGTGCCCCTCTATCAATTGCAAGAGCTCAAGATGAAACCCTTGCTGGAACCTCATAGCCCTCTGGCTCTCTGTTGCTACCATCTCTGGGGCGAACCTACTCAATCTGCAGAACTCTGCTGCATAAGCATCTACAGTCTTGCCAGCCTGTCTAAGATTGATAAACTTCTGTTGTAGCTCAAATTGCGCCACAACTCCATAGTACTTCGTCTTGAATCTTGCTGTAAAATCGTCCCAAGCCACAGGACGTCTGATGCCTACCTCCTCTGATTCCCACCAATCACGTGCGAGATCTTGAAGTAACAGCTTCACTAGATCCACACGTTCTTCTGCTGGCACCTTAGCTGCTGTCAGAATAGCCTCAATATCCTTAAGCCATGCATCTGCTGAGATGGCATCCTCCGTGCCCTCGAAACGACGGGGGTTGTACTTGCAAAACCTGGCTGATGCTCCTGAATCTGGCCTTGCCCCTCTTTCCAAAGCTGTCTGCAATCCTTAGTTAAGTAGTACATTCTGCTCTTGTAACTGAGCGTGCATGCGCTGTTGGGCTAACATCTGATGTTGCTGAGTAGCCATCATCCCTCTCATGATCTCCAGAAGGGCTGGTGTGTCCACTTCCACTGGGGTAGGTGGAACTATTGGTGGTGTTGGAACCTCCGGATACTGCGGTCCAACTGCTGGTTCCACTATCACCTCTTCTTGAATAGCCTCTTGAGGTTGTACTGGCTCTTGTTGCTGACCAACTTGGTCAGGTTGCCCATGTTGTTGTTGCCCAATCCTGACAGATGCGGACGAGGTGCCCCTAAGAAAAGGGACAAGAGAATAATCAAACGGTCGGACAGGGAAGATCAATGAAATCAAAGGATACCGGAATGTCAAGCTAGAATCGAGAATACGAATCAGGAGATCAAGGGGAAACATGTGTGATTGAGACATCCTATAAATTAAAACACCCCACAAGTCTGAAATCAGACCTGCATGGGCCACCACTAAAACCTTGTCACGCCCCAGAACCAGAATACTGGAGAGCGGGGGAATGACTCAGCTAGCTACGTATTACGGGTAGATGAATACCGTATAATACGATCAATGCTGTCTAACCAGACGAGGGGGTGCATACTACATAAAGGTCTCACTATGGTCACTTTACATCTATTGTCTCAATCATTCTAACAAAAAGCAATAACAGAGAACATTTAAGATAAAGCAATAAGGCGTCCCAAACGCTTAGTCAAAATGTTCTTGAGATCTGGCTTTACAAAATATAGCCAGATGATATAGCAACATATACACAATTGTTATCAGCTGCAGTCTGACTTAATTACAATTATGTAAAAGTAAGTACAGGACAATCCGACTAACATGTCGGTGCCAAACGGCAAATATAAAGTAAGTAACAAAACGAGCGGGGAAGTAAGGAACCCACTCGAGTCCTCCTGCGATCATTCCTCTAGTATTGACCATCTTGGAGGTGGAAGTAAGCTGAGTCCTCGGGAACCGGCTCTAAATCTGGCCATGCAAAACCAGAGAGGTTAGACCTCTAATAGCAAGTACCACAAGGAAGCACGATATGAGGCATTAAACCAGTAAATAAGAGAATATAATAATAGATCTCTGCTCGTTACTGGGATTCACGTGACATCACGACACTTCGAACCAACCTCCCAACCAAACAAGGACAGAAGTTGGCCCGTCATGTCATGATGCTCTGTTCATCTCAGTTAGTTAACAGAGTAGGTACAGTACACAAACAAATCAACTTAAACGGCCATCCAACTCCTACGGCTTACTACTGTGAGTCCCAAGTTATCCTGGAATTATGCAATAAGGATTTCTCAGTTCTTACTATGGACAAGCAAGGCTAGTCTATCCAATCAATCAATTGCGCCAATCATGAATTAGACGAGTCCCAGCGGGACGCCCGTCATCAATATACAATATACAATAATATAAGCAGATACCGCTCCCTGTCCGTGTGGCAGATTTGCAGTATCTGTGGGAACCAGCCGGCCTGTTGGGTACTAATAGTCCCAAAGAGGGCTGCCATGTAAGAACTCGGGAATCCATTCTCTCCATGCAATCATTATTTTTATTTAACTTAATAGTCTCTACGTTGAGTGAAATCTCATGCCGTGGATCATGGTCATTCGGAATGAGTACTTTCGTACAGGGTACGATATGCACAACTCTACAACGATGCCCGTGCGGTTAGGTTGTAGGTCTTACATAGCGTAATGCAACAATCCAAACTAACTACGGAACAATCATGCCTTGACCATAAAACACACATGCTTCTTTTATAGTAAAATAAATAAATAAATAAATTGAAGCCTGCATGTGTGCCTGTATGTCAATATTCGGGATCGGCCAATCGATTATAGTAGTTCATACTTAATATGAACGTGTCTCATTCATTCATTTCAATAAGACGACTAGCCAGTCTCTTAGTTCCATCTAGGAACGCATGATCAATAATTAATCAAGATAACAATCAATGTTAATTAATGCCAAATTCGGAAAATAAACATTGGAAAATAAATAATGTTTGGGAAATAAAGAATCTCATGCGCTGTGGAAAATGATTGGGGAATAAATAAATCTCATGCACTGTGGGGAATGTTTGGGAAATAAATAATATCATGCGCCTGAGGGAAATGATTGGGAAATAATTAAACTCATGCGCTGTGAAAATAAATAATCCATGCGCCTGAGGAATGCGGCTGTGGGAAATAAATATCATGCGCTGTAGAATAAGATTGAGAAATAAATAATCCATGCGCCTGAGGAATGAGATTGGGAAACAAATAATCTCATGCGCCTGAGGAATGCGGCTGTGGGAAATCACTACCAAAATAAGTCGTATTGGCGACGAATTTAGCGACGCAAGTCATATACGTCGGTAATATTTGTGAATTTAGCGACGTTTTATAAAAACGTCGCTGAACGTCACTATCAGCGACGTTTAGCGACCGTTAGCGCCACACATTATGCTTTGGAAAGCTGATGTCGCGGTCTAGTCACAAAACGTCGCTGTTTTGTTTAACTCAGCGACATTTTGCGACTCCACATTAGGGACGTCGCCAGTTTTTTATTGAATAGCGACGTTTAGTGACGTCCTTTGTGGACGTCGCTAAAATGTTTCATATAGGGTTCCACCCGATCGATCATTTATTTTCTTTCACCTAAAATTTTCAATCTCCCGCTTCCCAAATTTCTCTCCCCCTTTTTCTCTCCTCTCCAGGGACCCCCTCCCTCCGGCGACCCCTCCCTCCGGCTACCCCCTTCCCTGCGGCGACCCCCGTTTCTCCGGCGTC
Source organism: Iris pallida (assembly GCA_029216955.1). Taxonomy (NCBI): domain Eukaryota; kingdom Viridiplantae; phylum Streptophyta; class Magnoliopsida; order Asparagales; family Iridaceae; genus Iris; species Iris pallida. The sequence goes on from JANAVB010034618.1 coordinate 151,482, forward strand.
CCCCCTCCACCGTTGATTATCCTCGTCGACACCGACCCGACTCCGACGCCAACCCGTATCCACCGCTGCTCCAGCCCCGGCGACCCCGACCCGACCCCGACCAACGCAGGTAAACCCTAACCCTAACTCCCTCCTCCTGACGTGCTGACACAGACACGATACGACATACACGACATGCACACACACAGACATGAAACACACGACACGCACAAACACCACTACAAGAAAATAAAACATACTTGGTGATCACCACTAGGGTAGTTTTCAGGTCGGAGTGTTAGTAACTGTTTAGAGTGTCGGTGCGTATGTGAATAATAATAATAATAATAATAATAATAATAATAATAATAACAACAACGTTAAGAATTGGTATACTTCACGATACCTAGCATGATTTTGAGGATCAATATTTGGGAACATATCCTATTAGTCCAAAGATGAGCCCATCAAAAAATAGGATAATTAAAATAAGATCCTCTTGACCAAGTAACAACTCTAGAAAGATGGTCACTAAGAACCCAAGACTAAGACTTGTAAGTTCTGGTTTCAATTGAAGTGTCACCGACGTATGATTCATCGACTTCAATTGAAGTGTCACCGACGTTAAGAATTGGTATACTTCACGATACCTAGCATGATTCATCGCTTTCAATTGAAGTGTCACCGACGTATGATTTTTTGAAAATCAGAACATCATCTATGGCTGACAGTGCTCTAGCCTGTACCTATAAATTGAGGGTCTAGAGGAGAGAAACTCCCTGCTATTCTCTTTTCTGAATCCTTCTTCTTTCTTTTCTTCCATAATTTTGACCTCTCCCATGACTCTGCCTTAATGAGAGTGTTAGTGTGTGTGTGATTATCAGTATGTGTCAGATCTTAGTATTCCTAAGTAAGAGTGGGTATATGTGAGTGAGTATCATTAGAGTGTTAGAGAGTTAGTTCAGTCCTAGTACCTAGAGTATATAGAGTATCTTAGAAATATAGGTATGATTGGTACAGTGTTTTGAGCCATTCTTTAGAAATTAAATTTACTTATGCCAAGCCTTTTGGGCCTATCAGAGTTATAGATTTTTTTCGGAAATCTAGTATAACGCTGATTGCCTCAAAAGGCTTGTATAAGTAAGAGTGTATAGAGTACCTTTTGGGCCTATAAGAGTTACTTCACTCAGTTTGTCAAGACAAGTAAACTTTTTAAATGTTGACGGTATATATACCGTCAACATTTGGTTTTGCCTTGTAGCTACAGGCAGTTGCCTGCATTTTGCCTTATAACTTGGCCTATGGCCTGTGCTTAAGCAGTGTGGACTTCCAGGTTAGGGTGTTAGTTCATGATTAGCATTATTTAGATATTAGTTTCAGTTAAAGGGTTAGTTAAGATTAGGATATTAGTTTATGTTAGAAGGAATATGAGAGTTAGTAGATGTTAAAGTAGGATATTAATTTATTAGTTAGGATAGATAGTTTGAGTTAGGATACTGCTCAAGCACAGGCCAAAGGGTCGATATTGGGTATTAATTTAAAAAGTTTTACTTGTCTTGACAAACTGAGTGAAGTAACTCTTGTAGACCCAAAGGGTCGATATTGGACAGTTGGTGTCGTGTACTCCTACAAGTACAATTATACCTCACCAATAATCTCAGTTTTCTCTAAACTGTCGCTCTCTACTGACCTCTATCTAAATTGCGCACCCATATCTAAACTGCCTTAATATTCATTCACTGACTGCAATGTGCATCTATCTATCTTACAGAATTATCCTCAATTGGATATGGATATGAATTACTACTTACGAAATAAACTGCCTTAATATTCATTCATTTTACTAGATTGTTGATCGAGTTGACCAATAGTTGACTTTGACCTTGATTGGCCTAGGAATCATATAGAATTGCATGTATACTTCTTTTATTTTATATTGACTTCCATGATATGACAGCTCCTCAAAAAAAAGAATCCTCTACTAGACATCGCACTCTCCTTTTCAGAACATCAACTAGTATTACTACCTTGATGTATATATAAAGTATGCATGTATAATAGTAGGTAATGATATGCAAAACTGAAAAGATAAATACAATGCATGAATGAATGGATGAAAAGATAAATGCAATCCATCGGAAAAGCTTTGACACTTGCATATCATTCACTACCTTGATGTATCTATCTTACAGAATTATGGAGCTGAATTACTATCTGCGGAATCGTACTTGGATGTACAACCGTCATCCTGATGACATGTGCGGTGTGCGGGATGAATTCATAGAGGGTGTACACCAGTTCCTGCAGTTTGCCAAGGCGTTCCCTCAGTACATGGACGGTACCAAAATTAAGTGTCCGTGTGTGAGATGTCGTAACTTGAAATATCATCCAGAAGTGGATGTCACGTATCATTTGTACTCGAAGGGTTTCACGCCGAATTACTATCAGTGGAGCGAGCACGGAGAACTTGTGTCTTTAGCATCGGAGTACGAGCCTTATGTTGATGTCCACAACAACGCTCCTTACGACGATGGGTTGGTGAACATGGTTTTTGACGCGGCCGGGCCTAGTTTCGATCCGGATGATCATGATGCACCTGAGGAGGCACCGAACCCCGATGCTGCACAGTTCATGGAGTTGCTGGAGAATGCAAGGACTCCATTATATCCTGGTTGTGAGGATCATTCACCGTTGGAGGTGGTTACAAGATTGTTGAGCATCAAGTCCGATTTTAACATGTCGCAAGATTGCTACAACCGTATTATGGAGTTGCTTATAGAAATATTGCCTGAGGGTGCGAAGTTGCCTAAAGACTTTTACCGGTCTAAGAGGATGGTTAGATCGCTCTGGATGGGATATAAAAAAATCGATGCCTATCGCAACGGGTGCATGTTGTACTACAAAGACGACAAGGATGAAGACGCCTGCAGATTTTGTGGTGTCGATCGCTACAAGGCCTGTGGTAGAGGAAAGTCTGTCGGTACCAGGAAGCCTACCTCTTCGATGCACTACTTGCCGTTGACGCCGCGTTTGCAGCGGTTGTTTATGGTGAAGGAAACTGCAGAAAACATGAGTTGGCATAAGCGGGAACATACCGAAGGAGTGTTGGATCACCCATCTGATGGAGAAGCATGGAAGCACTTTGATCGAGAGTATCCAGATTTTGCTTCTGATCCGCGTAATGTTAGATTGGGTCTCTGCTCTGACGGTTTTACCCCATTCGGACTTTCAGGATCCCAGTATTCGTGTTGGCCTGTGATCGTCACCCCGTATAATCTACCGCCTTGGATGTGCATGAAGACTCCATATATGTTCCTCACCGTTATTATCCCAGGTCCGAACAATCCGAAAAGGAACATTGATGTTTATTTACAACCATTGATTGATGAGTTGAATCAGCTGTGGGAAGTAGGTTCCAACACGTACGATGTATCTAGAAAACAAAATTTCCAGATGCGGGCAGCACTTATGTGGACCATCAACGACTTTCCGGCCTATGGAATGTTATCTGGATGGAGCACGCATGGTCGTCTTTCATGTCCGTGTTGCATGGACGACACTAAGGCTTTCCGTTTGAAACACGGAGGCAAACCGTGCTTCTTCGATTGTCATCGACGATTCCTGCCGAAGGATCATCCGTACCGGAGGAACAAGAATGCTTTTCGTGCTGGCGTTGTGGAGAAGGGTGATCCACCGACAAGGTGGTGCGGAGCCACGATATGGGAGGAGGTTAGAGATTTACCAAGTGCTATTGAGCAGCCTGCTACGGGCTACAAGTGTGACGGATTTGGTCGCACTCATAACTGGACGAAGAGGAGTATATTCTGGGATCTGTCATACTGGAGCACCAATCTGATTAGACATAACCTTGATGTCATGCATATTGAGAAGAATGTGTTTGACAACATAATTAATACTGTAATGGACGTAAAGGGGAAGACGAAAGACAATCCTAAGGCTAGATTGGACTTGAAAGAAATATGTAGACGTCCTGCATTGCATTTGATAGAGGACGGGAATGGAAAGTTGAAGCAGCCTAAGGCAATTTTCTCACTGGAGAAGGAGGATAAAGTGAGGCTTTGTAGGTGGATTCAAGGTCTGAAATTTCCAGATGGGTATGTTTCAAACTTGAGAAGATGCGTCGACCTCAAGGAGAACAAACTGACAGGTATGAAGAGCCATGATTGTCACGTATTCATGGAGCGGTTAATTCCGATTGCATTTCGGGAATTCTTACCGCAGGCAGTTTGGGATCCATTGACGGAGCTTAGCATATTCTTCAGGGACCTTTGTTCTAAGAAATTGCTCGTTGATCGTCTAGAAAAGCAAGAGAAGGACATTGCGGTAACACTGTGCAAGCTAGAGAGGGTGTTTCCTCCTGGATTCTTCGACTCTATGGAGCATTTGCCGATTCATCTTTCCTACGAGGCACGTGTTGGTGGACCCGTCGAATATCGATGGATGTACCCGTTCGAGCGACATTTGAATCACCTAAAAAGAAAGGTAAAAAATAAGGCTCGGGTCGAGGGTTCTATTTGTGAAGCCTATATTCTCGAGGAGATTACAAATTTCTGCTCCTCCTATTTCAAACCTCATGTTGCTACGAATAGAACGAGGGCTCCGAGAAACGACGACGGATATCAAGAATTTAATGATGGAATACTGAAAGTATTCAATGCGTCTGGAAAGCCTTCGGGAAAAATGAAGAAGAGATATTTGAATGACGAAGAGCTAAGGGCTGCTCAGTTGTATGTATTACTCAATTGCGACGAGGATGAAGTGGAGAAGCTAGAAGGGTAAGTAAGGAATGATGAGTTTACGTCATCTCAATGTAATAGTATAAGCTAATATTATTGTACTAATCGTTCTAATGCTTCGTTGTTTTCCAGCACATATAATGATGAGTTGAGGCTGGTTAGACCCTACCTAACAGACGAAGCATTAGAACAAGAAATGAGACGTCATTTTCCTTCTTGGTTGAGCGAATATGTAAGCAGTTCGGTAATATTTACTGGCCTCTTCTAATGCAACTGCGCAATAAATAACTTATTATCTCTTCTTTGATATTCAGGTCGATCGTCTAATTTCACCCGAGATTGAATTAATTAGAACTCTTGCCAAGGGACCAATTACTTTTGTTAAAACATGGCCAAGTTATTGTGTCAATGGCTTTCGGTTCAAGTCGACAAATGCTCCGATCAGAGACAGCTTCCTGGATCTTGATTCCACGAAGAACAGTTGTTTGTGTATCAAGTCTTCGAACTACAAAGACGTCAATCCAGGAAATGATTTTTTTGGCATCTTGCGAGAGATTGTGGAGTTGTCATATAATTATGGCAGAGAACCTGCAAATATCGTGTTGTTCAAGTGTGAATGGTTCGATCCGATTGAAAATCAAGGCTGGAAAATTGACAAGCATGGTCTTGTGGATATAAACTACAAGCGTAGATATCAAGGCTACGAACCGTTTGTCCTAGCAACTCAGGCTCAGCTCGTGTATTTTACAGCTTATCCGAGACGGGGAGCAACGAAGTCTGACTGGTGGGCAGTATGCAAGACTAAAGCTAGAGATACTTTTGATGTTGATGAAAAAGCTTACCAGGAGGACGAGCTACCTCCTGTAACCAATATTGTCGATGTGGACTCCACGGAAGTTACGCATTACACGACACATAATGTAGAAGATGTAGAATTATCCGAAGAGGAAGGCGAAGCCGACGAAGGTGAAGACGAAAGTGAAGATGAGGAGGAAGAGGAAGATGAGGTCGAGGAAGACGAACAAGATGATTATTCTGAAGATGATTGAGAGAGATATTATCTGGACTTAGATGTTTATTGTAGAATGTATCATCATATGTTACCTTGGTTATTATCTTTGTTGTACTGTCATATTTCTAGTCTCTATTATTTGTTGTACTGTCATATTTCTAGTCTCTATTATTTGTTGTACTGTCATATTTCTAGTCTCTATTATATCTTGTACTATCATATGCTGTTATCAGGTATGGCAGGTCGTCGCGGACATTTGCGAGGGCCACGAGGAGGTCGGGATCATCCGGTACTTCCTACAGGTACTGCTACGGGACGGAGTTTGCCTTCGGTACCTCCTATTGGTACCGGCTCTGGATCCTCGTCGCCGATTACTCCTCCATATCGGACAGTAGCTGGGCCGGTTGGGACGACGTCACGTGGCATATCTCCTGGGACGAGTAGTTCCAGACCTGTTGAGAGGGCTCCCCCGTCTAGCGTTCCTGATGTTGATACGACGATGGAGACGGATGAGCAGATGGCCGAGGAGGATGCGCCGACGGCCGACCAGCATCATGAAGATGATGCGTGCGCACCTCCGGAGGAGGGGAGGACGGAGATCTGGGCCGACGGTACAAAGTAGGTATTTTGGTTTATTATTTTTTCTTTCTTTCTGTTTTTATCATAAATTAACTTTTTCATGAATATAATATGTATGTATAGATATCGTCCTTCAGGGGTACAGAGACGCCTAGGCGATATGCTGAGGCATAATTATGGTGGTCCCTGGATTAACTACTCTGATGCTCCAGACGAAAGGAAGAACTTCTGGTTTACGCGCTTCAAGGTTAAAATAGATTTGTTTTTAACATGAATCATTTAATTTATGCATATTATATATAACTGATAAATATTTGGTTTCGTACTGTTCTAGGATATGTTTTACTATCCGCCGCACCGGGCCGAGCAGATCGAGGGGATGTTTCCTTCCGTCGCTGCCAAGCTGATCCGCGACTCTATCAACGATCAGAAGGATCGTGATCGTGCCGGAAAGCCGATCCAAGGTTGGATCACCCCCGATCAGTGGAATGCGATGAAGGCTCGATTCAACGAGCCAAGGTACAAGGAGAAGTCGGAGAAGGCTAAGGCGGCTAGGCAACATGCCTCGAAGTGGTGCGGTGGGTCGATTCCGATGACGGAACATTTCCGTCGTCTGGTATGTCTTTCTCTTTTAGAAATATTATTTTAATGCAAATCCGATAAATTATTACTAAGATAATATATTTAATTACAGGTAAGGAAGGTCGGTAACGCCGACATGGTGACCGTCTTTCTGGCCACCCATCGGAAGGGCGGAGTCCTTATTGACGAGAGGGCCGAGCAGACCTATGTAAGTATTACAATACGTTATCTTAATTTAATACTTCGTGTCCATTTTAATATAACTTAGTAAATATGATGCAAATAAATATTCATGAAGTTAGTAAAAATAAGTACATTAATTAGAAATTAGAAATCATAGAGTACTATCCATACTTTCTAGGCCGAGTATAAGAGGCTGCGGGAACGGGCGGCTGCTAGTGCACCTGATGCAGGAGAGGCCGGTACTTCCTCGCAGCCCACTCAAGCTCCGTCGGAGGACGAGCTGTGGATGACCGCCGCTGGTGGCCTCCGTAGGGGTACGTACTACGGTACGGGATCCTATGGCGCCCTAGTTGCGACCCAGTCCTCTAGGACATCTCCTGCTAGTGTGCATGGTCCACAGCCGTCCCAGGAGTCTGCCCGAGTCCACCAGATGATGGAGTCTCTCCGTGACGACCTGCTACGACAGATCGAGCAGCAGTCTCAGCATCCTACGGACGATCCTGCGCTGCTAGCACGATTGGATGCGCTCGACCGCGGCATTATGGACCTCAGGGAGACGACTGAGAGGACAGAGCGCGCCGTTGGAGGGTTAGAGCGCACGGTGACGGAGTTGCAGACAGGACAGGTGACCATGGCCGAGAGGGTGAGATTGGCGCAGGATTCGATGGTCCAGAGCAGTGGTAGAATGTTATCTATCATGGATTCATACAACCAGCGACTTACAGCGTTGGAGCATGCTGGTACTCTGGGTGCGCCTTCATCGTCGTCGACTCCGCCGCCTCTACCGCCTTCTTCTTCGACACCGACTCCACCGACTGGCGCTCCATCTGTATCGATTTCACTTGCGGAGTATGAGGAGTTTTTACGCCTTCGTCAGGGCGGTGCCCCTCCTGCACCAGATCAGTAGTAGTCCTAGTTAGGACTATTTGTTTGTGTTTGTTTGATCATTTGTGACTGTTTGTTTGTGTTTGTATCATCGTATGTTTGTGACTTGGATATTTGTTGGTTGTTTAGACTTGGATGTTTGGATCCTATTTGTTGGATCCTATTCTATTTGTTGGTTGTGTGTAGACTTTGGTTATTTGGTTGTATCATCATACGTTTGTGACTTAGATATTTGTCGGTTCTCTGTGGGTATGTTCTTGCATATTTTGGGATGTTGAAGCATGCTAGATATGATACATTACAGTTTATGATTAGAGCAGAATGGAGTTCTTCCATTTATGGATTCACTGCAGCTTTTTGAATAGCTGCTAATGTATATGATACTCTGCCTGAAGGACATTCTGTGTTTATGGTTATTTTTTTAAACTGCAGGGAGAAAAGGACATTCTGTGTTTTATTTTTTTTATTTTTTTTGCAAATTTATCGACGTTTACCGACGATTACCGGCGTCTACCGACGCAACTTTGTGACGTTTACCGACGGTAAAGCTGCAAAAAATATCCAGGCTACCGACGTTTACCGACGATTATTGACGTCTTGCGACGTACTTTGCGACGTTTACCGACAGAAAAGCTGCAAAGAAAATGATCAAGAGTACCGACGTTTACCGACGTCATGATACGTCGGAGATACTTATACGTCGAAAACCGTCGGTAAAACGTCGGTAATAATCCCAGGACGGAGACCGACGTGTAGCGACTTTAGCCACGTCGCTACTGTACCGACGAAACGACAGAAGACGTCGGTAAAATACCGACGTATCAATACGTCGCTGATTGTCGGTACTTGCGACGTTCGGCGACGTTTAAAAGATCAGCGACTAAGAAAAAAGCGACAAGGCCTAAATGTCGGTAAATACGTCGGTAATTATATTTAGCGACGTATTTTGTTGTTTTAGCGACGTTTTTAGGCGTCGCTAAAACGATATATTTTGGTAGTGAATAAATATCATGCACTGTGAAATAAGATTGAGAAATAAATAATCCATGCGCCTGAGGAATGAGATTGGGAAATAAATATCATGCGCTGTAAAATAAGATTGGGAAATAAATAATCCATGCGCCTGAGGAATGAGATTGGGAAACAAATAATCTCATGCGCCTGAGGAATGCGGCTGTGGAAAATAAATATCATGCGCTGTGGAATAAGATTGAGAAATAAATAATATCATGCGTCTGAGGGAAAAGATTGAGAAATAAATAAACTCATGCGCCTGAGGGAAAGGATTGAGAAATAAATAACTCATGCGCCTTGGCTGTGGGAAGTGATTGGGAAATAAATAGATTCATGCGCCTTGGCTGTGGGAAGTGATTGGGAAATAAATAGATTCATGCGCCTTGGCTGTGGGAAGTGATTGGGAAATAAATAGATTCATGCGCCTTGGCTGTGGGAAGTGATTGGGAAATAAATAGATTCATGCACCTTGGCTGTGAGAAGTGATTGGAAAATAAATAGATCATGCGCCTTGGCTGTGGGAAGTGATTGATTTGATGCGCTGTGGGAATAAAGATTTCCATGCGCTGAGGAATGAAGATTTCTGTGGGAATAAAGATTTCCATGCGCCTGAGGAATGGAGATTTGATGCGCTGTGGGAATAAAGATTTCCATGCGCCTGAGGAATGGAGATTTGATGCGGCTAGGACTGTTCTTCTTCTCCGAATTTTCTGAGAACAGAACCATGGGAACCATGGAAGCCATTGCTTCCAAGCTTCATAAATCCTTCATCCCAAGCCCAAATATGGACTTCCATAGGTCAAAATTGGGTAGAACGAAATTCTCTACAACATGGAACCATCGAAACTTGAAGATAACAAAGTTTACTAGACCAAAACCTAAGAAATCCGAAAATGTATCAAACTTAGATCTACAACAAATAAGCCATGGAAATTGAAAATGCTAAGTACTAAAGAGACTTAGAATCAAATGAAGAAGATGATGGAACAATAAAAATGGGGATCCATCATCAAGCAAGTTGGCACTTGCCTATCTCTTCTAGGTTGGTGGGAGAGTTATGAGGAAGAAGAAGTGAAATGGAAAGAAGTAATGAAGAGAGAGAAATGGTTTTGGGCTTTAAATGAAAGGGTGGTGGTCGGTGGGAGTATTGGGCCGGGTCCAATGGGTTCATCCAAGGCCAACCCGCAAGCAAAGCAAAGAGGTAAAAGCCGAAAATAAATGCAGGAATAAAAGCAAAAAATAAAGTGCAGAAATAAAATTGCAGGAAATAAATTAACATAAAAATTTAAAGGGCAGATTAATTAACTAACATAAATTTACAGAAATTTAAATACAGAATAATACATGGTAACTATTAAATAAATACGTATTCTGGGAACGAGAAGTGACAGGGTCTATGCCTTAAAGACCAAGGATCAGGTGCTGCCTACTTTCAAGGAGTTTCAGGCCTCTGTTGAAAGGGAGACGGGCAAGAAGTTGTTGTGTGTTCGGTCCGACAATGGCGGCGAATACATCGGTCCCTTTGATTCGTATTCAGAGAGCAAGGGATACGACACCAGAAGACTCCGCCAAAGACACCTCAGCTCAATGGTGTAGCGGAGCGCATGAACAGGACACTGATGGAGAGGGTGCGGTGTTTGCTGTCAGAAGCAAACTTGCCGGGCAGTTATTGGGGTGAGGCTCTTCTCACAGCTGCTTATATTATCAATTTGTCTCCTAGTGCTCCTTTGCAGGGTGATGTGCCTGACAAAGTATGGTACGGCAAAGAGCCGTCATACAATCACCTGCGGGCGTTTGGTTGTAAAGCCTTCGTGCATGTACCGATGGACGAGAGGACCAAACTTGAGCCGAAGACGAGGCGATGCGTCTTTGTCGGCTACGGTCGAGATGAGTTTGGCTATAGACTCTACGACCCAGTAGAAGGAAAGCTCTACAGAAGCAGGGACATGGTGTTCGTCGAGGATCAGACCATGACCAACACTCAGGATTCCGAGACGCCTTCTGAGGCTGAGGAATTGCCTGAGTTAGAGTCATTTCGTTTCGAGCAGTTTCCAGAGGACATCGCAGAGGATCCAGTTATGGGGGAGCCGGTACATGGAGTTGCTCCCAACCTTGATCATCAGCCTGTTGATGGTGGTCAGGATGTCCCTCAGGAGGATGAGCATGCCGGAGAGGTAGTTCCTGAAGGGGCGGAGGCTGTCGGTATACAGCCAGCACCAGTAGCTCCACTGAAAAGGAGTGACAGGGATCGTCGACCATCTACGAGATACTCACCGGATGAGTATGTGCTATTGACTGACGGGGAGGAGCCCGAAAGTTTCGCATAAGCTATGGAAGACGAACACAGGCAGGAGTGGATGGTGGCTATGCAGGAGGAGATGAGTTCCTTGCACACCAATTCCACTTATGATCTGGTGCGGTTGCCAAAGGACAAGAAGGCTTTGAAGAATCGATGGGTGTTCAGAGTGAAGCAGACGGATGATGCTACTCACCCTCGATACAAAGCGAGGCTGGTAGTCAAAGGCTACGGTCAGCGAAAAGGCGTAGATTATGATGAGATCTTTTCGCCTGTCGTCAAGCATTCGTCTATCCGGGTGGTGCTAGCATTAGCAGCCAGTTTCGACTTGGAGGTCGAGCAGATGGACGTGAAGACGGCATTCCTCCACTGTGATCTTGAGGAGGAGTTGTACATGGAGCAGCCGGAGGGATTATGTGAGAAGGGCAAGTCACATTTGGTCTGCCGGTTGAGGAAGAGGTTGTATGGTCTGAAGCAGGCTCCGAGGCAGTGGTACAGGAAGTTCGAGTCGTTTATGGGGGAGCATGGTTATGCACGGACGACGTCGGACCATTGTGCATTTGTGAGGTATTTTGCCGATGATGATTTCATCATTTTATTGCTCTATGTTGATGATATGCTATTAGTGGGTCAGAATGCCACTAGGATAGCGGAGTTGAAGCGCCAACTGGGCGTGGCCTTCTCTATGAAGGATTTGGGCGTAGCGAAGACTATTCTTGGGATGGAGATCAGCCGAGAGAGAGAGTCCAAGCTGCTACACTTGTCCCAAAAGAAGTACATTTACCGGGTACTTCAGCGTTTCGAAATGGACGGGTCGAAAAAAGTGAGTTCCCTCCTCGTGGCTCACTTTAAGCTCACTGAGGAACAGTGTCCATCTACCGAGGACGAAAAGGAAGATATGGAGCGGGTTCCATATGCCTCAGCTGTGGGAAGCCTGATGTATGCTATGGTGTGTACGAGGCCAGATATTGCTCATGCAGTTGGTACGGTTAGCAGGTATCTTTCAAATCCTGGAAGGGTACATTGGAGTGCGGTCAAGTAGATTCTACGTTATCTTCAGGGCACTGCTGGTTGGAGACTTTCCTTTGGTGGTGACGAGCCGAAGCTGGTTGGGTATACCGACGCTGATATGGCTGGAGATGTAGACACGAGGCGATCGACTTCGGGCTACGTGATGATGTTTGCGGAAGGAGCAGTATCGTGGCAGTCGCGGTTGCAGAAGTGTGTTGCCTTGTCGACGACAGAGGCAGAGTACATTGCGGCGACGGAGGCTTGCAAGGAGCTGTTGTGGATGAAGAAGCTGCTGCAGGAAATGGGACTGAAGCAAGAGCAGTATACTTTGCTTTGCGACAGTCAGAGTGCGATCCACCTTGTGAAGAATCAGACGTTTCATAGCCGGTCCAAGCACATCGAGACCCGGTATCATTGGATACGGGATGTGGTTGAGAAGAAGGACGCGGAGCTTGAGAAGGTGCATACAGATGACAACGGAGCTGATATGTTCACGAAGATTCTACCAAGGGAGAAGTTTGAGTACTGCAGGCAGGTCGTCGGGATGACGACATCCTCCCCATAGTTGTGAAGGGGGAGATTTGTTGGAGTGGGTGGGGTTCCCAACCTATGTGGAGAAGACCCCGGAGTGCGACGAGCGCCGTCCAATGTCGGAGAAGCTCGGGAAGTAGGCGACGGAGTTGCTGTTGCTGCTGCTGGAGCTGCTGGAAGCAGGGGATCCGAGTTCGGCCCGAACTCGGTCCCAGGCCGAGTTCTGGCCGAACTCGGTCTAGCCGTTCCAGGGTTTGGCCAGTAGGTGCTGGTTGCCCCACACAGAGTTCTGGCCGAACTCTGTGTCGTCGGGGGCTGGAGCGAATTTCAGGATGAGTTTTCATCATTGGATCTAATCCAACGGTTCAGGTTGGTTGCAGGATTAGGGAGTTAAGTTGAGTTTTCTCAACCCTAATTCATTATCGTATAATCGCAACGCATTGGACAACACAAGTTTGAGAGAGGAAGGAGGCAAGAGTGCCATTACAACTTCGGAGAAGAAGACGGAGGATTGAAGGTCGCTGTTCGAAGGAGATCGTGTTCGGGTAATCTCTACTCGTCGTTCTCGCTCTTCGTAGCCTTGTAATCATTGTTCTTATCTCTGAGTGTTGTGGGGATCCGATTTGGATCGGGAGGAGTTTGTAGAGGGTGTAATTCTTCTATTCCATTAGTGGAGGCTTCTCAGGGTTGGACTCCGATCGTCCCGTGGTTTTTCCCGCAAGGGTTTCCACGTCAAAAATTCTCTGTGTCTGCGTGGATTGTTTTTGTGTGATTGTTTTTGGGTTCGTGCGTTGTATTGCTCGGTCCTCTCGCAGGTACTCTCCGGTTTGGGGAAAGATTTCCGCGTTTCTTTCCCAACATCGAAAACACTGAACTAGTAAGTGTACTATCCTCGCGCGTGTCAATATTTACGAAGACTCGGTCGAAAGAATCATTGAGAGTTTAATAATGCTCGAGAGTTCGGAACTTGGAATTCAAATTAGAAGGAAAGTTAACGACTTTGAATGTAGAAAGGTCTTTCATCCGTATCAAATGCCTCGTGGCATTTTTTTTGAGGTAATTTCATTGGGGTGGGGGTGGGGGTGGGGGGTAGAAAGGAGGGGGAGGAGGGGGGGTAAACTTGAGGGTAATTATAAGAAAGGGGATACTTTTAACAAAATTATAAAAAATAGGGTGAAATGACATCGCAGATGGCGCCATAGAGCTGGCCCCCCTTGGCGACATCTGTGATGGCGCCAGAGGGCCCCCCCCTCGGCGCCATCATAGATGTCGCCAGAGGACCCTTGGCGCCATCCGCTTTGTCGCCGGGCCACCCCTTTCCAACGTTCCACTTTCTAACGTTCATATTTTTAACGTTCACATTTCTAACGTTCGTATTTCTAACGGTTGAAGATTGCATCTATATAAACGAGGTGATTGTGAGAGAATTTCATTCCCACTTCACTCTTTCTATTCTTCCTTCCACTTTCTATTAGCAGCGCTCTACAATTTTCAAAATTTTCTACAGATTAGAAGTTGTCCATTTTTTCGATATGGATCAGAGCCTAAGAATATTGTGCTCACATGGAGGTTCAACAAATGGGCTATCATACGAAGGCGATTTTACACAACTTCTTTTAACCCGTATTAGTATATTAGATAGTCTACGAACTCTGATTATTAACTCTTTTTTATTCGATATGAATTTATTTTAAGACATGTTTTCGTTTCTCATTGTTTGTTAATAGATTCTAATCAAGCATGGAATTTTGTTCTTGAAGTTAATTTGCAATCGCCATTTATAAGTATTTTTGTTACTCAAGTTTCTCCACCACTTGAAATGTTTTCACGTCCACGTGCTTCTAATTATAAAGTGGGTGGTAGTTCTTCTCGACCACTTCCAACTCATGAAGAAGAACAACCAGTAGATCTACCTAGTAATGATGATTTTGATGATTTTCAAACTATTGAAAATAGTGATGATTTAATTGAAAATATAGATGATGATTTTGATGATACTTTTAGTAGTAGTACCACTCATGAATTATTTGTCGGACAACAATTTGCTACACGGCTTGAGTTTAGAAATTTTATAAATAATGTAGCAATTGAACATAATTTTACATGTTCAACCGGTAGTATGAACAATTCTAGGAGAATTATTTATACTTGTGATCAACCAGCTTGTAATTGGAGAGTATATGCTAGACCCCTTGGCACAGGACAAATATTTTTCATTAGTACATTAGAAAGTCGACATTCTTGTTTAAGTGGACTAACAAGAGGATGCCATCCATTAGCTACTGCTAAGTGGATTAAAAATAAGATTATTGATATAGTTAGGGATAATCAGTCTTATAGTCCATCGCAAGTAGTAAAGGATATTCGTAGAGAACATTAGATACAAATTTCTTATGCCAAAGCTTAGAGAGCCCGAGAGATGGCATTAGCTAAAATAAACGGTAGTTATGCTGATGCCTATGCTAGTCTTGAAGAGTATGGTTTAAGAATTTTGGAGACAAATCCAGGCAGTAGAGTTTGTATAAAAACCACTGAAGATAATAGCTTTGAAAGAATTTTTATTTGTTTCAAAGCATGTATTGATGGTTTTTTAGCAGGTTGTTTACCAGTTATTAGTATTGATGGTACATTTCTTTCATCTAGATACCAAGGTACATTATTTTTTGCTTGTGCTCATGATCCTAATTATCAGTTATATCCAATTACTTATGCTGTTGCTGAAGGTAAGAATACTGATTCATGGACATGGTTTCTAAACTGTTTAAGAAATACTTTTGAAAGATATTTAGATCACTGGAGTAGATTTTCATTTATATCTGATAAACAAAAGGGACTGATAAATGCTATGCTTGCTATTTTTCCAAAATCACCACACTTCTTTTGTATTCAACATTTTAAACAGAATTTAAAATCTGTCACCCGGATTACAAAATTTCATAAAATGTTAGACTCTCTTGCTAGATCGTATAATAAAACAGATGCTGACTATAGATTTGAAATAATCAAAGCCGAAAACATTGACATGTTTAACTGGCTTATTGGGATGAATGATGAAAATCGTAGTTTTGAACACTGGATAGCTGCTTATTCTTCTCATCCTAGATTAGATATTTACACTTCGAATCTTGTAGAATGTTTCAATAGCTGGGTTAAGAATCTACGTGACAAACCGATAACAATGCTACTTGATGGAATTAGAGCAAAGATTATAACGCTTCAGGAGAAGAATATACTCCATGCTGAAAACCTAGAAACAGGATTCTGTCCAAGAATCATGAAATCAATGGCAAGTATAAATAGACAGAAATATTACTTGCAAATGTTACGCATTGATAGTTGCTTATTTGAAATGTTAGATTGTAAAACCAGCCGAACCTATATAGTACGCTTGAACGAGAGCTATTGTTCTTGTTTAAGATGGTTTCATACACTTATGCCATGTATACATGCATGTTATGCTTGCAAGTCTTCCAACTACACTAATATTGAACTATTTTATTCTTCAATATTTTCTACTGACAAGTTGAAAAGTGTGTACATGTCGCATATGGAACCAATTCCAGTACCGTACGAGCTTGAAGCTACTCTGACGCGAGGACCAATAGGAGTACCAGATGTTAGACGCAAAGCTGGAAGATCGAAGAAGAAGCGCATCCCTTCAAGCAATGAATCTATAAGAGATTTACGTTGTAGTAACTGTCATGGAGTTGGACACAACAGAAGAAAATGTACTAGTCAACCTATGTAGTAACTGATGCATTGAAGTTGATAAATAAAGATGTAATCAAATGACAAAAAGAAATACTCTGTACATTTTACATATTGAGAACGAAAATAAGTTTCACTATTTTCTAGCCAAATGTTTTCAAAGAGTTTTGCGAATACTGGTCCTACGCCTTGGATGCACTACCAAAATAAGTCATATCAGCGACGTATTTAGCGACTCCAAGAAAGTACGTCGCTAATTTTTGGGGGTTTAGCGACGTTTGTATAAGACGTCGCTTTTTATCGCCAACAGCGACTAATAGCGACGTCTAGCGGCTACATTTTGTTAAATGGGAACCTGCATCGCAAGTTCGTCGGTACCCGTCGCTGATATAGCGACGTGTAGCGACGCATTTTAAGCAGCGTCGCCGTTTATTAAATATCATCGATGTTTAGCGACGTCGCTAATCGTTTCATATAGCCAGCGAGGGTTTCCTTTCCGATCATTCACAAATTCCCCCCCCCAATTTTTGGCGCGCTCCTCCTCCGCGACTCTCCTCCGGCGATTTCCCTCCTCCGGCCTCCTCCTCCGCGGCGCTCCTCCGGCGATCTCCCTCCTCCGGCCTCCTCCTTCTCCTCCTCCTCCTTCCTCAGGTAGCTCCTCCTTCTCCTCCTTCCTCAGGTAGCTCCTTCCCAGTTTCTCCTCGTCTTCTAGCTCTCTCTCTCGCTTCTAGTTCGTGTCCACGAGAGCGTGGACTCGCTGCGGGGGACACGAGACTGACAGTGGACTCGCTGCGGGGGACACGAGAGCGTGGACTCGCTTCTAGTTCGTGTGACACCTATTTTGTTGGTTTGGACACGTCGTGTCCCACTGTGTGGACACGAGTCTCACAGTGTGACACCTATATACTGATACTGGGAGTTTTTTTGGGCATATCAACTGTTAATTTGATGTTTTGCTTGGATTCGAATTCTAATTTAGGGTTCGATCCCTATTTACTGATACTGGGAGTTTTTTGGGCATTTTCAGGGTTTTGAAATGATGAATAAATTGACAAATAATTATTATCGAGCCCTATAAAATTTTAGCTATGTCACGAAGGATGGATACTAATCCTGTGAATGAGTTTTCTCCCAAGTATTCTCGACAGTTGAGTATGATTTAGCTCACTGACATTACTGAAATATGGAATGATTAGTGTAGGGTATGTTGGTCAGGTTTTGGCAGAGTGGGGATATGATAGTATGCATGTTACAATTAACAAGAAATGTTGTTGACACCAAATGTTGCACGACAGGTTACTTGAGTAACCTGGAATGTTTTACCTACTGAAACAAATAGTTTGGACAAGGGTGTGTATAGGTTTGTCATCAGATGGTATGGGATTTTGCCTGCCAAGTTCTGAACAGCAGTCCAGGCTGCATGCTTAGTTGAAAGTCTTAATTAGACTTTCTGTTCAGTACCCTTTGACTGAATTAAGTTGACCTGAATACCATATTTTAAATCCAAAATCTACGGTACGACATGGTGATCAGGACATAGTCCCTGCAGCCATTCGACTGGCGAGGCAGAAACTATATAGCCGTAGATAAGGTTGACTATCCTCCGACCCTCATCCCTCGGCAATGATGATACGACAACCTATCACTATATCTTATATAGTAGTAGATGATGTCTTAGTATTACATTATGTGAGTTCATCTTGATTCTGTTACATTCTTCAGATACTAGATACGATAAGAACATATACTACACCATATGTACAGAACATAGATGATTCATACTAATGTATGCTAGAATGAATCTTGGGTTGTGTTCTGAGCCATCCGTTCTCACACTTGGCAAAAAATCGAATTTTTTGTACTTTATCTGCTTTCGAAAATGTACTCAAATTACATGATGGTTCCTTTAGTTAGCTGGCTTATATTATAATTATATTATTTGTGAATATCGATCTTACCAGATGGCATCCATGACCCGAGGAGCGGCACGTCGTTTGAGGGAAACAGTGAATGCTGAGGTGGCTCCTCCTACAGTTAAGGAGGAAGTGGCACCGGTTGCTAGTGAGACCGGGAGTTCTATTCATCCAGCACCGGTAGCTAGTGAGACCGGGAGTTCTATTCATGCAACACTTGCAAGGGACGACATCTCTCCTCACGCCAAAGATCTCGCTTTTTTGAGGTGGTTGCGTGATCGTATCACTGAGCGTTTACGTGAGCTGCGTGGTTCTCATTAGCTATTAGTACTTATTTGTATTGGACTATTTGTATTGGGTTGTTTTTATATTAGACTATTTGTATTGGACTACATATATGAATTAGTACTGTGTCAATCTCTCATCCCTCGGCAATGATGATACGACAACCAACCAGAGAGGATACTCTGAGAGATCCATCTGAGTATGACGTATACTCTGAGAGATCACCTTTACAAGTATGATATCAGTAGTGGGATTGAGTGTGTACGTCCTACTCAGATGGGTCTCTCACCGTTACTATTTTTTTCTGACAGTATGGTGGATGTGCTCCGTCAACAAATTCTTGCTCCGAGCCAAAACTTTGCCCCGGAGCTCAAGTGGATATCCTTGGTGTAGAGCTCGAGTGAGAGATTCCTGACAGCATGGTGGTCTCCTTTGTCAAAGTATCCGTGCTCATCACACATTGGTTGTGGGACGAGCACGGATACTTTAACAAAGGAGACCACTATGCTGTCAGGAACCTCTCACTCGAGCTCTACACGAAGGATGTCCACTTGAGCTCCGGGGCAAAGTTTTGGCTCGGAGCAAGAATCCGTTGACGGAGCACATCCACCATGCTGTCAGAAAAAAATAGTAACGGTGAGAGACCCATCTGAGTAGGACGTACACACTCAATCCCACTACTGATATCATACTTGTAAAGGTGATCTCTCAGAGTATGCGTCCTACTCAGATGGATCTCTCAGAGTATCCTCTCCGGTTGGGTTGTGTTCTGAGCCATCTGTTCTCACACTTAAAATACATATGAATTAGAACTGTGTTTTGTATTTTCGGCGAACCCAGGGATTTGATTCTGTATTTTGTATTTTAGTTTCTGTATTTTGGCTCCAGCTCCATTTGTATTAATCTACGGTACGACATGGTCCCTGCAGCCATTCGACTGGCGAGGCAGAAACTATGTAGCCGTAGATAAAGTTGACTGTCCTCCGACCCTCATCCCTCGGCAATGATGATACGACAACCTATCACTATATCTTATATAGTAGTAGATGATGTTTTAGTATTACATTATGTGAGTTCATCTTGATTCTGTTAAATCCTTCATATACTAGATACGATAAGAACATATACTACACCATATGTACAGAACATAGATGATTCACACTAATGTATGCTAGAATGAATTTTGGGTTGTGTTCTGAGCCATCCTTCATCTGCCCCCTTCCCTGTCCCTCTCGTTATGTCGCGAACCTCTTCCTCTATGCCATCAAAATCAGAATCCTCGACTCTCTTTCGCTTCTTGGATATTGACCCAGCTTCCAATCTCTCATTTCCCTCCGGGTCCACTCTACTCCCAATCTCTTCCTCTTTTATACACGGATCTACAGAATCAATGCCATCCAAGGAAGGCAAAACTGAATCAACATTGTCTTCCGGATCGTCCTCATCAAGGCATAACGGGCTGCTCAGCGTGCCCAGCTTCTTCAACTTCTCGTTGGCTGCAGAGTCGAAATGGGAACGGGTCTTCTTTGCCGGCCCGGAACTCTGACTCGCACTCGTCGCCTCGCTACCGGTTTTCTCTCCTCCTCTGATGCGGGTCATAAGAAAAGAAATTTCGTACCTCTTCTTCACATAAACATCATTGCCGCCTTGTACTCGAGCCTTCTCGTCTGTGACGCTATCCAAATTCTTGGTGCCTACATTGTCACTCGAATTTTCCCTTCGACTCGTATCGTCCTCTTCTTCGCCTGTCTTTTCGCTCCCTGTCTTGCAATCATCTGCTATCACCGCCGTCTCATTCGACTCCTTCTCCGATGACTCCGAGGAGGAGGAGGAAGACTCGGAGAAGGAGTCGAATGAGTCGGCGGTGATAGCAGATGATTGCAAGACAGGGAGCGAAAAGACAGGCGAATAAGAGGACGATACGAGTCGAAGGGGAGATTCGAGTGACAATGTAGGCACCGAGAAGTTGGATAGCGTCACAGACGAGGAGGCTCGAGTACAAGGCGACAATTATGTTTATGTGAAGAAGAGGTACGAAATTTTTTTTCTTACGACCCGCGTCAGAGGAGGAGAGAAAACCGGTAGCGAGGCAACGAGTGCGAGTCAGAGCTCCGGGCCGGCAAAGAGGACCCGTTTCTATTTCGACTCTGTAGCCAGCGAGAAGTTGAAGAAGCTGGGCACACTGAGCAGCCCGTTATGCCTTGATGAGGACGATCCGGAAGACAATGCTGATTCAGTTTTGCCTTCCTTGGATGGTATTGATTCTGTAGAGCCGGGGGAAGTGGCTCCTCCTAGGCAATGATGATACGACAACCTATCACTATATCTTATATAGTAGTAGATGACGTTTTATTATTACATTATGTGAGTTCATCTTGATTCTGTTACATTCTTCAGATACTACATACTAGATTCGATAAGAACATATACTACACCATATGTACAGAATATAGATGATTCACACTAATGTATGCTAGAATAAATTTTGGGTTGTGTTCTGAGCCATCCGTTCTGATTCAGCATCTTTCTTCTCCTCTCCTCCACCATGGCTCTGGACCCATCTGCTCCTCCCTACTTCCCTTCTTCTTATTTGACTCTCTCAGGCACATATGATATCCACCTCAAGTGTAGAGTCGGGGGAGAAGAAGTGGGCAGGAAGAGGAGGGAGAAGCAGCACAGCCGGCGACATGACCCGGAGGAAGTACAAATATTTTCTTCAAATCCGGAGGAGAACTATAAGGATATATCTTTTCACAATATATCATCTTGTCAAAGACCCTTAATGTGAATATCATGTTACCGCGGTGTCGGAAGACTAACATGTCATAATTTTCTAAGCCGTGTGTTTTGACATAATCCTCCCAACTCTTTTCTCCTATGTAGTAATCTTGCATTATTACATAGAACTGAAATCCGGTTGGAAGATTATGTCAAAACATACGGCTTAGAAAATTATGACATGTTAGTCTTCCGACACTACGGTAACATGGTTGTCACATTAAGGGTCTTTGACAAGGTGATATGTTGTGAAAAGATATATCCTTATAGTTCTCCTACGTATGTTGAAGAAAACCTCTGTACTTCCTCCGGGTCATGCCGCCGGCTGTGCTGCTTCCCCCTCCTCTTCCTGCCTACTTCTTCTCCCCCGACTCTACACTTGAGCTGGATATCATATGTGGCTGAGAGAGTCAAATAAGAAGAAGGGAAGTAGGGAGGAGCAGATAGGTTCAGAGCCATGGTGGAGGAGAGGAGAAGGAAAATGCTTGATCAGAACTTGAGGTGGAAAAGTTGTGACGTTGATAGTATGAGAGAGGGAGAGGGTGGAAAAGTTCTTCTCCCCCGACTCTACACTTGAGGTGGATATCATATTTTGGTTTCTGTATTTTGGCTTCAGCTCCATTTCCATTAATCTACGGTACGACATGGTGATCAGGACATAGTCCCTGCAGCCATTCGACTGGCGAGGCAGAAACTATGTAGCCGTAGATAAAGTTGACTGTCCTCCGACCCTCATCTCTCGGCAATGATGATACGACAACCTATCACTATATCTTATATAGTAGTAGATGATGTCTTAGTATTACATTATGTGAGTTCATCTTGATTCTGTTACATCCTTCAGATACTAGATACGATAAGAACATATACTACACCATATGTACAGAACATAGATGATTCACACTAATGTATGCTAGAATGAATTTTGGGTTGTGTTCTGAGCCATTCGTTCTCATACTTGGCAATTAAGTTGTGGACCATTATGTTTGACATTGTTGTTACAAATTTTTATATATCTGTGTTGATTGATGAGATTGTGTTTCAAACGTGTTCGTGATTGTGTGTATCTGTGTTGTTTGATACTGTGTTCGTGATACACACCATTGTTGTTGTAACAAATGGTGTAGGGGATGCTGCAAATGCTGCAGGGGATGCTGCAAATGCTGTATTTTTTTAATTTTTTTTCAATATTAGCGACGTTCAGCGACGCTCAGCGACGTTCAGCGATGAAAATAACGTCGCTAAGTAAGTACCCAATGTTGCTAACTGTGATAAATACCGTCGCGAATCGCCACTAAACGTCGATATGAACGACGTCGCTAGGCGTCGCTATATGTCGGTACTGTAGCGACGTAGAAAAGTCGCAGAACGTCGCTAGGTTACGTCGGTAAATGATGACGTTTTACATCGCTAGTAGTCGCTGAATTAGCGACGTGTCCGCGTCGCTAAGGCT
The DNA here is from genome assembly GCA_029216955.1 of Iris pallida. Taxonomy (NCBI): domain Eukaryota; kingdom Viridiplantae; phylum Streptophyta; class Magnoliopsida; order Asparagales; family Iridaceae; genus Iris; species Iris pallida. The sequence continues at coordinate 174,448 of JANAVB010034618.1, forward strand.
CGTCGCAATAGCGACGTATTGCGACGTTTTCTTCTTTAGCGACTAGCTTAATCGCGACTACGTACGAACGTCGCTAAATACGTCGCTAATCAAAATTAGCGACATATTTTCCCTATTTAGCGACGTCTTGAGGCGTCGCTGATTTGACATATTTTAGTAGTGATGCTCCGGTTCTGGGGCAACCACCGGTTCAGGAGAATCCTGCTGAGCTTGCCTTGGAGTCACAATCGCCTGGGATATCTGACTTGGCCTTGGAGTCACAATCCGCTGGGTCTCTTGAGTTGGCCTAGGAGCGCTTGGAGTCGACATCAACTGTGTATATTGTTCCATCTCTGCAAACCAATTGGTAAAAGTTGGTTGGGAGCTGCTTTCGCCGGCATAACCAGATGTTCCTTCGCCGGCATAACCAGATGTTTCCCCGCCGGCATAACCGGATGTTCCCTCATGTCACGACCCGCACCCGGATATACGGATACGAATACGTGGGCTACGCCCAACCTACGCCGCAGTATCGGCGGTAGAGCGCTGTCAAGTATACTATACTAACTACAACATCTAAGGATCCATAACTAGAATGTACTCATGTCACATCACGAAAACTAAGGAAGATAAGACAAGAATTAATAACAATATCACTAGAACAACTAGAATCTACAATGATCAAGACAGGAAAATAAAGAAGGAACAACAAGACTAACTAAGGATAACTACCAGGCAACTCACATAGAAGAATAGTGAGATCCACCTCAGCTAGCAACATCATGAAGTCCAATACTAAGGGCACAACTACCCCTAAAATTTTGTCAACATATCCAGTCAGGATGGAACGAGTACATATATCTCATAACAGATCTCAAGATAGAATAAAAGCCATAAGACTGTAAATAGAGCATATACAATGAAATTATGGAGTGTACATATATGTATCATGGCATGGTAAGCTGTAGAGCTAAAGCTAGAACAGGAAAGTAGAACTGATCATGGTATGTATACAAATCAGGGTAAGCCATCTATCTAATGTGTGTGAGTAGTAGTTTCAACTTGTGATCGGCTTGGGCACCTGTAAGTAACTGGCCTGGCTAGTCATAAGTGCGGTATATGACTAACACTGTTCAAGAATGCAAGATGGATTTGATCACAGGCATACGCTACTACTCCCCCACCCCCAACTGGTAGAAAGGATCCAAACATGACACGTCACTGCACGGGATTCTATGAGAAGGGAGCAAGTCTTCTCTAGAATCAGTGACCACATATTGCGCAAGAGCTACAAGGGAGCTTGCACAAAACATCCCAAGCTAACAAGAAGCAACATCTCTCGTCGAGATCCAGGAATACCAATCCGTGAGAAACATGTGTCAGGAATAAGTATATCTACACTAAGTACATGAATCATAACAGTTATCATAAATTGGAAAAAAGTTATCAGAGAATGTACTCGCCTGCGATCTGTTGGAATATGTCAACTGAGTCCTAGAACAGTGCCTCGAGGACCTATAGATGGAATACAATAATGCTAAGTCTACTACCAAATCCTTACAACCATCTTACAACCACTCACCCATTTGCTGACATGTGGGCCATGGTCCACATGTCAGCAATGGGTGAAGGTTATAAAAGAGTTGTAAGCATTTGGTTGTAACTGTAGCATTACTCAGATGGAATATTGTATCAATATAAGGGTTTGGAAGTAAAATCAAGTCATACTAAGTCAAACTAGGTCAAGGCAAGTCAAAGCAAGTCAAATTAGGTCAATCTAAGTCAAACTTGACTAACGTAGACTAACAGTTGACTTTGGGTCAACTGGTCAACTTCGGTCCAGTTCTAGTCAATTTTATGCTATGGTTGACTTTCGGTTGACTTTTGGTCAAAATAGTCAACTATGGTCAACCAAGGTCAAAACTAGTCTAACCTAGGTCAAATGTTGACTCTACTTCGACGTTCAGTCAAAGTAGTCAACCATAGTCAAACTGGGTCAAAGCTAGTATCTACAAACATCTACAGGGTCAACACATTCAATTTCAGGTTGTGAAATCACTGGAATCGATAGATCACAAAATACAAACAAAAGAGAAAGATTATAATAATATGGTAAAAATCTACAGATGTTGTCGGATGGTGAAACTACCATTACCAACGTGTCCAGAATGGTTAAATCAGCTAGAATAGCCTGCCCATAAGTCCAATTTGGACACAGGGGCAAAAAGGTAATTTCGAGTCAAAACGGTGTCCGTGTCGGACCCACTTTGCACCGAAAAATGTGCAAGAATACTAGTGCACTAAATCTAATAAATTATATGTCTACGAATCCAGAATAACGATACAAACCCAACGGTATATGCAGAATTGGATTCAGTTGACCCGATCTCAATTTGGTCCGTTGACCAGGACATTGAAATTCTGATTTGCACGGAAAAGCGTGTCGGAGCCAATGTCCTCAAAACTCAGCAAATTATATGTCAACGAGTCCAGAATGATGATACAAACTCAACAGTAAATCCGAAATTGGATTCCGATGAGCCGAATTCTAAATGACCCGTTGACCCGGATATTGGTATCCGACTTGCACCGAAATGCGTACCGGAACCAATGTCCACTAAAACATAGCAAATTATATGTCAACGAGTCCAGAATGACGATACAAACTCAACGGTATATCCAGAATTGGATTCCGATGAGCCGGCGTCAAAAAGTTTCGTTGATCCGGACTATGGAGCCCACTTTGCACCGAAATGCGTGCCAGGGCCCACGTCCTCCAAATCTAACAAAATTTATATGAAAACATGCCAGAACGACGCCACGAGTCTACTGGTGGTGTCAAAAATTGAATCCGGAGTCCTGGGTTCAAAAATGGAATTTTACAAGTTGGAAATTACGAATTCGGACGGCCAACTTTGGCGTCGAATTCAACCAATCAAACGCGCTCACAATGAAACGAAACTGGAGGGGTAGGAAGAGGGTTATACCAGTTTCGCATAGGAACCGGTAGCACGCCAGACGGAGCTGCGACGGCGGAGTTACGAGCTGACGAAGTCGGCTCCACAAAACTGTCCAAAAATAGTTCAAATTAAAACGTCAACTTGGTGGCCGGTTTGATCTATCAAACGACGAAATTAACGGATGAAATTTGAGAGGGATGAAGGGGCATATACCGAGATTGTGACGGAGAAAAGAGTTCGCCGATCCAACTATCGGATTATCCAAAAAATCTGTACGAAGTCGCTGTTTCGGGACGCATATTCTGGCTTAACCATTCGCGCGCGTCGACGGAACTTCGATTTCGAAGTCGAAATCGACCTCCTGTGAGGCTCGGGGAGGTGACCCACTGCCGGGGGTGGCACGTCGGGCTGTGCGCGGCCAAGGCACGGCGGCGACGGCGACCGAAGGCGGCTGGTGGCGGTGGTTGGCCTTCGGCGAGCACGGCCACGCCACGCGCGCGAGCTCGCTGCATAGCAGCGATCGCTGCTCACGTGCGCGCACGCAGGTCGTTGGGGGCGGCGCCTCCCTCCTGGAGGGTCGCCGGGGTGGGCCCGGCCGAGGGAGGGGCCACGACGGCCGAGCGGTGGCCGCCGGTGCTGCTACAGCTGCTATTTGCTGCTGCTGCCGCGCTGCTTGCTGGCGCACGCGCGCGCGCCGGCGGTCGCCGGCGGTGGCCGACGGCGCGGCGGAGGTGGCGTGCGGTGGAGTGTGGTGGGATGGTGGTGATGAGTGGTGGTGGTGTTGATGAATGGTGATGGTGAGGGTGGTGATGTTGCTCTCTTGAAGAATCAAGAAGAAGAAGAAGTGAAAAAGAATGAAATGGAAAAGGAGAAGGAGTGTGAAGAAGAAGAATGGGGTGGGGGGGTTGTGCTGCTCTCGTACATCATGGGGTGAGGGTGCTTCTGTGGTGATGGGGTGAGAGAGAGATTATATATATATAATATATGTGTGTGTGTATATATTAATATATAAAGAGAGAGAGAGAGATTTAAAAGATATTTAGAGAGAGAGAATGAGAGAGGGGGGGGGGGGGGGGGGTGTTCGGCTGATGGGAGGGAAGAGTGAGAGTGTAGGATATTTGTTTAGGTAGAGAGAGAATGAGAGATATATTCACATATGTATATATATATCATATACATATATATTATTAGAAGGAGAGAGAGAGAGAATAGGTATTTATACATATAAAGAGAGGGGTATTTTTGGGTATGAAGAGTGCAAATATAGTAGTGGGGTATGGGTAGCCATGGTAGGGCCTACACCCAATTGGGTCAGGTACTGGGCTAAGATCGGACAGGTTCGGGACCAAGATTTAATTAAATAACAAATTTAACCAATTAAAATCACGGATGGAATGGGAGCACAAGAAAGATCCAATCGGTGGCACGCAAGTGGCACGTGCATAGTAGACTCAAAACAGACCAGGGCCATATATTGGGTCGACTGGATTGGACCGATGTCGGGCCCGGTAATTAAATTGAAAATTAAATCAGGTTTCACGGTAGATAATTAATTATCCTAAATTGAACCGAAAGTTGTGCCAAGAAAATGAAGCACAAAATAGAGTGTCTGAGTGGGACACGAAGGTCATGGGTGAAGAGCGTCTCGAGTAGATCATTTATGAGAAGTTGGTTCTGAGAAAACGACTGGTCTGGTGCTCCTAAATTAAAAGTCATGGTAACGTGCGTATGATGATCAAGGAAAAAGAGTGGGAATTCAATTAATAATTAAATGGTCTAAATTGACCCGAACTTGCGCGAAGCAAAAAAGAGTACAAGGGAATAAGTTCGAGTGGGACACAAAATATTAATATGAAGATAATCTCGTCTACTATAAACTTCAAGAAGAAAGTTTCCAGAGACTGGCATCCCTGATGCTCTAAAATTCCAGGTCACGGTAAAGAGCATTTAAAGATCAAAATTAATTAAATAAAATGAATTATCGAAAAATAATTCATTTAGAAAATTCGAAAATAAATCCCGAAAATTCAGGGGACTTACATCCTACCCACCTTATAAAAATTTCGTCCTCGAAATTAAAGGTTGGTAGTGGGGTTAAAACATGATAGAAGATTTAGGCAATATTTTAGGCACGATCCAAGATTGACGAGTTTTGCACGATCAAGATAATCGATTTAAAATTGTTCAGGCACGATGAGGGATTTGGCACGATAGAATCATGATATGAACAAAATTATATGTGCATGATTCAGAAATAAGTTAAGTCATTGGGACACGATTTCAGAGACGATTAAGAGAATCGAAGATATACATGAAGTTCAAGTACGGGGTGATCTGTAGGACTTAGGTTGATGGAAATCAACCCGAAAGTCGTACAGTCCCGATCAAGATGAAAAGCTAACCATGACCAAAACAAGGTTTGGCATGGTTGAGATAAAATTTCAGACACAACAAAAATTGAAGTCAAGGTCTTATAGGCCCGATCAAAGATTAAGGAGTATGATTAATACAATCATGAAATACGATCCAAGTTCGAACGTGATTAAAATTGGAAGTAGTCTAAGTTCACTTGGCACGATAGAGGTATGACAACGAAATCAAAACTTGAGCTTCGTCCGATTAAAATCAAGTCAAAAATTTTAGGCACGAGTCTGAGGCAAGATAAAATATATAGTTATGATCGTTAAAATCACGGTCAAGGAAATCCCAAGTTGTCTTAGTCATGCCAAGTCATCTAGGCACGACTAATCACAAAGAATTTGGATGTAATGAGGAAATGAAATCAAGGTCGAAAAGAGTCTAGACACGAGTGTCCAAAATCCAAACATGATCAAAATCGGAAGTCAATGCACGAGGGTTAGTAGCATTAAAATCCAACCATGATAAAGAAATTTGTCTCAACACGATCTAAGTCGATCAACTTTCGAGTAAATCAGAATTTGGGCAAGATGGAGAATAAGATCAACGAAGGTTGGGCATGAGAATCCAAGGATGAAAATCCAAGTCACAAAAGAATTTGAAGTCATCTAGTGTCTAGTCAGCAACCAAGACACTCTTTGGCACAATAAACAAGACGACCAAAATTGATTGGTCATGGACAGAAGGGAATCAAAATCTTAACAGTATCGAAATTTAAGAAACAATTGAGATATGAAAATTTCAAAATTTTCAGAGTTTTCAAGTGTAGATGACAGATGTAGATATAAGATAGGTGATTGGTGAAATCAAGATATAGCTAAACAAGTCAAAGAAAATGATGGCAAGATAAGGAAATCATCATACGATGAGAAAAGAAATGAATGATAAGTCGAGAAATAAGGGTATGAATTGTTCTCATCATTTGGTCAAAAAGAAGTGAATCAATTTAAGATACGACCTGATAACCATACACGTCTATCCAAAACCATGCTGCCAGAATTTATGCCACGCCAATAAGCATAGCTGCAATAAGCGATAGAGTCCATAACTAAGGTATACACCCTATAATCATGTCATCTAGATTTCTTACCACGCCAACCGGTATGGCTGTAAGAGAATCTAAATTCCATAACTAGGATAGTATATCCAAAATCAGGCTCCATGTCCCTGTCAGGCTAGCTAATATGACTGCGATAAATTCCAAACTCCATAAGTAAAGTAGATATTTATCGTTCCCATCGTCTCCATCAAATATGTTTATCAGGATATCTTAACTCAATCCTTAAAAACTTATCTCAAACAAAGTCAAAATCGAAGTCAACAACGAACGAACATCAAGATTCAAAATTTTTAACAACGAATCAAGGATAAGTAGATGGAAACTAACGAAAACAGATTCCGAGATAGGGTTTAGAAGAAAATTCTCAGGAGATGTCCAAAGGTACTATCTAGGTCAAGATAAAAGGTAGTCATTGGAATATAATATAAAACAATCTCAACCTGATATGAGACTGGCAAATCATACTCTCGTCTCAAGCTAGAAGATATATAAGTCTAACTTATACCTTCCCTGTGGGGTCCACAAACTCATTCCAAGAAGGAATAAAGTTTGTTACGGACAGATATTTCAAAAATCAGGACGAATGGAAACAAGTGGGAAAAGATTTGAAAGCCTTCGAAATAAGATTCCCAGGGGTCATCCCTGGAATCTACCAAGAGTTCCTAATATGTGACTGAGTACCAAATCCTAAAATGTGCCATGACTCAATCTTAATCCTAGGGTAGGCTCGCAGTAGTACAGATAAGCTCAAGTACTACCACGAGTTCGCATTAATTGCAAAGACTGACCTGCATGGGCCACCACTAAAAGCGTGTCACGACCCGCACCCGAATATACGGATACGAATACGTGGGCCACGCCCAGCCTACGCCGCAGTATCGACGGTAGAGCGCTGTCAAGTATACTATACTAACTACAACATCTAAGGATCCATAACTAGAATGTACTCATGTCACATCACGAAAACTAAGGAAGATAAGACAAGAATTAATAACAATATCACTAGAACAACTAGAATCTACAATGATCATAAGACAGGAAAATATAGAAGGAACAGCAAGACTAACTAAGGATAACTACCAGGCAACTCACATAGAAGAATAGTGAGATCCACCTCAGCTAGCAACATCATGAAGTCCAATACTGAGGGCACAACTACCCCTAAAATTTTGTCAACATATCCAGTCAGGATGGAACGAGTACATATATCTCATAACAGATCTCAAGATAGAATAAAAGCCATAAGACTGTAAATAGAGCATATACAATGAAATCATGGAGTGTACATATATGTATCATGGCATGGTAAGCTGTAGAGCTAGAGCTAGAACAGGAAAGTAGAACTGATCATGGTATGTACACAAATCAGGGTAAGCCATCTATCCAATGTGTGTGAGTAGTAGTTTCAACTTGTGATCGACTTGGGCACCTGTAAGTAACTGGCCTGGCTAGTCATAAGTGCGGTATATGACTAACACTGTTCAAGAATGCAAGATGGATTTGATCACAGGCATACATTACTACTCCCCCACCCCAACTGGTAGAATGGATCCAAACAGGACACGTCACTGTACGGGATTCTATGAGAAGGGAGCAAGTCTTCTCTAGAATCAGTGAACACATATTGCGCAAGAGCTACAAGGGAGCTTGCACAATACATCCCAAGCTAACAAGGAGCAACATCTCTCGTCGAGATCCAGGAATACCAATCCGTGAGAACCATGTGTCAGGAATAAGTATATCTACACTAAGTACATGAATCATAACAGTTATCATAAATTGGGAAAAAGTTATCAGAGAATGTACTCGCCTGCGAACTGTTGGAATATGTCAACTGAGTCCTAGAACAGTGCCTCGAGGACCTATAGATGGAATATTGTATCAATATAAGGGTTTGGAAGTAAAATCAAGTCATACTAAGTCAAACTAGGTCAAGACAAGTCAAAGCAAGTCAAATTAGGTCAATCTAAGTCAAACTTGACTAACGTAGACTAACAGTTGACTTTGGGTCAACTGGTCAACTTCGGTCCAGTTCTAGTCAATTTTATGCTATGGTTGACTTCCGGTTGACTTTTGGTCAAAATAGTCAACTGTGGTCAACCAAGGTCAAAACTAGTCTAACCTAGGTCAAATGTTGACTCTACTTCGACGTTCAGTCAAAGTAGTCAACCATGGTCAAACTGGGTCAAAGCTAGTCTCTACAAACATCTACAGGGTCAACACATTTGTAAAACCCCTAAATTTCTACTATATTTTTTATTATTAAATTTGGTACTGATTTAAAAATTTTGCATTTTTACGTCGCGTAGTCGTATTGTACGTCGCGCACGAAATTATTTTTCTTGCTCGTCGAGTACGAATATGGGCGAGCGTACATATTTTTGAAAAATATTATTTTTATTATTTTTAATATAGACAAAAATTATTTCTAGCTATTATTTCCAAGTTTATGACTTTTATGAAAAGCCTTTCATTTATATAGTTATAATAAATAAATAAATTTTTTCCTATAAGATGGTAAATTAGAAAAGTATATCTACGTAAATATTAATTGTACAAACATATATTTTCGTAATTATTTATTTGTTTATTTTAAATAATATAATTTTTGAAATTAATTATTATAGTATTTTTGGAAAACATATTTTTGAAATATTTGTGATAATTTAAATTTGATATGATTCCATGGATATATTTAAATAGATTAAGTTAATATCTATAATTGGAATTTGATTTATTGATTTGATTTTAAACTAAGGGAATTAAATTAGATTTAATTGGATTTGGATTTAAATTTGATTCATTGATTTAATTTAATAGATTGATTTATCTAATTTGGGTTTAAACAATCCTAATCATTATCTAAGTGGGAATTCCCATATCCTATAAGTAGGCAGGTACTCCTCCACATTATTCATCCATAAAATTCCACAACCAAACGTGTATCGTGTCCGTGTTCCACATCCACAATCTTATTCCATCTATTACATTTACATTAAATTTCTGTGTCGACAACCCCGACACGATTGAATAAATTCATAATCCCAAACCCTAGCCCTAATCCTAAACCTAAACCAAGCTCTGTCTCGGCCATACCCGTCGGCGACGTAACACCATCATCCCCTCCAGCGCCACCACCGGAAAACCCACAGCAAACCACCGACCAACACCCCATCTCCTGTGCCACCACCCTCGACACAACCATCTACCCAACTTTCTCCTCCCCGACCCCTGTCCTGCCCCGATCATACTAGCCACCCACTTCAGCCTAATACTTTCGGCCACCCCGGCCTTTCCCTTGTCACCGCCCCGTCCACCCGACTACGACCGCCAGACCAACGACGGTTAGTTCCGCAAAACCCCCAAAAACCACCGTCGAACTTCAGCCATCCACACAGCCCGACACCCAATTCACCGCCACCGCCAAAAATCCCAGAACACCATAACAGTAGAAGCAATAGAAAAAAAAATATAGATCGCCGCCACCGCCTTACCTGACCGCCGGCCGTAGCCTCGCCTCCACCTCCTTGCCTCCGCTCGTCCCACACCCTCCGCCGTCGCGTTGGCCTGACGCGGACAGATCTGCCGCCGAGTCGCGCCCTAGCCGCCTCTCCGCGAGCTAGCCGCACGAACCACCGCCGCCGCCTACACCCGTTCACCTCCGTCGCCCGACGAAACCCTCGTCGAGACCGCCGTCCGACCCATATCCGCCTGCGCCCCTCTCCGACAATCCCTTCCTCGATCGAAACCACCGGAACCCCGATCTATCTCCGTCGCGCATCCGCTCCTCGGCCAGCGCCTGGACGCGCCGCCGCGTCCCCACCCCGGCGCCGACCCACTTCTCTTCTCGCCGCCTCCTTCGAACCCTCCTCCTCGGACCAGCGCCCGACCGCCGGCGACGTCACCAGCCTCCGAACCCCCTCTCTTCATCACTCCCTCTCTCTCGATCTCTCTAAATCCTTACTGTTTTTTTTTCGATTTTTTTCAATCGCTCTCTCTCCCTTACTCTTTATCTTTCTTTTAACACAGATTTTTTTACTGTTTTAAACAGCTGTCCATTTTTTTTACACTATAGTTATTGTATTATTATTATTATTATTATTATTATTATTTGTTAAAAAGAAAGGGGCTGGATAGGTTATTATTATTATTATTATTTTTTTTTGGATTAATATTATTACTATTTATTATTATGAGTTTTTATTGCTGCTCTTCTATTTAAGTTAGAGGAACACCAGTGTTGATTTGTAGTATTACTATTATTTTCAATCTACTGATAAATTTTTGTTATATTTTTCTTATTTATTTTGTATACAATATAATATATGGTGTATATGGTATGTATATTGCTGTAAGTACTATTATTAATATTACCATAATATTCTGTTTTTATTAAATAACTAGATAGTAACATTTTCAAAATTATGTTGACAACTCAGTAGCCCTAAAATATTTTTCTAGATTTTTATATAAATAAATTAAAATAGTTTTGGACAAATAAAAATTTAGTTTCTTCCTAGAAATTTCTATTTTTGACAAACTTAGAGTTTTGGCCAAAATAAAACGAATTTCTTGAATTTAAGTATTTTTGCTATAATTATTTAGACTCATAAAAACTAATTTCTAGGAATTAGAAATATTTTCTAAAAATCCGTATATATAATATTATCCATTATTTCTTTAATTTATCTCCTGTCCGTAACCAATCCTACTATTCATATTTCCTCGCCCATTTCGAGCCCACCTTATGCCTACCCTAACTAATTCAACCGTCCTGGACCCAATGGAACTGTCCGTGCCATCAGCAGAGGTCACCTTGTGTAGTTATTACACCAAAGTCGCAGTTCATGCCACAGCGATCATTGCAGCACACCAGTCGTACTACTAGGCAAGACACCTTGCCATTTGCTGTTTAATTATTTTAGCTCATATTTCATGCATGTTCATTATTTTCTTTATGCAAAATAAACTGTGATACATGGCATAACCTGTTAGAATTTACTGTTCAGTTTCTTGCTATGTATTATTTTCTTATACATTAAACCTAGATTTAAGGGACCACCTTTGTGTGTTGCATTCATGGCCTTGACACGTTGAACCACGAAGTTGTGTGTCGTATGTAGAACATGGAAGTGCATGATTGGCTGGCCACCAGTACGTATAAGCCGTACGATAGAAATAACCGCTAATAGAGGTTGCATGCTAGTTTGACTTAGCGGTTATAGAGTTATCATTGGGCGGGAAGAACATGATTGGAAGTTGACTACCACCCTATCAATCGTAGACTCGCTCGCTACTGAGGAACGATACGTAGACTATATGCTATAGACTCGTTCGATACTGAGGAATAGTATATGGTGTTGTGACTCGCTACTGAGGTACTGCATTGGTATTTTCTTGACTTGACCGGGTAGTCATACGACCATGAATTGTTCTTAAAACTGCATCCACTTAGACTGGTTAGGCTACCTTTATCCGTTAGGTACGAGTACTTTTGGTTTGGGTACTTGTATCTGACCGTGGCTTAGAACAATAACTTGTCGCGGATTAGTTCGTCACATCTTGTCCTTGTTTGGTTGTAGGTGTGACTTACTGCTTCGATGAGAAGGTATTGAACCTTGTTGGGGTCCGGATACCATATTGGATTTATAGCATGGGAAGATACGTTACCGTGAGTTAGTTTACCATCTCCTGTCCTTGTTTGGTTGGGGGATGGTTCGCTCGTTCAGTTGGTGCGTATTGGACCATGTTATAATTCGATTGACTTATTTATTTGAGCAATATTTATTCAGTTTATATGGCATGATATTATGTGTCTTGTTACGTCCCTCTGAGGACCTGGTTATCTCTCCAGGTGTGTACTATTGTCTTTCGCAGGTGTTCTAGCTCTAGCCGTGTTCATCGCCATTTCTTCGAGGATGATTGCATTTGGATCGTCTTCGCTTCGCTCGCCAAAATCTTACTTTTGCTTATCATGTATTTCTTTTCATAGTTGGTAGTAGATTTGTCTCCGCCCAACTACATGTACCAAATGACAATATCATAGTTGGTTATATGATATCTTCTATTCATTTATATTGTGTGGATGAGATTAGTTATGGTTCTACTGCATTTTACAGCTTATGTATCCATACGAGGCCTATGTACTTCGTATGAATATAGCTGGCATGTCTACGTTCCTAGTCCTACGTATTTTGGGACTGGGGCGTTACATGTTTTTGTGGTGGCCCATGCAGGTCAAGATAAATTGTTTGGTTACTTTACCGTTCCAAGCAAGCCTGCGAATAGGATTAGAAGTCTAGGATCTCATCCACATACTTGACCTCTTTCCTTAATTTTATCTACCGTTTGACTCATCAATTGCATCTTGCTTGCTTCCTTCCATCCCTATTCTTATCTTCCCTTCGTGCTTGCTAGAGATTGACCCTACTAGTTAGATGTCCCAAACACCCTTAGCTTAATTCTTTTAAGTTGGGTAGAACACCCCACAACCCGACACGCCCTTGACTAGTAAGACCATAGAGACTAGAGGAATCTAACCCATTTGGTCAACCAAGCCTTGGTCAATAAACCATAGAATGATTGTATAGGAATAAAAGACTTAGATCCTTATGACTCTTAGACTATTCATAATTGATTTTATTTATCTACCATCGTGCCTATATTTTTACTATCTAAACTAATGATGCTAATGTAGCCTAGTTTTTGCAAGTTTATCTTTTTATCGAGCTTGTTCAAGACATATGTTATTGGAAGAGCTTCCACTAACATGTTGTCTAATTAGAACCGGTGCACTATGGTCTGATCAACCAAGTGCACTTTGGTTCGCTTTTGTTTATTATTCTGTGTGGATGGGGACATAGTTAAACTTGTCCTCTACAGTCCCATCCGCGACTGCCTTGGCAACTCCTTTTGAAATTTTTCGGTCGTCTTTGAATCACGTATTCGTATTCGATAACGCCTCCTTCGAACTCTATATTGCTTTCGCCTTCACCTATTTTAGGAGGACGAAGGCGTTATACTAGTACTTTCTCTAGCCTTCCTATCGGCTATGACCGTTCTCACTCGATGTTGCTATATCTTCATCCTAAATTACTCGACCCTATCATGACCCTCTAATCGCTTAATTTAAGCGAATCTATTTCGTTCTCTTAATCGTAACCCTCATTCATTACCCGTGACCATACCGTATTATTTTTCTATAATCTAGATCGCGATTCTTACGACATGATTTTGTTATCGATTGTTCCCCATCGATACCCCCTTATGTCTTCTCACCTTCCTACTAATTCTTAATTTCGAGGACAAAATTCTTTTAAGTTGGGTAGGATGTAAAACCCCTAAATTTCTACTATATTTTTTATTATTAAATTTGGTACTGATTTAAAATTTTTGTATTTTTACGTCGCGTAGTCGTATTGTACGTCGCGCACGAAATTATTTTTCTTGCTCGTCGAGTGCGAATATGGGCGAGCGTACATATTTTTGAAAAACATTATTTTTAATATTTTAAATATAGACAAAAATTATTTCTAGCTATTATTTCCAAGTTTATGACTTTTATGAAAAGCCTTTCATTTATATAGTTATAATAAATAAATAAATTTTTTCCTATAAGATGGTAAATTAGAAAAGTATATCTACGTAAATATTAATTGTACAAACATATATTTTCGTAATTATTTATTTGTTTATTTTAAATAATATAATTTTTGAAATTAATTATTATAGTATTTTTGGAAAACATATTTTTGAAATATTTGTGATAATTTAAATTTGATATGATTCCATGGATATATTTAAATAGATTAAGTTAATATCTATAATTGGAATTTGATTTATTGATTTAATTTTAAACTAAGGGAATTAAATTAGATTTAATTGGATTTGGATTTAAATTTGATTCGTTGATTTAATTTAATAGATTGATTTATCTAATTTGGGTTTAAACAATCCTAATCATTATCTAAGTGGGAATTCCCACATCCTATAAGTAGGCAGGTACTCCTCCACATTATTCATCCACAAAATTCCACAACCAAATATGTATCGTGTCCGTGTTCCACATCCACAATCTTATTCCATCTATTATATTTACATTAAATTTCTGTGTCGACAACCCCGACACGATTGAATAAATTCATAATCCCAAACCCTAGCCCTAATCCTAAACCTAAACCAAGCTCTGTCTCAGCCACACCCGTCGGCGACGTAACACCATCATCCCCTCCAGCGCCACCACCGAAAAACCCACAGCAAACCACCGACCAACACCCCATCTCCTGTGCCACCACCCTCGACACAACCATCTACCTAACTTTCTCCTCCCCGACCCCTGTCCTGCCCCGATCACACTAGCCACCCACTCCAGCCTAATACTTCCAGCCACCCCGGCCTTTCCCTTGTCACCGCCCCGTCCACCCGACTACGACCGCCAGACCAACGGCGGTTAGTTCCGTAAAACCCCCAAAAACCACCGTCGAACTTCAGCTATCCACACAGCCCGACACCCAATTCACCGCCACCGCCAAAAATCCCAGAACACCACAACACTAGAAGCATAGAAAAAAAATATAGATCGCCGCCACCGCCTTACCTGACCGCCGGCCGTAGCCTCGCCTCCATCTCCTTGCCTCCGCTCGTCCCGCACCCTCCGCCGTCGCGTTGGCCTGACGCGGACAGATCTGCCGCCGAAGGTGGTCTTGTAGGGTGTGAAAAATTCTGACACGCTGACATAAGACGAAGTCAGCCAAAGGCCATACGCTCAGCCAAAGGCCATACGCTCAGCTAAAGGCCATACGCTCAGCTAAAGGCCATACGCTCAGTGAATATTTTATTATTTTTTGACTGACAGCACAGCATACGCTCAGTGGGGGATGAATCTGACACTTCGTCTTTCGTGCAAAGAACAGCTGTCTTAGGAGAATTAATCGTCGCATGGATTTTCGAGAGTTGATTTTGTCTTTTACGAGGACAGCTCATTAGCCATCATAAATACACATCCATCATTACTGTCATTTCTGACAGTCTGTCAGCCGTCATATCTGCAATACGACGCTCGAGAGATATTTGTCAGTTATTGGGAGATATGGCGTATTCGAGAAGATTGAGGACAGCCACGTGTCTACTTCTCTAGTTATATGACTCCTCATCAAGGCAGCATACGACTCCTCATCAAGGCAACGTATGGACTTCATACGACCCCTCATCAAGGCAGCGTATGGACTTCATACGACTCCTTCATCAAGGCAGCGTATGGACTTCATACGACTCCTCATCAAGGCAGCGTATGGACTTCATACGACTCCTCTTCATACGACTCCTCATCAAGGCAGCGTATGTACTCCATACGACTCCTCATCAAGGCAGCGTATGTACTCCATACGACTCCTCATCAAGACAGCATATGTACTCCATACGACTCCTTGTCACCCAAGTGAGCGTATAGACTCCATATGACTCCTTTTCAAACAAGACCGCGTATGCTAGTCATACTTCTCCAAAAGACAGCGTATTAAAGCAAATGCATTCAGAATGACTTCAAATGTACAGTCAACATACGTTCTCACGTGTCCTGTACTCGGTTATCCACTCATTCAGAAGTTATGCAACATGGCATTCATGCCATCAATCTCTCCTGGATATACTCCACTACTCTCAACCGCACTCCAATGTGTCTCTACCAAAATTCGCCACGCGTCCCTGCAGTTATGCACACGTCAAGTAACTGACTGAGTGTATGCCCAGAGCAGTTATCTAGAACTCTATAAAAGAGAGTTTCTCCACCTTCATACAGACACCACATTCAATTTCAGAGAGAACAGAGAGATTGCCCAGTTGCTGTCCAAGTTTTTCGAGGTCCGAGCCTTCTTCATCGCATCGTCCAAGGGATAAAGTGATCGTCTTCTAGATCAGATTCCTACAGTTGTAATTTTCTCAGAAACACAATAAATAAATAGAATTTAATTATGGAAATCAAATTGGTGACTCTGCTGGAGAAAGCTGTCTCCTATAACGAGACAACAACAACTCAATGCGATACTTCGTCGATCGGCTCGACGAAGAAGATGATGGTCGTACAATTCGACCAATCTGCTTACGAAGAAATGCTCAAGGCGAAGGAGGGCCGAACGGCTTCCTCCGCTTTTCTCTTTGCCAAGAAGAAGGGACGTTCTGTCTATGTCCCTAAGTCTTCTCCGGCGGCCCGAGACGCTTCTGTCATTTCCCACGCTAACAAGAACACGTCTCCAACCTCAGCGAAGCACTCCTCGGCTTCTCTGAATACAGCAACAGTGGCTTCCCCTAGTCACGCTGACAAAATGGGTTCTTTGGCCAAGTCAGCGTGTCCAAGGAAACCCATCTCTGGACATGTCAAAGTCTCTTCTTCTTCTACTCCTACGACAGCAGTCGGCTCTTTAGCCATTAACAACTCTGTGCGTATGGCAATCATTGACCAACTATACGCTGGTCAAAAGACAGCGTATGACAAGAATTCTCTAAAGTCAGCGTATGCCAACCAATACAGTCCTTTGACTGTCTCTCAAGGCCAGGCTGGGGGTTCTCTTCCACAGAATATACAATTGATTCCCCCACAGCTTGCACATCTTGTGCCAACCAAGGAGAACGAATCTTTAGTCAACTCCTCTGCTCCTAAGGTTTTTACCTCTGGGGTTAATTTGACTAGTACTCTTACTAGATCAAACAAAGGAAAATGCCTTTTGGCTACTTCCTCTAAAGATGGATTGTTACCGACTCCCAGTCGGAATAATGTTCATCTTCATTCTCTCAAAATTTTCTGATCCGAGAAAGGCAAATTGCAAGTATCCAGGACTGATACCCAAGTTGTACCTCCTATGGACCTTCGTAACAAGCTTAACCGGAATCGTCTCGATTCTACTTCCGGCATAAAGAAGCCTTATCAAACTGGGACAAGTATAATGGACCCTGATGCACAATATGCTAGGAACTATATCGCTCAGATCAATCGGTCTTTATACATTCAAGAACCAAAAAGACAGAAGAATAAAAGACAAGTTTCTACACAGAGACTATCTTCAAACACTTCCCAGTCTGTTTCCGCAGATCTTCGGGAACATCTGCAAAACAAGCTGAGAATCAACACTCTATCTGTCTTTGATATTGCTCATATTCGTCATGAAGAGCATTGTTGTAACTTCCAACCTCGGGTCGTTATCCAGTGTTGTTGTTCACCGAAAAGACGATCTGTCTTCGAACGGATTCAACATGAACCAATACCAGACGAAGACGAACCTCTTCATGCTTCCGTCAACATGACCTCCAGAAATACTGGGGGTAGAATACGATCTGATTCTATGTTAGATTCCGAAGACGGTGTTTACCTCGGCACCGGATCCAGAACTAGAGCTTCGACCAGTGTCTCTTCTTCTTTTTATCCAGATGATAATCCTGAGACCACGGAGGACTTCCTAGGAGAATCCAATTTCCCAGTATTAACTCCCGTGAATAGCCTCGAGAAAGATGCCGACTCTCATAGCGACGATTCGAAACAGACTGTTTCATCGTCGATACCTCGAATGATTACCACTTATATGGTAGAAGGCAATCACGAACCTTCGACTAGCACTGAGGCTCATGAACAAAGGATTTCTTCCTTGGAACAACAGTTACGAGCCATGGCAGATACATTGACTGCTATGCATACCCTTATACAAGCTCAGCAACAAACTCAGCAAGTTCAACAAACAGTACCACCAGTGGTATTAAATACTCCTGTTGCCCCAAACCTGGAACCTTCTACTATTCCGGGGGTACAGTCTAATGTTCATGTACAGCCCACTCCAAGTCAGTCCGGAGCTGGGGGTGGTACATATACTGCAGTCCCTCCTCCCAATTATGTCCAACAAGCAACGATACCGCAATCTTCCGGAGTGGTCACTGAAGAGTTGAAGAATCTTTGGTCTCAATTCGAAGCATTCAAGCAAAAGGACGGATTACAAAGATTAGGTATCAAGCAGCCTTACCCCATACAATGGAAGGATGTATCGTACCCCCCAAAATACAAGCCTCCGACCATCTCTTTCTTTGATAGGACCACCTTCCCAAGTCAGTTCATCAATCACTTTGAGGTAATGACTGATCAGCTGCAACCGAGCGATGCCCTCCTCACTCGGGTATTTGTTGGTTGTCTTAAAGGAACCGCTTATGAATGGTATCGAAGTCTCCCTGATGGGTGCATTACTTCGTTTGTCGGGTTCAAACAGATGTTCCTAGAACGATTCTATGAAGGCATTAACGACATGACCATGTCAGCCCTTATACGAATCAAACAGAAAAATAATGAAAGTACTGAGAGCTTCATTAAAAGATTCAGAAGAGAAGCTCTAAAAATGCCTCTCGGAACTCCCGATGCCGTCACTATCGACACTTGCAAGTCGAACCTCTTACCAATCATCAGCATGTGGACAAGATCCACTCAGTTCCAAGATTGGCCTTCCTTCATCGTCAGTGCCAAAGCTGCTGAAGTCAGTGCTGAGACTTTCAAAGGTCTGGGGGTACACATGACTCCTAATGAATCAAGTCAAAGTACTAGCAATAGTACGCGACCCAACAATCGTAAAGGAAAAGAGACTCTCGAAGTCAATCTCCAGAGCAAAAATCAAGAGGTAATGTCTGCCCAAGCTACCCCAGCTCCAACAAATCAACAGCAGAGACCTCCTCGGCCGAAGGAAGAATACTCTTTCGACGATGACGATGTTCAAGGCATCTTCGAATGTTTACTTAAAGGTAACAAGATACAACTGCCAGATATCAAAAAGCCTGATGAAGCCAACAAGCCGGATCATCCAAAATACTGTCCATATCAAAGAATGCTGGGTCATACAATCCGGTCTTGCTTCGTATTAAAAGGAAAAATCCAAGAAATGATCAAATCAGGAGCTGTGACACTAACACCTAAAGACAAGACAGTCACAGCAAATGTGATTTCGATACAGTTCGGTGACTTCCCTCCGTTATTGGTAGAAAATGGGATTGTCCCTATCCCCAAAGCAACTCTTGAAGTTGTGAATATTCTACCAGCCCAGAATGAAGGACTTGTTCCCGTTACCACTAAAAAGGGAGAGATTATGTGGATCCACCCCGATTTAGTAACGGAGTTCGAGACGTCTTCCTCTTCTCCTCGGAAGGCTCCTCTGTCTAAAAAGAAATCTGGGAAGACTAAGTCATGCCATATGACTTCTAGCATCACACCCAATCTTTCTCTAACCTCTACTTTCATCCTAGCAGGAAAATCATCCCTACAGAGGCAGAAACTGTACTTCGATCCGAAGACAGATACAAACCTGCGTTTCATCTATATAGTTCACAATCTCGTGAATTAATGGCGAAGATGGATTATGATCTAGCCACTGCTCCTGGTTTAAACTCCGGCAAAGGACTCCGAGCACCTCTAGCTCTTACTTTGAGACATAATCAATCCCGTGTTGGCCTTGGTTTCTGGACTAAAGCTCTCATCAAGCACCAAAAAACTAAGAACAAGATGAAGGATTGCAACATGGTTTCGATAGACTCTGAACCTGAGCCTGAAGTCGAAGCTCTCTCCGGAACCCGGTCAGAAAAAACATATCTGAAAGATTATGCTGAAGTTCCTGAGGAAACTCCTGATGTCCCTCCGGCTGCAGCTCCAGCACCCATCTCTAACGAAGGACCTTCAAATGCTCCTGTTGAAACGATTCCTTCTAAACCAACAACAGTCGACAAAGGGAAGCAACCTGCCCGCTTCGACAAACCAATCAAGAAGTCTCTTTCTCCCAGATTGCAGAAGCCATATAATTTTGACATTCTGGCTCAACTTGCTAACACTCCAACCAGGTTGTCCATCTTCGAACTTTTACGTTTATCCAAGGAAACTCGGGAAACGTTAAGTGAAGCTCTACTGCAAGCAGACTCTTGCCTGACTCATCTGAAGAAACCGGAAGCAGAGCCGATGACTTGCCTACATTGCAACATTGTCTTAGAAATCATTCTGAACATCACTTTTACCCAAGACGATATGCTTCTAGAGGACAATCGTCATGATCGGCCTCTCTACTTTACTGGGTACATTGACACGATGAAGGTCAACCGTATTCTAATTGATCCAGGATCAGCTCTAAGTATTATACCTAAGAGTCTCTTGGATGCCTTACGGATTCCAGTTCATCGTCTAGTCAAGACAGTCACTACCATTTTAGGGTTCAATCAAGGCAAGAGCGAACCTCTGGGGAAAATTTGCCTAAAAATACAAATAGGTAATTTTCGGGCGAGTGTCACATTCTACGTGATCGAGTTAGTTGGATCTTACAACTTGCTCTTGGGAAGACCTTTTCTCCATGAACACAATATCGTCCCCTTCACTCTTCACCAGTGCTTCAAATACATTGATGAAAAGGGAGAAGTTCAAAAGGAAGTCGCGGACATTAATCCTTTCAGAGGAGTCGAAGCTTACTACAGTGACTCTCGTATGTACAAAGATGAGTATTCAAAAGTCTTACAAGCTATGGATGATGATGAGACATCGAAATTTGACACCTTTGTTATTCCTGTAAAAGGGCGTATCACTCATCCGCGATCTACTAAATCATCTGAAGAAAGCCCACTGATAATTCTTGTCAGTGGATGTACCACTTCATTGCCTTCCCATGCTCCACAAAGTTCGCTGATAATCCCTGTCAGTGGACGCACCACTCTCTCACCATCTTTTCAGGCTAGACCAGATACTCTAGTCATTCCAGTCAGTGGACGCACTACTTATCCACGATCCTCTTCAAGGGAGCCCACCTCCTCCGAGCCTTTTGTTATCGACCTTAATCGAAACAAAACTTTTGCTCGCTCTTCTTCTCTCCCTTTAGTCATTAATTTGACTAAATCTACTAAGCCTCAGCCTTCTTCTGTAAATACAGCATCTGATATTAATAAAGTATCTCCTTTACAGTATATTGATGTTTGTAATCATGTACAAAGTTATTTACATTTGCTAGATAGCTTAGAGCCATTAACTATAGGAGTTGTTCAAACTCTTCATACAGAAGTATCATTAGAGTCTGTACAAAATTCATACTTCCTTGTTCCTGTTAGAAAGTTAGAAGAAGCTCCAATATTCTTCTGCAAGGGGCCCCAGAATCCTCCTAATCTGGAAGACGACGACAAAAACGACGATACCGGAAGGTTACAACTACGTCGCTACAGTCAGCAGTCTAAAAACATCATCAAGAACATGGGCTATAACTTCAGAAATGGCCTCAGTAGTGGAAAAGGAAGAAGAATGCCTGTTCGAATTCCTTCCTTAAAATACGGAAGAACAAAATACGGATTGGGTTACATTACTCCTACCCCCTTCATCAACACAGTCCATGAGGATCCAGAATCCGATGGAGACGAACGATCTGATTCTTCCGATTCCTTCTCTTGGGATTTCGACACAAGTATTGGCGATTTTCATCGTTCTACTCTATCCACCAATATGGTCTCCGCCGACGGTCCGCAAGAAAATAATGAAGATGAAGATGATTTTGAAATATCACCCGAATCGGAACAATGGGCTCAAAGATTAGACAACCAATGGGAATTCAGGTTCGAGCAAAGAGAACCTCCCACTGAAGATAAATTGATCCAAATTGATGTTGGTGAGGAGGGATCCCCCAAGCCAATATTCATCAGCAAAAGTCTTTCAGAAACATATAAGCAAGACATGATCAAGCTTATTCATGATTACATCGATGTCTTCGCCTGGAGCTATGAGGATATGCCAGGGCTAGATCCGAAGATCGCAACACACAAACTTAATATCATGCCGAATGCTAAACCGGTCAAACAACAACAGCGACGATTTCGTCCAGACATTATGGATGCAATTGAAGCTGAAGTCAACAAGCTTATGGCTTCCGAATTTATCCGAGAGGAACAACATCCTGAGTGGGTGGCTAACATTGTTCCTGTTCTCAAAAAGACTGGCAAGATCCGAGTCTGTATAGACTTTCGCGATCTCAATACGGCTTGTCCTTTGGACGAGTTCTCTCTTCCAATCACCGATGTCATGATCGATAACACGTGTGGTTTCGAACGAATGTCATTTATGGATGGGTATTCGGGGTACAACCAAATCAAAATATTTCCAGACGACGAGAGACATACTTCCTTCAGAATGCCGATCGGTACATACTGTTACACAGTGATGCCGTTTGGTCTCAAAAATGCAGGAGCAATATATCAGCGAGCAATGAGCACTATATTCTGCGAACATCTCCGAAAAACAGTCGAATGCTACGTTGATGATATTACAGTCAAGAGTCGACAAAAAGAGGATCACATCCAAGATTTGAAGACTATCTTTGATTTAATGCGTCAACATCAACTTAAGATGAACCCTACTAAGTCCTTTCTAGGCGTCTCTAGTGGTAAATTTCTCGGCTTCGTCATTACCGCTAAAGGTATACACGTGGATCCCAAGAAGATCAAAGCCATCCAAGAGATGCGTCCTCCACGCACCTTAAAAGAGCTACGAGGATTTCAAGGAAGAATTGCTTATATCAGGAGATTCATCTCTAACTTATCAGGACGCTGCAGACCGTTCAACAAACTTCTGAAGAAAGGTGTGTCCTTCGTCTGGAACGAAGAATGTCAAAAAGGATTTGATGACATCAAACAGTACCTCATGAACCCTCCGGTTTTGGTACCTCCCGTTTCTGGAATACCATTCCTTCTATATGTTCGAGCCATGGATCATTCTCTCGGTGCATTGCTCGCCCAAAAAAACAAAGATGGCCATGAACATGCTATTTATTACCTCAGTCGCACAATGACAGGTGCTGAATCGCGTTATTCTCCTATTGAGAAAGAATGCCTAGCATTAATATTTGTCGTTCAAAAGATGAGACATTACATCATCGGTCGAACGATTCATGTTATTTTCAGAGTGAATCCCATCAGGATTATGATAAAGAAACCCGGTATTCTCAATTCCAGACTAGCTAATTGGGGAATCTTGTTAGCTCAATATGACATGCATTATATTCTTCAAAAGTCAGTTAAAGGACAGGCTCTTGCTGATTTTCTGGCAGCTCATGTAGTTCCAGAGGATTCTAAATTATACGATAAGATTCCAGATGAAGTTATAGATTCAAATCAGGTTTCTGAAGAAACTCCTACCTGGCGTCTATTCTTTGATGGAGCGTCTAGAATAGGTCCCAATGGCGATATTGTCGCCGGAGTCGGGATTGTTCTTGTATCCCCGAAAGGTCTGACTATTCAGAAGGCTTATTCTCTGGATCAATCGTGTTCAAACAATGTAGCCGAATACAATGCGTTACTCATCGGTCTTCAACTTGCTAAACATCTGGATATTCAGTATTTAGAAGTTTATGGAGACTCCAAACTTATCATCAATCAAATCAGAGGTACATACGAAGTCCGTCATCAGGATTTGATACCTTATTACCGAGCAGCACTCTCTATGGCCTCTTCCTTTGAAGGTTTCTTTATTGAACACGTTCGGCGAGCCTGTAATACAGAAGCCGATGCTTTGGCTAATCTTGCCGCTATGCTAGCCATACCGGTCAGACGTCAACAATTGATAGTGGTTTATAACCGGGAGCTATTCTACGTCGAGAATAATTTGGCTTTGGGTTTTCTCCATGACCCAAACGAAAATTCTCTCAACCCTGATGAATTTAACCTTAACACTGGATTAGGATTTGACAGAGCATCCTCGTCTTCTTCCGATTCTACTATGGAATACGTCTTTTCCAATAAAACAGAAGCCATGACCGAAGACTGGAGACGTCCATTTCTAGACTTTGTATTGTATGACATACTTCCCGATAATCCTAGCGAAGCAGCGTCTATCCGGCGTCGATCTCTCAGATTCTATTATAATCATACGACAAAGACACTATATCGTCGGGCTTATGACGGTCTTCTCCTCCGATGCATCGCTGGTGAGGAAGCACAACAGATTATCCGTGAAGCACATGATGGAGTCTGCGGAGCCCATCAACCAGGTCCTAAACTTCAAGATCACATCCGACGTATGGGTTATTATTGGCCTACGATGGTGGCTGACGCCATTCAATATGCCCGGAAATGTAAAGCCTGTCAAATCCATGCAGACTTTATCCATCAACCGTCAGAGTTCTTACACCCGACAGTAGCATCATGGCCCTTCGAGGCCTGGGGCATGGACATCATTGGTCCCATCAACCCACCGTCATCAAAAGGACACCAGTTTATTCTAGCAATAACCGACTACTTTTCCAAATGGGCTGAAGCAATCCCACTATCCGAAGTCAAAACTTACAACGTCATCAACTTCGTCAAGCATCATGTCATCTATCGATTTGGTGTTTCTCGGCGTATTATCCATGATAATGGACCACAGTTCGTCAGTCAGAAATTTACTCGATTCTGCGATGACCATCGAATCAATAACCTAGCTTCTACAGCATATAATCCAGCAGCTAATGGATTGGCAGAAGCTTTCAATAAAACCATCATCAAACTCCTGAAAAAGTTCGTTTCTTCTAACAAACACAACTGGAGCGAGAAGCTTGGTGGATGTTTATGGGCCTACCGCACCACAGTTTGCAATGCGACCGGGTGTACGCCTTTCTCTTTGGTATACGGGTGTGAAGCTGTCCTTCCCCTCGAGATCCAGATTCCTTCTCTGAGAATCGTAATCTCCAATGAACTTACAATGGAGAACAATGATCATCTTCGACTTTAAGAGCTAGAAGCTCTAGACGAAAAGCGATTGTACGCTCAACAAAATATCGAGCTGTATCAGGCTCGAATTTCAAAAGCTTTTAACCAGAAGGTGAAAGTCAGAGCATATCGGAAAGGAGAACTTGTTCTTACCGTCAAACGTCCGATGACTATGACACATATGAGCAAAGGCAAGTTCGACGCGAAATGGGAAGGCCCATTCGTCGTAAACAAAGTCTTCTCAAACGGAGCATATCATCTTACCTCTATGGATGGTAAAGTCACGATGATGCCTATCAACGGCAAATTCTTAAAGAAATATTATGTATAAATCTTGTTAATATATAATATTTTCATCTGTTGCGATTATTCCCCAGCAAATATAAAATCAGAGTTTATTCTTCCTCACAAAAGTCGTCTCGATATCGTTATCCCCAGTGGAAATTGATATTCTACCACATATCATCTTCCCAGAGAATTTGATATTCTGTCTTATTAGATCCCCAGTGGATTTAATAAAGATCTCATATAGAAAATCACGTCCATATTACCTCTGAATTTTCTATCTCAGTATCATATTTTCTATTCTATGAAAATGATATCTAGTCTTTTGATTTCCGAGTCCAAAGATCATGGAAAATTGAGTTCAAAGATATCTTTATATCTGAATTCTATTTTCTCTAATCTGTATTAAACTAAAAATTTTGGTTTAATATCATCTGATGAAATTACAAAATTCGTTTGTATATTTTATTCTATTGAAATATGTTATGTATTATATACCTCTGAACATATTTTCTACAAAAACATCATACACAAAATCGAAATCAGATCAAAGTGCTCATTTCCTCAGTCAAAATCAAAATACTGATTACAAGTAAGTATTAATCTATTGAATAGAAGGAGTAATTATCTCCTGAATATGAGCAAGTACACTATTCATCTTCTCTTCATGAGCTTTACGAATTTGCTCTGTTGCTTCAATTACAACCATCTGTTGGTCAAAATTAATGATAACAGAACTACGACGATTAGTTTCTTCTATCTGCTCAGCTTGCATCTGTTCCCGCTCTTGCTGTAGAATTTGATAGCGGGTATCTTCAGCTATACGAGCAGCGATAATATCAGATTGCTCTTTTTCTGCGGATGCAATGCGCTCCTGGAGACGAGCTAATTCTTCCTTTAGTTTCTGGAGTTCTTCAGCTCTAGATATTTCCTCAGTTTCCAGACATTCTATCTTCTGACGAGTTGTTACTATTTCCTTATCCTTCGCCATTAACTTCTCAGATGACAAAGCGAGGAATTCTTTCAAAGCAGCCTGCTGGGTTTGAGCTTCACGTTCCAGTTGAGCAATCTCAGCCACGGTCAAGGATTTAATATCTTCTTTCTTGATTTCCCAGTATTTGTGGATGGTTACTTCCAAATCGTCTAGGAGATGCTCAAAGAAAGTACATTGAGTCTCATAACCAGCCTGTCGCAGAGCTAAAAGCGGGAAATTAATCGCCGTTCGAAGATTGGAAAAAGGCATAGTCTCGTCCTTCATAAATCGCCTGGAGAATGTATCCAGATATGAATAGATAATATCTGAATACATCGCCATGGTCCTTGCTATTCCCGTTTTAAAACCGGGAGTTGCTGCCATTGTGAAGGAAGAAGCAGGAATGGGCTCTATTCTGGAAACAGAAGTATGTGCTTTTGGAGAACTTGGTAAATGTGAGCTTCCCTCACCAACATCAGTCCGAACAGGTGGAGCATGAGTCGAGCTCATCGCTGGTGTAGTTCCTACAACTTTTGGAATCAAAGAAGCTTGATCAAGATTAAAGACAATAAAGCAAGCAAAGACAAAACTTTAATGGATAAAATATTACCTGAAGTTGGCTCGTACTCTGTTTCTTTAGGATCGTTCAGCCCTGTTCGTAGTCTATTCAAAGTGTCTTCTGACACTGGTCTCATTTCACTACTGCCTGCCCCAGAGGTGCTCGGAACATGGGCTTCTATTTCTAGAAGGTTCTCTGGCTCTGGAGTCAACCCTGAATGTTGGCCGGCCGTCTTCAATTCGTCGATACGGATTTCAGTTGGTAACTCATCTTCAATCTCCATATCCTCATCTTCAAAGGAATGAGACAAAGGTTCATAGTCAACTTGTTCTTCTTCACCCTTGTCGCTCTCCGAAACATCAATCAAAGCTAAATCAGTAGGTGGCTCGAGAGTGGTTGCTTCCTTTACTGATTCTCTCGAAATCAGTACGGATGGTTCAGCATGCTCATCCACTACCCTGGAAGGATCCTCGACAGCCGGTGTTGTTCGATCGGTAGATAGCTTAGCTACCGATTCTTCTATCACATCCTCCGCAGTAGGTTCTATATTAGCATCCGGCGTGGGCTGCGTTTTCGAGGGTGCAGGAGAGAAAACTTCAATAATCTTCTTGGCAGTAGAAGATTCTGCTTCAACTCTTTGCTGAGAAGCATGGGCAGTTTGCTTCTCTCGAGCCAATCGTTCAGCACGATTGGTGGGGCTTTCTGCATCAAGACAAATTACAGATTTAGTCTTTGAAACTACCACTTTTCTTTTTCCTACCCTTTTCATTAGTGGAATGGTAGGATAATCTTCTTTGGAGTTACTACCTTCTTCGTCAGCATCTCTGATTTGTTGACTCGAAGTAGGAGAAGTCCCCGGGATAGTAATTCCTATGCGACTACGAACTTCTGCTCGAGTAACTCTTTTTGGAGCAGGCCCGGAAGCACCCTTGCCACGCTTTCTCTTCGGTGTACCCTCAGCAAATACACTCTTCTCGGCACTTCCAAGAGGTACGTGTAGTGGCTGATGAAGTTCATCAGAAAAGAGATTCCCCATTGAGACTTCTTCATAAACCTCGTCAGTAGCGAGAGGATCTTCTCGGTCGTGACAATCTTCCGTCAGAGTTGACTTGGCTGATTTCTTATTAACATGAATGAAGCTCTTACCCAAGATGCTGAACTTCTCATCAAATGTATTCGCAGATACATAGAACTTGGCATAAGACACCAACATCTTAGCTCCTCTCTGATGATTCACCGGATCTGGCATTGTAAAGGTAGCTCCGGTGCCTTTGGCAATATAATATATCCAGGCTCTCGCACCGTCGATCAATCCGCCTTGGTGGTAGAAGCATGTTGTTGCGTTTCCTACATGCAACTGATCATAGCCGAATTGCCGAGCAAATCTACTCGGAAGATATGGCTCCAAATAAGTGATGTCATCATGACGACAGACCAGGTGAGATGGTCTGATCCTCTTCAGCCATTCGTGCTGAACATCATCCAGTTCATTTGCACCAGTGCCATCAATCATCTTTGTAGGCATAGTCTCATAACCGATAGGCGGAGGAACACAGGTAAAACTCCATAGTTCTCCCCTATTCAGTATGGTCCTGCAGTCTGTTAGGGTGTCATATTTCCACTTTGGCGTATGACGGTATCTTTCCAAGAAAGTGTCATCTGGTCTGGCCAGTCCAGCACTCATAAGAGACTCAAAGTGGAGGAGCAGCCATCCGTACAAATATGTGAAGGGCATTTCTACCCGAGGAAAAGTTGTAAGTTTCTTTTTCGCCATGGTAAACATTCTGTCTGCATATGCTCTTAAACCAGCATTCAGACGGCATGTCATCGCCATTAGCAAGTCCATCCTGTACCCGAACGTCAGACGGACTGCTGCAAATACGATTCCTCGGTGCATCCTGTCTGCGAACAGGTGCCAGGTACTACGAATCTTCTCAGCCAAAGGGATAGAAACCCGGCCAGATGACCTTCATTAGATAAAGCCCAGCCACCTTGCTTTCTGTAGGTCTCTAACCTATCACCAGCTTTATAAGTGCCTTCATCTTCTTCGATTATGATGTCATCATGGGTGGTCTCCCGGATTAATTTATCAATTTTGGCTTGACTCAGAGGTTTAAAATGACCAATATATTGTTCGGTCTTCTTCTTCTTCTGAGTTTCTTCGGTGCGGCCTTGGAATAAGTAGGCCATCCACTTCGAAGTATAGCAGCCTGAATCTATATCTTTTGCCTTATAAAAGGCCTTACAGATACTATAGTGGCACATTAATTCTTCGAATACATGAAGAATTAGCGGGTTGGCGTCAGAGATCTTGTTCATTTCATCAATAAACGGGATATATTCCTCATACGGTAGATCTCCTGTCGGCAGCTGAAAAATGTACGCCATTTCGTGGAGAGCGAATCCCATCTCGCCTCTCGGAGTCATAAAAGTTTCGGTACGATAGTTGTACCTTTCTGCTAGTGCCAGGAACAAGTCTGGGTTTGGCCTAAAACCATAAGCAGTGCACTTGATGGCATCGTACAGGCCTATCACCTTCAACTGTTCTCCATAATCTCTCAGAATCCATCTCACGAGAGCAGTCCATCTGGTATTCTCTGGGTTCACGAGACCAGTGAGTCTCATGGACTGTTTCGGATAGACAGCGTTTTCTAGCTGTGCAAATTCGTTCGCGAATATCGGGACTCTAACCGGCATCAGAAGTACAGAGTCCTCAGGGAGAATGGTGGCTGGCAATAATCCTCTCAAAACTGAAACATGCGGTTCAGTACCACTACAAAATCTTCCTTGTCTGTACCGTACCCATCCAGCTTTTGCTTGACGGGTTGGAGTAATGTCCCATTTCATGTGCCTTTGGTGACTCGCATGGAATAAGCGAGCTATGTTGATACTCTTAGACAATCCAGTCAAGTACATCGGCTGAGTCGCATCACCATCCAGGTAATACGAGTATGACACTTTATCGGAGGCTGGCTGGGAGTTTCTGTCAATAGCGTCCCCGAATAGAAATGCCAATTTTGGGTGGGTAACACTGTCCACACTCTGTAGTGGTTGACCACTTATCAGACTCAGCAGGGTTTCGCTATCTTGATTTTTCAGAATGGCTATTCTCGTGGAAGGTTCATCAAACTGTGGAAAGTGGACATGGGATAGGTCACTCTTATAATTGCTCCCTACACATCCTTCAAACTGCGCTTCTTGGGCCAGAATATCCACTACAAAGAAAAAATAAGAGGTTAAAAATCCTTACAAAAGGATGACAAGTTCAAAGATCAACTTACGCTCAATCCATCCTAAGCGTATGTCAAGTTCAAAGATCAACTTACGCTCAATCCATCCTAAGCGTATGTCAAGTTCAAAGATCAACTTACGCTCAGTCTATCCTAAGCGTATGACAGATTCTAAATTCAATCTAACCAAAGCAAGCAGTCGTATGGAATTTTCCAAAGAGCAGTGTATGGTTAGCAAGATGTTCATCAAAAATACGCTAATAAGAGAGTCAGCGTATCTCAACGAGACGACTTGACATAGCGTATTCCTTCAGATCAGCGTATTTTGACATTTCTATCAAAGATATGCGTATCTTACAGAAATACGCTCAAAACATTTTTTTCGTATAGACGAAAAACATGGAATACGACTAAACCCTAAAGAGAGAAGTGTATTTTCTGACGTATCGACCCTCAAAAGGGGATACGTTTTCTGATTTTGTCCTAACCAGAGCCCTAAAAAGGGATGGTTACTGTTCATCGTCCCCATCCTCACTGTATAGGGGTTTCAACGGAAATTCGCTCTGTGGAAGATACTGCTCGGCGGTTCTCCTAGTGGTTGCGGCGACGGCGGCGGGTCGAGACGGCTCTGCAGGAGCCTTGCCTTTCCCCTTCGCGGCAGCGTCGAGCTTGGGTGCCATTGACGAAGATTAGGTTGGAGAAGAAGAAGGATTGAGCTCTGGATTCTCTCTCGAAGACGAAGGCAAAAGTAAAGAAAGGAATTAAGTTCTTAAAGGCCTATTTATAGAAGAAAGAGAAGCCCAAACGGCAGCTATTTTCAAAATACAGAATCCCTAGAGATATGCACTGATATCGAGGAAATAACAAACTCGTGCTAGCGTGTCAAGACTTATTCCCACTTTGAGTTCAAAGTAATTTCGAACTTTCGAAAATCATAAAGTTCGAAAACTTTGAAGGGGGTCTTGTAGGGTGTGAAAAATTCTGACACGCTGACATAAGACCAAGTCAGCCAAAGGCCATACGCTCAGCCAAAGGCCATACGCTCAGCTAAAGGCCATACGCTTAGCTAAAGGCCATACGCTCAGTAAATATTTTATTATTTCTCGACTGACAGCACAGCATACGCTCAGTGGGGGATGAATCTGACACTTCGTCTTTCGTGCAAAGAACAGCTGTCTTAGGAGAATTAATCGTCGTATAGATTTTCGAGAGTTGATTTTGTCTTTTACGAGGATAGCTCATTAGCCATCATAAATACACAGCCATTATTACTGTCATTTCTGACAGTCTGTCAGCCGTCATATCTGCAACACGACACTCGAGAGATATTTGTCAGTTATTGGGAGATATGGCGTATTCGAGAAGATTGAGGACAGCCACGTGTCTACTTCTCTAGTTATATGACTCCTCATCAAGGCAGCATACGACTCCTTATCAAGGCAGCGTATGGACTTCATACGACCCCTCATTAAAGCAGCGTATGAACTTCATACGACTCCTTCATCAAGGCAGTGTATGAACTTCATACGACTCCTCATCAAGGCAGCGTATGGACTTCATACGACACCTCTTCATACGACTCCTCATCAAGGCAGCGTATGTACTCCATACGACTCCACATCAAGGCAGCGTATGTACTCCATACGACTCCTCATCAAGACATCGTATGTACTCCATACGACTCCTTGTCACCCAAGTGAGCGTATAGACTCCATATGACTCCTTTTCAAACAAGACCGCGTATGCTAGTCATACTTCTCCAAAAGACAGCATATCAAAGCAAATGCACTCAAAATGACTTCAAATGTACAGTCAACACACGTTCTCACGTGTCCTGTACTCGATTATCCACTCATTCAGAAGTTATGCAACGTGGCATTCATGCCATCAATCTCTCCTGGATATACTCCACTACTCTCAACCGCACTCCAATGTGTCTCCACTAAAATTTGCCATGCGTCCCTGCAGTTATGCACACGTCAAGTAACTGACTGAGTGTATGCCCAGAGCAGTTATCCAGAACTCTATAAAAGAGAGTTTCTCTACCTTCATACAGACACCACATTCAATTTCAGAGAGAACAGAGAGATTGCCCAGTTGCTGTCCAAGTTCTTCGAGGTCCGAGCCTTCTTCATCGCATCGTCCAAGGGATAAAGTGATCGTCTTCTAGATCAGATTCCTACAATTGTAATTTTCTCAGAAACACAATAAATAAATAGAATTTATTTATGGAAAACAGGTATATCCGGAATTGGATTCCGATGAGCCGAACTCAAAATGACCCGTTGACCCGGATATTGGTATCCGACTTACACCGAAATGTGTGTCGGAATCAATGTCCACTAAAACCTAGCAAATTATATTTCAACGAGTCCAGAATGACGATACAAACACAACGATATATCCAGAATTTGATTCCGATGAGCCGGCGTCAAAAA
This sequence comes from Iris pallida, assembly GCA_029216955.1. Taxonomy (NCBI): domain Eukaryota; kingdom Viridiplantae; phylum Streptophyta; class Magnoliopsida; order Asparagales; family Iridaceae; genus Iris; species Iris pallida. Next base: position 207,067 of record JANAVB010034618.1, read on the forward strand.
GTCTCGTTGATCCGGACTGTGGGGCCCGCTTTGCACCGAAATGTGTGCCAGGGCCTATGTCCTCCAAATCTAACAAACCTTACATGAAAACGTGCCAGAACGACGCCACCAGTCTACTGGTGGTGTCAGAAATTGAATCCGGAGTCCTGGGTTCAAAAATAGAAATTTACAAGTTGGAAATTACGAATTCGGACGGCCAATTTTGGCGTCGAATTCAACCAATCAAACGTGCTCACAATGAAACAAAACTGGAGGGGTAGGAAGAGGGTTATACCAGCTTCGTATAGGAATCGGTATCATGCCAGACGGAGCTGCGACGGCGGAGTTACGAGCTGACGAAGTCGGCTCCACGAAACTGTCCAAAAACAGTTCAAATTAAAACGTCAACTTGGTGGCCGATTTGATCTATCAAACGACGAAATTAACGGATGAAATTTGAGAGGGATGAAGGGGTATATACCGAGATTGTGATGGAGCAAAGATTTTGCCGATCTAACGATCGGATTGTCCAAAAAATTCGTACGAAGTCGTTGTTTCGGGACGCGTATTCTGGCTTAACCATTCGTGCGCGTCGACGGAACTTCGAATTCGAAGTCGAAATCGACCTCCTGTGAGGCTCGGGGAGGTGACCCACTGCCAGGGGGTGGCACATCGGGCTGTGCGCGGCCAAGGCACGGCGGCGACGGCGACCGGAGGCGGCTGGCGGCGGTGGTTGGCCGTCGACGAGTGCGGCCATGCCACGCGCGCGAGCTCGCTACATAGCAGCGATCGCTGCTCACGTGCACGCACGCAGGTCGTTGGGGGCGGCGCCTTCCTCCTGGAGGGTCGCCGGGGTGGGCCCGGCCGAGGGAGGGGCCACGGCGGCCGAGCGGTGGCCGCCGGCGCTGCTACAGCTGTTGTTTGCTGCTGCTGCCGTGCTGCTTGCTGGAGCATGCGCGCGCGACGGCGGTCGCCGGCGGTGGCCGACGGCGCGGCGGAAGTGGCGTACGGTGGAGTGTGGTGGGATGGTGGTGATGAGTGGTGGTGGTGTTGATGAATGGTGATGGTGAGGGTGGTGATGTTGCTCTCTTGAAGAATCAAGAAGAAGAAGTGAAAAAGAATGAAATAGAGAAGGAAAAGGAGTATGAAGAAGAAGAATGGGGGGGGGGGGGTTGTGCTGCTCTCGTACAGCATGGGGGGGTGCTTGTGTGGTGATGGGGTGAGAGAGAGAGAGAGAGAGATTATATATATATAATATGTATGTGTGTATATATATTAATATATAAAGAGAGAGAGAGAGAGAGAGAGATTTAAAAGATATTTAGAGAGAGAGAGAATGAGAGAGGGGGGGTGTTCGACTGATGGGAGGGGAGAGTGAGAGTGTAGGATATTTGTTTAGGTAGAGAGAGAATGAGAGATATATTCACATATGTATATATATATATATATCATATACATATATATTATTAGAAGGAGAGAGAGAGAATAGGTATTTATACATATAAAGAGAGGGGTATTTTTGGGTAGGAAGAGTGCAAATATAGTAGTGGGGTATGGGTAGCCATGGTAGGGCCTATACCTAATTGGGTCGGGTACTTGGCTAAGATCGGACAAGTTCGGGACCAAGATTTAATTAAATAACAAATTTAACCAATTAAAATCACGGATGGAATGGGAGCACAAGAAAGATCCAATCGGTGGCACGCAAGTGGCAGGTGTATAGTAGACTCAAAACAGACCAGGGCCGTATGTTGGGTCGACTGGATTGGAACGATGTCGGGCTCAGAAATTAAATTAGAAATTAAATCAGGTTTCACGGTAGATAATTAATTATCCTAAATTGAACCGAAAGTTGTGCGAAGAAAATGAAGCACAAAATGGAGTGTCTGAGTGGGACACGAAGGTCATGGGTGAAGAGCATCTCGAGTAGATCATTCATGAGAAGTTGGTTCTGAGAAAACGACTGGTCTGGTGCTCCTAAATTAAAAGTCATGGTAACGTACATATGATGATCGAGGAAAAAGAGTGGGAATTCAATTAATAATTAAATGGTCTAAATTGACCCGAACTTGCGCGAAGCAAAAAAAAGTATAAGGGAATAAGTTCGAGTGGGACACAAAATATCAATATGAAGATAATCTCGTCTACTACAAACTTCAAGAAGGAAGTTTCCAGAGACTGCCATCCCTGATGTTCTAGAATTCCAGGTCACGGTAAAGAGCATTTAAAGATCAAAATTAATTAAATAAAATGAATTATCGAAAATAATTTATTTAGAAAATTCGAAAATAAATCCCAGAAATTCAGGGGGCTTACATCCTACCCACCTTATAAAAATTTCGTCCTCGAAATTAAAGGTTGGTAGTGGGGTTAAAACATGATAGAAGATTTAGGCAATATTTTAGGCACGATCCAAGATTGACGAGTTTTGCACGATCAAGATAATCGATTTAAAATTGTTCAGGCACGATGAGGGATTTGGCATGATAGAATCATGATATGAACAAAATTATATGTGCATGATTCAGAAATAAGTCAAGTCATTGGGACACGATTTCAGAGACGATTAAGAGAATCGAAGATATACATGAAGTTCAAGTACGGGGTGATCTTAGGACTTAGGTTGATGGAAATCAACCCGAAAGTCGTACAGGCCCGATCAAGATGAAAAGCTAACCATGAGCAAAATAAGGTTTGGCATGGTTGAGATGAAATTTCAGACACAACAAAAATTGAAGTCAAGGTCTTATAGGCCCGGTCAAAGATTAAGGAGTATGATTACTACAATCATGAAATACGATCCAAGTTCGAACGTGATTAAAATTGGAAGTAGTCTAAGTTTACTTGGCACGATAGAGGTATGACAACGAAATCAAAACTTGAGCTTCGTCCGATTACAATCAAGTCAAAAATTTTAGGCACGAGTCTGAGGCAAGATAAAATATATAGTTATGATCGTTAAAATCACGGTCAAGAAAATCCCAAGTTGTCTTAGTCATGCCAAGTCATCTAGGCACGACTAATCACAAGGAATTTGGATGTAATCAAGAAATAAAATCAAGGTCGAAAAGAGTCAAGACATGAGTTTCCAAAATCCAAACATGATCAAAATTGGAAGTCAATGCACGAGGCTTAGTAGCATTAAATTCCAACCATGATAAAGAAATTTGTCTCAACACGATCTAAGTCGATCAACTTTCGAGTAAATCAAAATTTGGGCAAGATGGAGAATAAGATCAACGAAGGTTGGGCACGAGAATCCAAGGATGAAAATCCAAGTCACAAAGGAATTTGAAGTCCTCTAGAGTCTAGTAAGCAACCAAGACACTCTTTGGCACGATAAACAAGACGACCAAAATCGATTGGTCATGGACAGAAGGGAATCAAAATCTTAACAGTATCAAAATTTAAGAAACAATTGAGATATAAAAATTTCAAAATTTTCAGAGTTTTCAAGTGTAGATGACTGATGTAGATATGAGGTAGGTGATTGGTGAAATCAAGACATAGCTAAACAAGTCAAAGGAAATGATGGCAAGATGAGGAAATCATCATACGATGAGAAAAGAAATGAATGATAAGTCGAGAAATAAGGGTATGAATTGTCCTCATCATTTGGTCAAAAAGAAGTGAATCAATTTAAGATACGACCTGATAACCATACACGTCTATCCAAAACCATGCTGCCAAAATTTACGCCACGCCAATAAGCATAGCTGTAATAAACGATAGAGTCCATAACTAAGGTATACATCCTATAAGTAAAGTAGACATTTATCGTTCCCATCGTCTCCATCAAATATGTTTATCAGGATATCTTAACTCAATCCTTAAAAACTTATCTCAAACAAAGTCAAAATCGAAGTCAACAACGAACGAACATCAAGATTCAAAATTTTCAACAACGAATCAAGGATAAGTAGATGGAAACTAACGAAAACAGATTCCGAGATAGGGTTTAGAAGAAAATTCTCCGGAGATGTCCAAAGGTACTATATAGGTCAAGATAAAAGGAAGTCATTGGAATATAATATAAAACAATCTCAACCTAATATGAGACTGGCAAATCATACTCTCGTCTCAACCTAGAAGATATATAAGTCCAACTTATACCTTCCCTCTGGGGTCCACAAACTCATCCCAAGAAGGAATAAAGTTTGATACGGACAGATATTTCAGAAATCAGGACGAATGGAAACAAGTGGGAAAAGATTTGAAAGCCTTCGAAATAAGATTCCCAGGGGTCATCCCTGAAATCTACCAAGAGTTCCTAATATGTGACTGAGTACCAAATCCTAAAATGTGCCATGACTCAATCTTAATCCTAGGGCAGGCTCGCAGTTGTACAGATAAGCTCAAGTACTACCACGAGTTCGCATTAATTGCAAAGACTGACCTGCATGGGCCACCACTAAAAACGTGTCACGACCCGCATCCGGATATACAGATATGAATACGTGGGCCACGTCCAGCCTACGCCGCAGTATCGGCGGTTGAGCGTTGTCAAGTATACTATACTAACTACAACATCTAAGGATCCATAACTAGAATGTACTCATGTCACGTCACGAAAACTAAGGAAGATAAGACAAGAATTAATAACAATATCACTAGAACAACTAGAATCTACAATGATCATAAGACAGGAAAATAAAAAAAGAACATCAAGACTAACTAAGGATAACTACCAGGCAACTCACATAGAAGAATAGTGAGATCCACCTCAGCTAGCAACATCATGAAGTCCAATACTGAGGGCACAACTACCCGTAAAATTTTGTCAACATATCCAGTCAGGATGGAACGAGTACATATATCTCATAACAGATCTCAAGATAGAATAAAAGCCATAAGACTATAAATAGAGCATATATAATGAAATCATGGAGTGTACATATATGTATCATGGCATGGTAAGCTGTAGAGCTAGAGCTAGAACAGGAAAGTAGAACTGATCATGGTATGTACACAAATCAGGGTAAGCCATCTATCTAATGTGTGTGAGTAGTAGTTTTAACTTGTGATCGGCTTGGGCACCTGTAAGTAACTGGCCTGACTAGTCATAAGTGCGGTATATGACTAACACTGTTCAAGAATGCAAGATGGACTTGATCACAGGCATACGCTACTACTCCTCCACCCCCAACTGGTAGAATGGATCCAAACAGGACACGTCACTGCACGGGATTCTATGAGAAGGGAGCAAGTCTTCTCTAGAATCAGTGACCACATATTGTGCAAGAGCTACAAGGGAGCTTGTACAATACATCCCAAGCTAACAAGGAGCAACATCTCTCATCGAGATCCAAGAATACCAATCCGTGAGAACCATGTGTCAGGAATAAGTATATCTACACTAAGTACATGAATCATAACAGTTATCATAAATTAGAAAAAAGTTATCAGAGAATATACTCGCCTGCGATCTGGTGGAATATGTCAACTGAGTCCTAGAACAGTGCCTCGAGGACCTATAGATGGAATACTGTATCAATATAAGGGTTTGGAAGTAAAATCAAGTCATACTAAGTCAAACTAGGTCAAGGCAAGTCAAAGCAAGTCAAACTAGGTCAATCTAAGTCAAATTTGACTAACGTTGACTAACAGTTGACTTTGGGTCAACTGGTCAACTTTGGTCCAGTTCTAGTCAATTTTATGCTATGGTTGACTTTCGGTTGACTTTTGGTCAAAATAGTCAACTGTGGTCAACCAAGGTCAAAACTAGTCTAACCTAGGTCAAATGTTGACTCTACTTCGACGTTTAGTCAAAGTAGTCAACCATGGTCAAACTGGGTCAAAGCTAGTCTCTACAAACATCTACAGGGTCAACACGTTTAATTTCAGTGGTTGTGAAATAACTGGAATCGATGGATCACAAAATACAAACAAAAGAGAAAGATTATAATAATATGGTAAAAACCTACAGATGTTGTCGGATGGTGAAACAACCATTACCAACGTGTCCAGAATGGTCAAATCAGCTAGACTAGCCTGCCCATAAGTCCAATTTGGACACAGGGGCAAAAAGGTAATTTTGAGTCAAAACGGTATCCGTATCGGACCAACTTTGCACCGAAAAATGTGCAAGAATACTAGTGCACTAAATCTAACAAATTATATGTTCACAAATTCAGAATGACGATACGAACCCAACGGTATATCCAGAATTGGATTCCGTTGATCCGATCTCAATTTGGTCCGTTGACCAGGACATTGAAATTCCGATTTGCACGAAAAAGCGTGTCGGAGCCAATGTCCTCAAAACTCAGCAAATTATATGTCAACGAGTCCAGAATGACGTTACGAACTCAACGGTATATCCGGAATTGGATTCCGATGAGCCGAACTCAAAATGACCCATTGACCCGGATATTGGTATCTGACTTGCACCGAAATACGTGCCGGAACCAATGTCCACTAAAACCTAGCAAATTATATGTCAATGAGTCCATAATGACGATACGAACTCAACGATATATCCGGAATTGGATTCCGATGAGCCGGCGTCAAAAAGTCCCGTTGTCCCGGACTGTGGGGTCCGCTTTGCACCGAAATACGTGCCAGGGCTCACGTCCTCCAAATCTAACAAACTTTATATGAAAATGTGCCAGAACGACGCCACGAGTCTACTGGTGGTATCAGAAATTGAATCCGGAGTCCCGGGTTCAAAAATAGAATTTTACAAGTTGGAAATTATAAATTTAGACGGCCAACTTTGGCGTCGAATTCAACCAATCAAACGTGCTCACAATGAAACAAAACTGGAGGGGTAGGAAGAGGGTTATACCAGCTTCACATAGGAACTGGTGGCACGCCAGATGGAGCTGCGACGACGGAGTTACGAGCTGACGAAGTCGGCTCCACGAAACTGTCCAAAAATATTTCAAATTAAAATGTCAACTTGGTGGCCGGTTTGATCTATCAAACGACGACCTTAATGGATAAAATTTGAGAGGGATGAAGGGGTATATACCGAGATTGTGACGGAGCAAAGAGTTCGCCGATCCAACGGTCGGATTGTCCAGAAAATCTGCACGAAGTCGCTGTTTCGGGACGCGTATTCTGGCTTAACCATTTGCGCGCGTCGACGGAACTTCGATTTCGAAGTCAAAATCGACCTCCTGTGATGCTCGGGGAGGTGACCCACTGCCAGGGGGTAGCACGCCGGGCTGTGCGCGGCCAAGGCACGGCGGTGACGGCGACCGGAGGCGGCTGGCGGCGGTGTTTGGCCGTCGGCGAGCGCGACCACGCCACGCGCGCGAGCTCGCTGCTCACGTGTGCGCACGCAGGTCGTTGGGGGCGGTGCCTCCCTCCTGGAGGGTCACTGGGGTGGGCCTGGCCGAGGGAGGGGCTACGGCGGCCGAGCGGTGGCCGCTGGTGCTGCTACAGCTGCTGTTTGCTGCTGCTGCCATGCTGCTTGCTAGCGCACGTGTGCGCGACGGCGACGGCGGTCGCCGGTGGTGGCCGACGGCGCGGCAGAGGTGGCGTGCGGTGGAGTGTGGTGGGATGGTGGTGATGAGTGGTGGTGGTGTTGATGAATGGTGATGGTGAGGGTGGTGATGTTGCTCTCTTGAAGAATCAAGAAGAAGAAGAAGTAAAAAAGAATGAAATGGAGAAGGAGAATGAGTGTGAAGAAGAAGAATCGGGGGGGGGGGGGGGGTTGTGCTGCTCTCGTACAGCAAGAGGGGGGTGCTTGTGTGGTGATGGGGTGAGAGAGAGAGATTATATAATATATATATATATATATATATATATAATATATGTGTGTGTGTGTATTAATATATAAAGAGAGAGAGAGAGAGATTTAAAAGATATTTAGAGAGAGAGAGAGAATGAGAGAGGGGGGGGGGGTGTTCGGCTGATGGGAGGGGAGAGTGAGAGTGTAGGATATTTGTTTAGGTAGAGAGAGAATGAGAGATATATTCACATATGTATATATATATCATATACATATATATTATTAGAAGGAAAGAGTGAGAGAATAGGTATTTATACATATAAAGAGAGGGGTATTTTTGGGTAGGAAGAGTACAAATTAATATAGTAGTAGGGTATGGGTAGCCATGGTAGGGCCTACACCCAATTGGGTCAGGTACTGGGCTAAGATCGGACAGGTTCGGGACCAAGATTTAATTAAATAACAAATTTAACCAATTAAAATCACGGATGGAATGGGAGCACAAGAAAGATCCAATCGGTGGCACGCAAGTGGCACGTGCATAGTAGACTCAAAACAGACCAGGGCCATATATTGGGTCGACTGGATTGGACCGATGTCGGGCCCAGAAATTAAATTGGAAATTAAATCAGGTTTCACGGTAGATAATTAATTGTCCTAAATTGAACCAAAAGTTGTGCGAAGAAAATGAAGCACAAAATGGAGTATCTGAGTGGGACACGAAGGTCATGGGTGAAGAGCGTCTCGAGTAGATCATTCATGAGAAGTTGGTTCTGAGAAAACGACTGGTCTGGTGCTCCTAAATTAAAAGTCATGGTAACGTGCATATGATGATCAAGGAAAAAGAGTGGAAATTCAATTAATGATTAAATGGTCTAAATTGACCCGAACTTGCGCGAAGCAAAAAAGAGTACAAGGGAATAAGTTCGAGTGGGACACAAAATATCAATATGAAGATAATCTCGTCTACTACAAACTTCAAGAAGGAAGTTTCCAGAGACTGGCATCCCTGATGCTCTAGAATTCCAGGTCACGGTAAAGAGCATTTAAAGATCAAAATTAATTAAATAAAATGAATTATCGAAAATAATTCATTTAGAAAATTCGAAAATAAATTCCAAAAATTCAGGGGGCTTACACCTCGCCAGTAGGTTGGTAAGATGCCCCCTCTCCATTAAGCGCCTCATCTGCAGAATGATAGAATGTCTCCTCCGGAGGATGATAGGGTGCCTCCTTGCCAGGATGATAAGACGACTTACGGCTCTGTCTTTGACTAACATTGCCAGTTGGATAATCTGGAGGAATATATACAGGAGGCATATGGGGCGCAGGACCATACTTAAGATCTCGTTCCATACCCTCCAAAATACGGTGTACTAGATTGAAAGTGCTAGCATAATCTCTATCGATAATCGCTTGAACTATTTCTGGATGCTAAATTTGAAAATATGTCAATTAATAAATGATAAATAACACAACGTTGTTCAAATAAATAATACTTACCAATTGACTTATGTTGTCTATAAATCGTCGCATACTGTAGTCATCCACGGCTCTATTAGTGAACAGTATCTCTTCAAATGTGTATGCTCTGTTAGCTATACGTGGTGCTCCATACCAACATCTGTATGTAATATCACCTAACCCTGAATCGTTGAAACCTGACATATAAGTCAACAATTAAACACTTGAAATTAAATAAGATATTAAATTTGAACTTACAATCTTCAGGGGATTGAACAGGTCGTGACATGTTCAATATATTATATCGATCGGATCTCGTGTTCCATTCATGGAGATAACGTTGAATTCTAGAAAGCCGTCCACTTTTGCTGTGGCTTATATATTCAGACGCATTAGGAATAGTTTGTACGAGACCGAACTGGTGAAGAACACGATCAGCAGGGGGGTACATGGTCCGATAATCATATAAGATGACCACGTTATAATGACTATTGGGATATGACATCCTTTGGATGTCGGGAGCATCGACACGTATAATATACGACATCCACGTAACCTATATGAGATTTTGTCAAGTCAATACATAAGCATAATTAAACACAAATGTAATATTAATTTTTACCTCGTCATGTGTTAAAGAGTCAAATTCGGTACGATAGATCGAGACAACCGGATGTCCACAATGTGCTTGGTCCACTACATTAGTAGTCCAACGTCTACCTACTGGAAAGACACCTAATTCGTGGCTAATGCTAGTCACCGGTCTACCGATCGCAAAATGCTCGTATGCCCAGATCTAAGTACAAACAATAATACAAAATTAGATTATGTTAAGTAACGTTAATACTCTCTAGAATGATAAAATACCTGTAGGAGTGACATGCATCCAGTTAAATTTTTGTTCATATCTTGTAAAGAGCTCGCAGTCACAAACTCTGTCAGAGAAGCATACAAGTAAGCCAAGACTGCGGCTCCCCATGCATAGCGTGTCGGGTGAACCAAATTTTCCAGAAAAGGAAGAAGTCGAACAGTAATCCGACATTCGGTTGCGTTCGAAAAGAGAACTGAACCACATAGAGCGAGTAGATACGCCCTTGTGCAGCAAACAATCTGTAAATGTACGGTACTATGAGTTCCATATTCTCAATATAAATACATTAATAAACAAGTGAAGTTAAATACCCGCTCTTCGTCAACGTTAACTGGACCGTCAATTGTACGGTCTAGATCCATGAAGTTTCTGCGCAACCAGTTTATATTGACGTTGGATCTTATATTTGTATCTTCGGGCGGATCAATACCGAGATACCGTCTAATTGTAGTAGTAGTGCCTGGTTGATTATCAAAAAATATAGGCTCACCTGTAATTTTAAATTAGGTTTCTATATAAAATTTTGTTCCAAATTAATAACAAATATTTTACCTGCAATAGGTAATCCTAAAATATTGGCTACATCCAGTAGAGTTACGGTCATCTCTCCTACCGGCAATTGGAAAGTGTTGCGTTGGGGCCACCAACATTCCACTAAAGAAAATATTAAATCTCTTTCGTGCAACAGGAATCGAAGCTCATCTACATATCCAAAACCAAATACGTTAACTAAGCCCTTTTGATATGTATTTATCTCCCATGTGGCGTAGTTTGTAGCGTTACGCCACTGTCCACGTTCACGCAACCGTACGTCCGGCTTATAATCAAATAACTACCAATGAAACGAATGACAAAAAATAATTCTAATTCAATATACAATAAAATAACGAATAAATATGAACTTTTGAAATATTACCTCTCCGGTAAACACCAATCGCGATATGTAATTTTTTCGTTCTTGTTCCTCTCTTTCAGTCGTCGGCCCGCCGGGAATACGACCATCGTTTCCAGCATTCATCTTCTCCGACTCTTAGCTCTTCAGTTCTTCTTCCTCTATGTGAATGTATATGTTCTCCCACTCTTACCCTCTTATATACATCTTGTACTCCTACCACCCGTGAGGAATCTAAGAAAGCAAATCCTCAATTATAATTACATGGAAGAAAACTACATAGGGGGAGAGAAAGTTAGCATTGGGGGAAGAGAAAGAGAATATGGACAAATGAAAAGGGAGGGGAAATAATGAACATTTGAAAGAGGAAAGAGAGGGAAGGAAGAGAATAATGTGCACGTGAAAGAGGAAGGGAAAAAAAGTGGGGGGGAGGGAGAAGTAGTCTGGCGACATCTATGATGGCGCCGAGGGGTGGTGGGGGGGGGGGTGGGGGCCCTCTGGCGCCATCACAGATGTCGCCAAGGGGGGGGGCAGCCCTATGGCTCCATCTGCGATGTCGTTTCACCCCTTTTTTGTAATTTTGTTAAAGGTACCCCCTTTCTAATAATTACCCTCAAGTTTAAACACCCCCCAATGAAATTACCTTTTTTCTATTATATATTTCAACACATAATTAAATACCTATTTGGTTTTTGCGGCTATTCGATGTGCCAGGTGGACTATACAGTACTTAATTAGCAAACCGCAATGTTAACCTTAGAACTTTTAAAAGTAGTGGTCGACTAGACAAAATAGATCATGTTTTAGAATATGTTGAATTGGTTTTATGTATAAGTAATAATGTGCACGTGTAAAAATTAATTAAATATAAATTTTTTATAAATACTATTGTTACTAGGAATTGAACTCAAGTATGGATTAAAGGTGTTTAGACGTAATTAAAGGATATTAGATAATTTATTTTTAATATTTAATGGAATATTTTACGAATGATTTAGACGGTGCAATATCCAAACCACCTTATATTAGTAGAAATTGGAAGTCCACACATGTTTGAATGTTCTAAGTTTTTTTGGTCAATTTTTTTCCTCAACTTTTTATTGTATACTCGTATAACAATCCATTTTAAAATAGTATAAAATATTTAAAATAAATTTATTTTTGAGATAGTGAATATTTTTTATAGTTGAAAGTTGTTGGAGTGGGTGGGGTTCCCAACCTATGTGGAGAAGACCCCGGAGTGCGACGAGCGCCGTCTGTGTCGGAGAATCTCGGAGAGGTGACGAGACCATTCAGAGATGAAGAAGAAGCTCGGGAGCTACCATAGACCAATTTGGAACAGGGGAGACAGAGTTCGGGCCGAACTCTGTCCCCTTGGTTCCAGAACTGTGCTGTCACAAAAAGACAGAGTTCTGGCCGAACTCTGTGTCGACGGGCCCAGGCAAATTTTAGGGTGATTTAATCACCGTTGGATCGTATCCTACGGTCCATGTTTTGTTGCGGGATTAGGGTATTTAAATATAATTTTTTCTAACCCTAATCACAAGTGCAACACAACACAACATTGAAAAAATAGAGAGAAAAGAGACAAGAGTGCCATTGCAACTTTGGGAGAGAAGGAGGATTGAAGGCCGTTTTCGAAGGAGGATCGTGTTTGTTCTTCGTAGCCTTGTAATCAATTATTCTTGCTTCCAAGTGTTGTGGGGATCCATATAGGATCGGAAGAAGTTTGTAGATGGTGTACTCCTTTATTTCATTAGTGAAGGCTTCTCAAGGGTTGGACTCCGATCGTCCCGTGGTTTTTTTCTGCAAGGGTTTTCCACGTCAAAAATTTTCTGTGTCTGCGTGGATTGTGTTTTGTGTTTGGTTCGTGCGTTGTATTGCTCGGTTCTCTCACATGTACTCTCTAATTTGGGGAAAGGTTTTCGTGCTTCTTTCTCAACAAAGTGGTATCAGAGCAAGGTTCTGGAATTCAGAAGGGTATCAGGAGTTGACAGAAAACCTAGAGAGAAGAGATGGACGCGAAGCTTGTGCGCATGGTGAACCTGAACGGCACCAACTATCAATATTGGTGGAGCAAGATGAAAGATTTTTTGTTTGTCAAGAAGCTACATCTGCCCGTATTTGCTTCCAAGCGACCAGTTGATAAATCCGAGGAGGACTGAAAATTCGTGCACATGCAGGTGTGCAGATATATCAGGCAGTTCGTTTACGAGAACGTGTACAACCACGTTGCCAATGTTGAGCACGCGAAGACGTTATGGGATAAGCTAGAATCTTTATATGCGAAGCAGACTAGGGTAAACAAGTTGTTCATGATCCGGACGATGATGGGTCTGTGGTATAAAGATGGGGCGTCTATTACGAATCACTTAAGTGATTTCTATGGCATGGTTGACCAGCTATCTTCGATGGAAGTCAAGTTCGACGACGAGGTTCAGGGACTATGGCTGCTGTGTACATTGTCAGACTCATGGGAGACCGTACGAGTATCTATGATCGGTTCTGCTCCAGAAGGCATAGTAAGTCTAGAGTTTGCCAAGTGTGAAGCGGAAGAGGCAAAAGCAGGGGTCCAGGTGGTGGCAGAGACAAGAGCAGGGAGAAGTCCAAGGGTCGGTACGAGAAATCGGAGTATTATCACTGTGGCAAGAAGGGCCACATCAAGCGAAACTGTTTCGCTTAGAAGAGAGAGAAGAAGAGCGACAAGGAGAAGCAAGATGAGAACACTACAGCGGCGGCTTCGATACATGGAGGCGATATGATCGTCGTAGGTGATGAGGTTATTACAAACCTCACCTGCGATAACAATTCTTGGCTGGTGGACTCAGGGGCTTCAGCACACGTATCTCATAATAGGGTACTATTTGCCACTTATACGACATGCGACTGTGGAGTGTTGAAGATGGACAATGGAGATGTGTCGAAGGCGGTTGCCATTGTAGATGTGCATTTGAGGACGAAGACGGATGCAGTTCTTGTTCTCAAAGATGTTCGTCATGTCCCTGATCCGTTTCAACCTGGTGTCGGTTGGAAGGTTGGATGACAAGGGATTCTTCAGTCTCTTTAGGAATAGTCAGTGGAAGCTTTCCAGAGGTTCGATGGTGATTGCCAAAGGAAGCAAAAAGTTCGGTCTCTACTATGTGGAGGGGAGCGCACAGGGGACACATGAGATGAACGCAGTTTCTGACGCATTTACCGAGTTGTGGCACAGGTGGCTTGGCCATATCAGCGAGAAGGGGATGAGCTACTTGGTGAACATGAAAGTGATTTCAGGGCTCAAGTCTACAAAGTTGGAGAAGTTCACACACTGCTTAGCTGGAAAGCAAAATAGGGTGTCTTTCCAAAGTCACCCAAGTTCAAGGAAGCCGGCGTTGCTTGAGTTGATTCACTCGGATGTCTGCGGTCCTATGAATGTAAAATCTGTTGGTGGTGCTACTTACTTTGTAACTTTTATTGATGACTGTTGCAGGAAGGTTTGGGCTATGCCTTAAAGATCAAGGATCAGGTACTGCCCACTTTCAAAGAGTTTCAGGCCTCTGTTGAAAGAAAGACGGGGAAAAAATTATTGTGTGTTTGGTCCGACAACGACGGTGAATACATTGGTCCATTTGATGCTTATTGCAGAGAGCAAGGGATACGACACCAGAAGACTCCGCCCAAGACACCTCAGCTCAATGGTGTAGCGGAGTGCATGAACAGGACATTGATGGAGAGGGTGTGATGTTTGCTGTCAGAAGCAAAATTGCCATACAGTTACTGGGGTGAGGTTCTTCTCGCAGCTGCTTATGTTATTAATTTATCTGCTAGTGCTCCTTTGCAGGGTGATGTGCCTGACAAAGTATGGTACGGCAAAGAGCCGTCATACAATCACCTGCGAGTGTTTAGTTGTAAGAACTTCGTGCATGTACCGAAGGACGAGAGGTCCAAACTTGAGCCGAAGATGAGGCGGTGCGTCTTTGTCGGCTACGGTCGTGATGAGTTTGGCTATAGACTCTACGACCCAGTGGGAAGAAAGCTCTATAGAAGCAGGGATGTGGTATTCGTTGAGGATCAGACCATGACCAATACTCAGGATTCCGAGACGCCTTCTGAGGCTGAGGAATTGTCCGAGTTAGAGTCATTTCGCTTTGAGCAATTTCCAGAGGACATCACAGAGGATCCAGTTATGGAAGAGCCAGTACATAGAGTTGCTCCTAACCTTGATCATCAGCCTGCTAATGGTGGTCAGGGTGTCCCTTAGGAGGATGAGCATGCCGGGGAGGCAGTTCCTGAAAGGGAGGAGGCTATTGGTATACAGCCAACACCAGTAGCTCTATTGAGAAGGAGCGACAGAGAGCGTCGACCATCTACGAGATACTCACCGGGTGAGTATGTGCTACTGACTGACGTGAAAGAGCCCAAAAATTTTACAGAGGCTATGGAAGACGAACACATGCATGAGTGGATGCAGGCTATACAGGAGAAGAAGGGTTCCTTACACGCCAATTCTACTTACGAGCTGGAGCGGTTGCTAAAAGGCAAGAAGGGTTTGAAGAATCGATGTGTGTTCAGAGTGAAGCAGATGGATGATGCTACTCGCCCTCGATACAAAGCGAGGCTGGTAGTTAAAGGCTACGGTCAGCAAAAAGGCATGAATTATGATGAGATCTTTTCGCCAGTCGTCAAACAGTCGTGTATTCGGGTGGTGCTAGCATTGGCAGCCAGTTTTGACTTGGAGGTCGAGCAGATGGACGTGAAGACGGTATTCCTCTACGGTGATCTTGAGGAGGAGTTATACATGGAGCAGCCAGAGGGATTCTGTGAGAAAGGCAAGTCACATTTGGTCTGCCGGTTGAGAAAGAGATTGTATGGTCTGAAGCAGGCTCCGAGGCAGTGGTACAGGAAGTTCGAGTCATTAATGGGGGAGCATGGTTATGCACGGACGACGTCGAACCATTGTGTATTTATGAGATACTTTGTCGAGGATAATTTTATCATTTTATTGCTCTATGTTGATGACATGCTAATAGTGGGTCGGAATGCCACTAGGATAGCGGAGTTGAAGCTCCAACTAGGCACGGCCTTCGCCATGAAGGATTTGGGCACAGCAAAGACTATTCTTGGGATGGAGATCAGCCGAAAAAGAGAGAAAGAGAGTCCAAGCTGCTTCACTTGTCCCAAAAGACGTACATCCACCAGGTAGTTCAGCGTTTCGGGATGGACAGGTCGAAGAAAGTGAGTTGCTCCCTTGCGGCTCACTTTAAGTTTACTGAGGAGCATTATCCATCTACTGAGGACGAAAAAGAAGATATTGGGCGAGTTTTATATGCCTCAGCTGTGGAAAACCTTATGTATGCTATGGTGTGTACGAGGCCAGACATCGTTCATACAGTTGGCACAGTTAGCAGGTATCTTTCAAATCCTGGAATGATATACTGGAGTACGGTTAAGTGGATTCTACGATACCTTCAGGGTACTGCCGATTGGAGACTTTCTTTTGGTGGTGGCGAGCCCAAACTGGTCGGATACACCGACGTTGATATGGCTGGAGATGTAGACACGAGGCGATCGACTTCAGACTATGTGATGATGTTTGCTGGAGGAGCGGTATCGTGGCAGTCGCGGTTGCAGAAGTGTGTTGCCTTATCGACGACAGGGACAGAGTACATTGCGATGACGGAGGCTTGCAAGGAGTTGCTGTGGATGAAAAAGCTGTTGCAGGAAATGGGGCTGAAGCAAGAGCAGTATACTTTGCTTTGCGATAGTCAGAGTGCTATTCACCTTGTGAAGAATCAGACCTTTCATAGCCGGTTCAAGCACTTCGAGACTCGTTATCATTGGATACGGAATATGGTTGGGAAGAAGGACGCGAAGCTTGAGAAGGTTCATACAGATGATAACAGAGCAGTTATGTTCACCAAGATTCTACCAAGGGAAAAGTTTGAGTTCTGCAGGCAGATCGTCGGGATGACGACCTCCTCCACATAGTTGTGAAGGAGGAGAAATGTTTGAGTGGGTGGGGTTCCCAACCTATATGGAGAAGACCCCGGAGTGCGACGAGCGCCGTCTGTATGTCAGAGAAGCTCGGAGAGGTGACGAGGCCATTCGGAGATGAAGAAGAAGCTCGGGAGCTACCAGAGACCATTCTGGAACAGGGGAGGCAGAGTTCTGGCCGAACTCTGCCCCATTGGTTCCAGAACTGTGCTGTCACAAAAACACAGAGTTCTGGCCGAACTCTGTGTCGACGGGCCCAGACAAATTTCAGGGTGATTTAATCACCTTTGGATCGTATCCTACGGTCTAGGTTTTGTTGCGGGATTAGGGTGTTTAAATATAGTTTTTCCTAACCCTAATCACAAGTGCAACACAACACAACTTTGAATAAAATAGAGAAAAAAGAGGCAAGAGTGCCATTGCAACTTTAGTAGAGAAGGAGAATTGAAGGCCGTTTTCGAAGGAGGATCGTGTTCGGGTAATCTCTACTCGTCGTCTTTGCTCTTCGTAGGCTTGTAATCAATTAGTGTTATGGAAATCCGTATTGAATCGGAAGAAGTTTATAGAGGGTGTACTACTCTATTTCATTAGTGAAGGCTTCTCAAGGGCTGGACTCCGATCATCCCGTGGTTTTTTTCCGCAAGGATTTTCTACGTCAAAAATTTTCTGTATCTGCGTGGATTGTGTTTGGTGTTTGGTTCATGCGTTGTATTGCTCGATTCTCTCGTAGGTACTCTCTAGTTTGGGAAAAAGTTTTCACGCTTCTTTCCCAACAAAAGTGTGTAACTATTAGTGATTATAATTATGTTAGTGAGAATTAGGTGTATAATTCATATGTTTTAGTTCTAGTTAATATAAATATATCTTGATATACATAAGATTGGAAAAGAGCATATTTCAAACATAGAAATTTGAGTGAGAACCTTGGAAAATTGGAAGAGTTATTATGAAAGATAATGTATTTAATCTCTTGTGCGTTTGTCTTTATGTTTAAAATTATATGAAGATTATTGCTTTTATAAGACAAGACAAAACAAAAGATTAATCTCAGAAACAAAGTAAGAAACTAAGCACAACATAAAAAGCATGGATGTAGACCAATAAAATATTTGACGCTTCTGTGTTCTATCAGAAATGTATGTTCTCTTGTCTCTTTCTTGTTAGACTAAGTCCATTGTAATGCTTAACATGATATATAATTAACATCAATAAGTGATCCTTTGTCCCAAATTTCTGGAATCTAACTATGACTGCTTTACTATTGTGTCTAGTCCATCTTGTAGACCTAGACAAAGTCCAACGAGTCTGTGTACCCAAATTTTATTGGAACCCTGACGACTACAGATGCAAGTTGCCCTAGTCAACCAGAGACAGACCCTGGCCATGGCCTGATTGGCCACTCACTTTTAAAAATATTAAAACTACCAGAGTAATTATAGTATATTTTGAAGAAAAAAAAAATGAAATAGTTAGTTTACTATAATTACAATTCCTCTGCTGGTCCAAGGACAAGTCCGACAAGACTTCGGACTTGGACAATTCTCCTGCTTAGGACAACCCTTCAGGTTCAGCATAAATCGCACGAGATTGGAGTTGCAGGTGACCTCTCAAAATCAGTCCACAATAAAGATGAAGGGAGAACCAAAATTAGTTTTGACTAGGATGACCCAAACCCTCGGCCCGGCCATGTGAAAATATATTTAGGGTTTGGCACCAATCATCATTGGATCCTCATTTCATCCATGCTTAGCTATTTGCATCAAAGAATTAGACCAAATTAAAGAAGTAGTGGCAAAGAATAACCTCCTTGCACCCATGTTCCAATTGGCTGCCACGTGACGATTTTAATGACAAATACTCAAATTCGTCACCAAATCTTACCTAAAAATAAACATCATGATAGGAGATACATTGTTACCTCGTACATATGGACGACCTAATAATCCTTTCTCAAAAGTAAACAAGTAAGATAACCTTGGTTATTGTTGCATTGTAGTGTCCCACAACCTAAGTTGTCGACTCACCAATCGTATCATGCGTCGATTTGCTTGAGTGTGTATACGTATAGTATCTTATATCGTATGATACAGCAGCTCTAGAAGTTCAGATTTATACTTTTAAATTTATATAGAAAAAGAATTTAATATAAGTTTGTCATATATCATTTAGTTGTTTTATCCTTATGGGTCTATCTAATCTTAATTATATATTAGATTATTCTAGTCAAAAAATTGATATATGATCAGCTATATGTATCGTATCAAAATTATCCAGTACTTGATGAAATGGAAGTATATTGTACTACATGATATTTATCACGTATCTTAAAATACTGCAAAGTAAACTGAAATTTTCATACACAATATTATAATTTGTTGAAATTACGCATACTTCATAAAATACTGAAATTTTCATACACAATATTATAATTTGTTGAAATTACACATACTTCATAAAATTTGGAAATATTGCAAATGCAAGAAACAAAACACTGATTCGTTGGACGTTTTTTTTGAAATCGTCTCATCATGTCGGACAAAAAAAGCTCATAATTGGTTGGACGTTTTGTGGGCAAAAATTGCCCATCGTATGGCATTTCTATGCAAAATAAGTTTTATGTAAACGTACATCCTGCCATTGGATATTTTCCTTTTTTTAATATTGAATTATGTGGGATTTGTGGTCACATATATGAAGAAAATGTCCGTGTAGAACGTTTTTTTTGTGAAAAAAATTATTAGTGTAAATTAGTTATTAATGCTATTAATGCTACTAAATGAAAAACTAATTTTCTGTCTCAAGAAAAATGTCTTTGTTTGAAAAACATCATATTTATTTTATAATTTTATAAAATTTTATTCTTCCAGCTTAATTTTGTAAATCAAATCTCTGAAACTTCTTACCAAAATTTCTGCAACCTTAAATAGGATTGCTATACGTCCGTGAGGGTGTAGTCCGTTAGGGATGTGTATAGTTCGAATCCCCCTTTGATATTTTTCTTCGTCAAGAGAGAATGACACTTCAATAAAATAAAATAAAATAAAATAAAATAAATAAATTGGGTTACTATACAGTTGCCCCCCTATCAGTGTCAGCTCCCACCTGTGCTGCAAGTGGTTACATAATCAACCAGACCTTCCCCTTTCCCTCTCCCTTTCTCCACTAAAGAATAGAAAAATTCAATACAAATATTTTGAAGATCCCCAAAATCAGATAGTAAGTAATACTCTTTCTTGTCGAGGACAACATTTTCTACTCATCCTCCCATCAATCATTATCAGTCCATCACAGTACTCTCCTCTCCTGCTGTAATTAAAGTTGTTACTCTTTCTTATCCCTATATATAGTATAGGAGACGAACTCTCTATTTCCTCACCCCCATCCAAAACAAGAAAAGAAAGAACCCTCTTCTTCTTCTGCTCTTTATATTTCCCTCTCTTTTTAGCAAACTCTACTCCAACTCTCTCTCTCTCTCGCATATACATATATCATGGCTACACTCAACTTCATTCGAGAGCACCTTCTTGGTGGCGACTCCCTCGACTTCTTCGACCCGAACCCGATTCCTGACGCCTTTGCCGGATCCTTCGTCTTCTCGGACCCGGCTCCTCCGGACACGATCCGCTTCGGCTCCGACGACCAGCCCCGCCTCGCCATCCCGCCGCCGCCCAAGTCCGAATGGCCGGAAGCGATGCTTATCGGGTCGGAGCCCGACAGCGCTCCTCCGGCGCAGCAAGCTCGCGGCGGGAGGAGGTACCGCGGGGTCCGGCAGCGGCCCTGGGGGAAGTTCGCGGCGGAGATACGCGACCCAGGCCGCCGGGGGTCCCGGGTCTGGCTCGGCACGTTCGACAAGGCGGTCGAGGCTGCCCGGGCCTACGACCGCGCCGCGTTCCGGATGAGGGGCAGGAAGGCTATACTCAACTTCCCGAACGACGTCGCATCCTCGTCCTCCGGCAGGATCCGAGCCGCTCCTCCTCCAGCTCTTCCGCTCCCGAAGCGGCAGGGAAGAGTAGAGTCGGAGACGGAGACGGAGAGGATAGTGAAGAGGGAGAGGGTCGACAAGGAGGAGGAGGAGGAGGCAGCGTGTGATCCGTTGTCGCCGTCGAGCTGGTCGGGGATTATGGATGGGATCAGTCTGCCGCCGCTGTCGCCACACCCGTCGACTGGGTTCTCGCGGCTGCTGGTCAACTAGGGAATTATAGACACACCGGAAAAATTGGCGTCTCGTCTGTATTGTGGCGTATTGGACATATATCGGACACAACAACCGACACTCCAAAACTATACTAAGATGCCCTAAAATCGCGAGCGGGGCTGCGTGTCGGTATCGTGTTGTGTCATATAGTTTTGAGCCGGGTTGTGTTTGATCAACGTTCATGTGATTATTGTGTTTCGGTGATGTTATAATGTGCTATTTATTACTGAGTTCTCCTTTGTTCTCCTATGTTAAGGAATTGTGAACAAATAATACAATATTAAATATTCAATTAATCTAACTATCAAAAAAAAAAAAAAAATTGAAAAGAATCTAAGATTTGAACCAAATTACCAAATTTTTGTTGGTGTGAGTGGGATTCCCAACCTATGTGGAGAAGACCCCGGAGTGCGACGAGCGTCGTCTATGTGTCAGAGAAGCTCGGGGAGGTGACGAGGCCAGTCGGAGATGACGGAGATACTCGGGAGCTGCCAGAGGAGCCGCTGGCCCGAACTCTGCCCCAGGGGAGAGTTCTGGCCGAACTCTGCCTCCCTGTTCCAGAACCTTGCTGGAAGCAGAACACAGAGTTCTGGCCGAACTCTGTGTGTCGGGGCTGAAGCGTTTTTCAGGGTGATTTAATCACCGTTGGATCGTATCCTACGGTCCAGGTTTTGCTGCGGATTAGGGAGTTTATACATGGTTATTCCTAACCCTAATCACAACAACACAACATTGAAGAACAAGAGAGAGAAAAGAGGTAAGAGTGACATTGCAACTTTGGGAGAGAAGGAGGATTGAAGGCCGTTTTCGAAGGAGGATCGTGTTCGGATAATATCTACTCGTCGTCTTTGTTCTTCGTAGCCTTGTAATCATTATTCTTGCTTCTAAGTGTTGTGGGGATCGGATTTGGATCGGAAAAAGTTTGTAGAGGGTGTACTCCTTTATTTCATTAGTGAAGGCTTCTCCGGGTTGGACTCCGATCGTCCCGTGGTTTTTTTCTGCAAGGGTTTTCCACGTCAAAAATTCTCTGTGTCTGCGTGGTTGTTTTGGTGTTTTGGTTCGTGCGTTGTTTTGCTCGGTTCTCTCGCAGGTACTCTCTAGTTTAGGGAAAGGTTTTCGCGTTTCTTTCCCAACAAAGTGGTATCAGAGCCAGGTTCTGGAATTCAGAAGGGTGTTAGGAGTTGACAGAAAAACTAGAGAGGAGAGATGGACGCGAAGCCGGTGCACATGGTGAACCTGAGTGGCACCAACTATAACTATTGGCGGAGCAAGATGAAAGATTTGCTGTTTGTCAAGAAGCTGCATTTGCCCGTATTTGCATCCGAGAAGCCCAGTGATAAATCCGAGGAGGATTGGAAATTCGAGCATATACAGGTGTGCGGATATATCAGGCAGTTCGTTGACGAGAACATGTACAACCACGTTGCCAATATCGAGCACGCGAAGACGTTATAAGATAAGCTGGAATCTTTGTACGCGAAGAAGACCGGGGTAAACAAGTTTTTCCTGATTCGGACGATGATGGGTCTGCGGTGGGGCGTCTATTACGGATCATTTGAGTGATTTTCAGGGCGTGGTTGACCTGCTGTCTTCGATGGGAGTCAAGTTCGACGACGAGATTCAGGGACAATGGCTGCTGTATACATTACCAGACCCGTGGGAGACCGTACGAGTATCTATGATCGCTTCTACTCCAGAGGGCGTGGTCAGTCTGGAGTTTGCCAAGAGCGGGGTGCTGAATGAAGAGATGCGGAGATATTCTCAGGACACTTTATCCATATCCCACCACTCAGAGGCATTGGTTTCAGAGAGCCACGGAAGGGGCAAAAGCAGGAGTCCAGGTGGTGGCAGAGACAAGAGCAGGAGAAAGTCCAAGGGTCGGTACAAGAACTCAGAGTGTTACCACTGTGGCAAGAAGGGCCACATCAAGCAGAATTGTTTCGCTTGGAAGAGAGAGAAGAAGGGCGACAAGGGGAAGCAAGATGAGAACACTACAGCGGCGGCCTCGATACATGGAGACGATGTGATCGTCGTAGGTGAAGAGGTCATCATAAACCTCTCCTGCGATGACAATTCTTGGCTGGTGGACTCAGGGGCTTCAGCGCATGTATCTCACAACAGGGCACTATTTGCCACTTACACGACAGGCGACTGTGGAGTGTTGAAGATGGGCAATGGAGATGTGTCGAAGGCGGCTGCCATTGGAGATATGCATTTGAGAACTAAGACGGGTGCAGTTCTTATTCTCAAAGATGTGCGTCATGTCCCTGATATCTATTTCAACCTGGTGTCGGTTGGAAGGTTGGATGACGAGGGATTCTTCAGTCTCTTCGGGAATAGTCAGTGAAAGCTTTCCAAAGATTCGATGGTGATTGCTAGAGGAAGCAAGAAGTTCGGTCTCTACTATATGGAGGGGAGCACACAGGGGGCATAAGAGGTGAACGCAGTTAGTGATGCGTCTACCGAGTTGTGGCATAGGCGGCTCGGCCATATCAGCGAGAAGGGGATGAGCTACTTGGTGAACAGGAAGGTGATTCCAGGGCTCAAGTCTACAAAGTTGGAGAAGTGCACGCACTGCTTAGCTGAGAAGCAAAATAGGGTGTCTTTCCAAAGTCAGCCAAGTTCAAGGAAGCCGGCGTTGCTCGAGTTGATTCACTCGGATGTCTGCGGTCCTATGAAGGTAAAATCTATTGGTGGTGCTTCTTACTTTGTAACTTTTATTGATGACTGTTCCAGAAAGGTTTGGGTCTATGCCTTGAAGACCAAGGATCAGGTGCTGCCTACTTTCAAAGAGTTTCAGGCCTATGTTGAAAAAGAGACGGGCAAGAAGTTATTGTGTGTTCGGTCCGACAACGGCGGCGAATACATCGGTCCCTTTGATGTTTATTGCAGAGAGCAAGGAATACGATACCATAAGACTCCGCCCAAGACACCTCAGCTCAATGGTGTAGCAGAGCACATGAACAGGACACTGATGGAGAGGGTACGGTATTTGCTGTCAGAAGCAAACTTGCCGGGCAGTTATTGGGGTGAGGCTCTTCTCACAGCTGCTTATGTTATTAATTTATCTCCTAGTGCTCCTTTGCAGGGTGATGTGCCTGACAGAGTATGGTACGGCAAAGAGCCGTCATACAATCACCTGCGAGTGTTTGGCTGTAAGGCCTTCGAGCATATACCAAAGGACGAGAGGACCAAACTTGAGCCGAAGACGAGGCGATGCGTCTTTGTCGGCTACGGTCGGGATTAGTTTGGCTATAGACTCTACGAACCGGTGGGAAGAAAGCTCTACAGAAGCAGGGACGTGGTATTCGTCGAGGATCAGACCATTACCAAAACTCAGAATTCCGAGACGCCTTCTGAGGCTGAGGAATTGCCTGAGTTAGAGTCATTTCGCTTCGAGCAGTTTCCAGAGGACATCGCAGGGGATCCAATTATGGGGGAGCCAGTACATGGGATTGCTCCCAACCTTGATCATCAGCCTGCTGATGGTGGTCAGGGTGTCTCTCAGGAGGATGAGCATGCCGGAGAGGCAGTTCCTGAAGAGGAGGAGGCTGTTGGTATACAGCCAGCACCAGTGGCTCCACTGAGAAGGAGCGATAGAGAGCGTCGACCATCTACGAGATGCTCACCGGGTGAGTATGTGCTATTGACTGACGGGGGAGAGCCCGCAATTTTTGCAGAGACTATAGAAGACGAACACAGGCAGGAGTGGATGGAGGCTATGCAGGAGGAGATGAGTTCCTTACACGCCAATTTCACTTATGAGCTGGTACGGTTGCAAAAGGGCAAGAAGGCTTTGAAGAATCGATGGATGTTTAGAGTGAAGCAGACGGATGATGCTACTCGCCCTCGATACAAAGCGAGGCTGGTAGTTAAAGGCTACGGTCAGCGAAAAGACGTAGATTATGATGAGATCTTTTCGCCTGTCGTCAAGCATTCATCTATTCGGGTGGTGCTAGCATTGACAGCCAGTCACGACTTGGAGGTCGAGCAGATGTACGTGAAGACGGCATTCCTCCACGGTGATCTTGAGGAGGAGTTATACATGGAACAGCCAGAGGAATTTTGTGAGAAGGGCAAGTCACATTTGGTTTGCTGGTTGAGAAAGAGCTTGTATGGTCTGAAGCAGGCTCCGAGGCAGTGGTACAGGAAGTTCGAGTCGTTTATGGGAGAGCATGGCAATGCACGAACGACGCCGGATCACTGTGTATTTGTGAGATATTTTACCAAGGATGATTTCATCATTTTGTTGCTCTATGTTGATTATATGCTATTAGTGGGTCGGAATGCCACTAGGATAGCGGAGTTGAAGCGCCAACTGGGCGCTGCCTTCTCTATGAAGGATTTGGGCGCAGCGAAGACTATTCTTGGGATGGAGATCCGTCGAGAGAGAGAGTCCAACCTGCTACATTTATCCCAAAAGAAGTACATTCACCGGGTACTTCAGCATTTCGGGATGGACGGGTCGAAGAAAGTGAGTTGCCCCCTTGCGGCCCACTTTAAGTTCACTGAGGAGCAGTGTCCATCTACCGAGGACGAAAAGGAAGATATGGAGCGGGTTCCATATGTGTCACGACCCGCACCCACTGTGAGGGTACTAGAACGTAACAACGCCCAGCCTACGCCGCAGTGTCGGCGGTAGAACGCTGTCCTAGGTCACAACATCTAACAATATATATCTAAACAGTTTATACTCCCCAAATGGGGGTGACATAGCAGTAAACTCAATCACAACTAAGGAAGAGATAGCACGATATGAAATAGAACTCAAGGAAATAAATAGATAAAATAGTCTCAGATAATCCCCGCAATATCCAGAAGTACATGGTCTCAGATACAGAATGAAAGAATATATACAACTCTGAACTCCAAATAAAGTCTAGCTAAAACATGACTCATGACTACAAGAAAATAAGATAAGGCCTAACTAAACTAGTCTAGGCAGTGGGGTGATGTCCTCAGCTAGAGCTGTCCCGTGGAAGGCATCCTCCCAGGCTTCCTCCTCGTCCTGTGTAATATTTTCAACAGGTCCAGTCAGGACAGGAGCGAGTACAGTACATCTCAACAGTTCATAGCAGGTTAGAAGATATAATCATGCAGTAAAGTAAGATACAAGTACTGAAAGAAGTACAGTATGTAAACAGAGAGAGAAAGCTGTAATAGAAATATCTACTATAAATAAAGAACTAACATATGGCTAGTGAGTCAGAGTACATTATAGACATGTAAATGGCATAGGAGATTCTAATAAGACACTATGGAAGAGATTCTGATAAGATACTACTTGGGTATTATTCACATGTCTACTTCTACTCCTCCATACCCCAATCAGTACACAAAGATCCAAACAGGTTATGTTATGATTCTATGTAATGGCCCCGAAGGGTGGTACATAGTAGTCCTAAAAATGGAGATTCTAGGAGATTCTAGGATACCCAGTAAATGGGATAAGAGATTCTAGGAGACTCTGTGATCATAAGGGTATATGTCACAAGTAATCAAAGAACCAAAGAAGCATATGGTACGCTATGTAAGTGAAACGCACAGAACGTAGAGTACCCGATGCTCCCTAAGGATAACATCTCAAGAAGGGATCCGTATAGTACAAATCCGTGTGACCAATGTGACAGTACAAGTAAAGTAATCTACTGCAGGAAATAATTCTAAGCAGGATATGAAATGATCAGAGAATGTACTCGCCTGTATCTGAGTGTCTGAAGT
The DNA here is from genome assembly GCA_029216955.1 of Iris pallida. Classification (NCBI taxonomy): domain Eukaryota; kingdom Viridiplantae; phylum Streptophyta; class Magnoliopsida; order Asparagales; family Iridaceae; genus Iris; species Iris pallida. The sequence goes on from JANAVB010034618.1 coordinate 233,840, forward strand.
AAATGTACTGTCCGAGGAGAGGTGTCTGGCTCCTAATCAGAACAGCACAAGTCACAACAAGTCTAAAATGATATAATGAAGTCCTACTATGCATTCTACATGAATCTAGGTCAATCTAGGCCAAAGTCAACTCTTGGTCAACTCTGGTCAATCCCTAGAAGTCAAACTAGGTCAACCAAGTCAAACAAGTCTATACTAGTCTAACTAGTCTATTCTAGGTCTAACAAGGCTATACAAGACCAATCTAGACTTACTAGGTAAACAGACATACACATAGGCCATAGGCTATATCATGCCTATAAGCCAACCCATAACACATACACACATAGACTATCTATGATATATCAACTAATATAGAAATACTCATGTGCATATAGACTACCATATACATATCACACAGTACATCATATATACCCATATTACTTATTTTATGGTAACACACATAATATAAGATACCTTAATGAAACTCACATACTCATATACAAAGAAAATAGGAAATGACATGTGTATGTGTGTGTAAAAACATGAGAGTGTGTGGGAGGACAGATGTGCTCATGTGTCATGTGTGTGTGTGTGAGAGATAGACATGTGTGTGCAAGAGAGTGTGAGACATGGCATGTGGTAGGGTCACAGTGTACAGTGGTTGGTTAGTGCATACAAAAGAGTGTCATATATATGCTAATATGTGTGTGTGATAATGAGACTGTGGCATGGCAATAAGTGTGATCCTGAAACAGTGAATACCAAGCTGGAAATCAGTGGCAATGAAACAGTGAAGCAACAACCAATGAAATCTGGAAAATAGGTAGTTGACAGGTTATTAATGAATAAATATTCATGCAAATCAGTTAAGGAAAAAGGAATAAAAATCAGTTTACTGTTCAGGTTAAGGAAGATTAGTTCAGGATAATTAGAGAACAAATTCTCAGGTTAGAAAACCATTCTCAGTAAATCAGTCCACTTCATTTGAACCCAACACATATTCAAAAATCCCATCCTCAGGAATCCCTCATATTTCAGTTAAGGACTGAAGTAAAAACTATGTACATTTGTGCTTAAGGAAAAATAGGGAAGGATTATCAGTTTAAGTAAAATGAAGGGATCAATTTAGTTGACAGTTAAGATCAAAATAAATCATTCCACACAATTAGTTAAAGAAAAGGGAAATGGAATCAATTCAGCAAATTCAAGAATTCATCTCAGGTGTTGAAAATGGTTTATCAGTGATAGGGAAACATAATTTCAATTAAGGAGGGAATGAACAGTGAACAAAAGAAATGGAATCAGTTCGATTACACCTTAGAGAACAAGTTCTCAGGTTAGCTATGAATCAATGCATTCAGTTTAAATTGAAGGGAAATCAGTCTCAGTTTGTAGGAATCATCATTTCAATACAGCCAATGGACAAAATCAGTTTTACCAAGGGAATAATACCATTCAAATGATCTCAGGTTTAAGAAAGAACTAACAGTGAATACATTCAATCTAGTCCACAGAAAACCACATGCCAGGCAAGGAGAGGAATTCAATCCAGGTTCTAAGATAACCAACATTGCAATAATACAAGGAAATTTCAGTTTAGGCAATAGGAAAACAGTGAGCATCTGTGGTGTGTGTGTAATTAAAGACAGCAAAGGAAAGGAAGAAATTCAGTTTACAAACAAATCATTACCCAAAATTCAGTCCAACAATACATTCCCAGGTTTACACACATGAACTCTTAGTTTACAATGAACTCAGTTTTCATAAAACCAAATGAAGGGAATGTACAACAGTTAAGAAGAGGGAATGGAAACTAGTTAGGGTATTGAACTAAAGAGACAATCTCAGTTTTTGTTGAACCTAAATCACAGTTAAACATATACTACATCAGGTTTAAAGGAGCATTGAAATCAATATTAGGGAAAACTCAGGTTCACATTCAATTTCAGGTAAGAATTTCAGTATGTTCATTGCAATGAACTCAGGTAATGGACACCCCATACCAACCAACCCAGAATTTAGTCTAAGCAGCTCTCAACTTATGCCCAGGTCAACACAACATGGTGTTCATATGATTCAGTCCTTAAGGAACACATGGATCAGTTTAACAGTTAGCAAAAGCCCATAATTCTGTTTAATAAAAATCATGAAACACATAAAAGGCCAATTAGCAAGTCCTAATGAAATTCTCAGGTTTAGCACATAAATGTAAAGGAAATTAACTTCCAGGTTTCAACAGAGAATCACACAGTATAACATAAAACAGGAACCCATGGATCAACTGTTAACTTGAAATCAACTACTCCACATGCCAATTCCCATAACACACCATACAATTTCAAATCTCGAAAGAACATACTTAGCTAACATGGTTTGTGACATGTGGGGATCAAAATCAATTTAAAACATAACACCAAAAGGGAATTAAAAGTATTGGAAAAAAACTGGAAATGCAGTATCAGAGCTATATATCAGGGAACAGTCATTTGAACCCATTTCGAGCCAAAACACCACCTTAAACCCAAACAAATATGTAACCCTATAATAACAGGGATTAAACATGATATTTAGGATCCAAACAATCATTAAAACATAATTTAAAAACATTTAAAAATGATTAACATCAGAATACAAATCCAGAACACTCGATACACAGTGTATTCCCCGTGCACACAGAATTGTGTGTCCGACACGATACGAGGACTCGTGCAATTCGAGGAGCCTCGTGTCAGTCATGGACACAATGTGTATGTCAAGTTTTAATGGCCAAAGTGGCGTGTGCAAGGAGAAAATAGCCCCGAGTAGCAGGGCAAGTTTCCTGCCCGCGCGCGCGCGTGCAACCGCGTGTCCGCGTGTCTGTGGGGACTCGACACGACACTAATACACGCTCAGAACACAGGAAACACGTAAGCGAGACTAAAACCCTAATTTCTATTCAAATAGAATCCTAAAATCAGGTCGAAATGTCCTTTGAGGTATTTCGACAAACAGTCATGCAAATGGACTGATACGTGTCCAGAACGGACACGAAACCCATGACACCCGACACGAATCCTATCCAGACTCTTAGGGGACCCTTAGGGCTTCCTATTGATGAAGGGAAATCAAAAATCTATGGAGAAATGGAAAAGTTACCTATTGATGAACAATGGGTGAAAAAGCCCCAAGTGGAATAATTTCCTCAAACCACCAAAATCCTACAAATTGTTTCCTTCCTACAAACAATCAATACCAACAGCAAGAATAATGATATTAGGATCTAATCCAACTAGTTTAGAGGAAAAAGGACCTAAAATGGATTTATAATGAATTTCTAAAGATAGGAACTCACCTCTTTCTTCTTGAAATAAATTTCCTAAGGAAGGGAGGCTAGCCCTAGATTTTAGGAGGGGTTTTATAGTGGGGGAAATTCCTAGGTTAACTAGTGGTGGCTGGCCATGATGGGCTAGGTTAGTGTTTGAGCTAGGTTGGCTAGTCCTGTTAGGTTAAGTCACAAAATGACTTGCGAAACCACAAGTCATTTCTCAACCCATTTAATTTCTAATTCCGTAAGTCAATTTCTAATGAATCAAAACCCACTAACTTAAGTCATGCTAGGTTAGACTATAGTCACTTGACCTAACCAAGTCCAACTAACTAGGGTTAGCTCCTAGGTTTGTCTACAAGGGTCAAGACTAGTCAAAGTCAACCTAATCTGAACAATTCCAAAATAATTCCTAAAAAATCCCATAAATTCAAATAAATTCTAATAAATCAAATAACCCCAAAATGTCTAAATATCCTAATCACATGACTAGGCTCTAGGATAGACAGTCTCTACGGTTCACTAGCAAAACACCTAAAATCTCAAGTCATGAATTTAAATAGTTTAAAAATAATTAAAAATCACTAAAAATCATAATATGAAATAAATATCATTAAATAATAATTATAATTATAAAATTTCAAAATTACCCTCTTCTGGAAAACTGGGTGTTACAATATGCTTCAGCTGTGGGGAGCCTTATGTATGCTATGGTGTGTACGAGATCAAACATCACTCTTGCAGTTGGCACAGTTAGCAGGTATCTTTCAAATCCTGGAAGGATACATTGGAGTGCGGTCAAGTGGATTCTACGATATCTTCAGGGCACTGCCGATTGGAGACTTTCTTTTGGTGGTGACGAGCCGAAGCTGGTTGGGTATACCGACGCTGATATGGCTAGAGATGTAGGTACAAGACGATCGACTTCAGGCTATGTGATGATGTTTGCCGGAGGAGCGGTATCGTGGCAGTCACGGTTGCAGAAGTGTGTTGCCTTGTCGACGACGGAGGCAGAATACATTACGATGACGGAGGCTTGCAAGGAGCTGCTGTGGATAAAGAAGCTATTGCAGGAAATGAGGCTGAAGCAAGGACAGTATATTTTGCTTTGCGATAGTCGGAGTGATATTCACCTTGTGAAGAACCAAACATTTCAAAGTCGGTCCAAGCACATCGAGACTCGGTATCATTGGATACGGGATGCGGTTGAGAAGAAGGATGCGACGCTTGAGAAGGTTCATATTGATGACAATGGAGCGGACATGCTCACAAAGTTCTACCGAGGGGAAAATTTGAGTACTGCAGGCAGATCATCGGGATGACGACCTCCTCCACTTAGTTATGAAGGAGGAGATTTGTTGGAGTGGGTAGGGTTTCCAACCTATGTGGAGAAGTCCCCGGAGTGCGACGAGCGCCGTCTGTGTGTCAGAGAAGCTCGGGGAGGTGACGAGGCCAGTCGGAGATGACGGAGATACTCGGGAGCTGCCAGAGGAGCTGCTGGAAGGAAGGGCAGAGTTCGGGCCGAACTCTGTCCCAAGGGAGAGTTCTGACCGAACTCTGCCTCCCTGTTCCAGAACCTTGCTGGAAGCAGAACACAGAGTTCTGGCCGAACTCTGTGCCAGGACAGAGTTCTTGCCGAACTCTGTGTGTTGGGGCTGAAGCATTTTTCAGGGTGATTTAATCACCGTTGGATCGTATCCTACGGTCCAGGTTTTACTGTAGATTAGGGAATTTATACATGGTTATTCCTAATCCTAATCACAACAACACAACATTGAAGAACAAGAGAGAGAAAATTGGCAAGAGTGCCATTGCAACTTTGGAAGAGAAGAAGGAGGATTGAAGGCCGTTTTCGAAGGAGGATCGTGTTCGGGTAATATCTACTCGTCGTCTTTGTTCTTCGTAGCATTTTAATCATTATTCTTGCTTCTAAGTGTTGTGGGGATCCGATTTGGATCGGAAGAAGTTTGTAGAGGGTGTACTCCTTTATTTCTTTAGCGAAGGCTTCTCTGGATTGGACTCCGATCGTGCCGTGGTTTTTTTTCGCATTCACGTCAAAAATTCTCTGTGTCTACGTGGTTGTTTTGGTGTTTTGGTTCATGCGTTATTTTGCTCGGTTCTCTCGCAGGTACTTGAAAACACAGGTGTAGGCAACTCTAGAGGGGGGTGAATAGAGTTTGTGTCGATAATCACCAAATAAAAAATTAACTCTATAACACCTCCACAAAAACAACTATCAAGATAGTAAATAAATCAGAAATAAATGCGGAAGAAAATAAAGATCAGAAGAGCATACGCAAACACAGCAGTTTTAACCTGGTTTCCCTCGTGGAGGACTAGTCCAGGCCTGAGAACTCTAGCTCAGGATTCAATCCACTATTTGTGAAATAGTAGTTTACAACCCGTGCCTTTTCTTCAGAAGAGCACGTCAACTTTTTACAGAGGATCGCAGTGGCGATTTGCTTGGAATTGTCCAAGCGACTTGGAATTGTCCAAGTGACTTTTCTTTTCAACTCTTGCACAAAAACTTCTAGCTGAATCGCACTTGAGCACCTTGGGGCTTAGGAAGTTCTGTGGCTAGTAGATTTGAAGAGTAAGGCTCTTGACTATATAGGCTATGTAAGAGAAGAAGAATAGAATAGTGGATGGTTTCAAATGAGAGAAACCAAGGCCTATTTATAGGGTTCGGGACAAGCAGAATTCGGCCAGAATTCGGTATGGATAATTCAAATTTTTGGCCGTTGGACAGCTGGTAGCAAGCAGGCCCTAAAAATCAGGGTGCTGGAAATCAGGGGACAGAGTTCGGCCCGAACTCTGTGTGGAGGCAGAGTTCGGCCCGAACTCTGTCTCCAGAAGACAGAATTGGTCCATTGGGCTTTTGGGCTTTGTGGAGCTTGGGCTTGGTTCAGGAATTGGTCTGTTTGTATGGTAGATCTTGGAGAGATATGTCTAGGGGTTGAGATGACTCAGTGCGACTCAACGTACACATTCTCCTAGACTCAATAAATTGAAGATTACAGACATGGAACAAACAGGAAAACCAAGAGCCCTTTGATGATGCCTTTCTTCTGTTATTTGAGCAGCCATGAAGACATCGTTTTCCCTGACAGCAGTCGTCCAAAGATATACATGTTAGGCCAGCATGTCTTTGGTCCAACATTAATTCTTCATTGCCTATGTCCTGTTTGATCATGTTAGATCATGCTTACTGCATGTCTACAAATACATGTTAGGCCAGCAAAATATGTTGCAGTACGATACAAGCATAGCAATACAATATAGGACAATTAGGACATTGCTAAGTTTAAGTAGCAACATGATAGTGAGTATATGAATATTAGTGACATCATTATGTTAAACTTAACTGATTAGCCATATTCAAAAACACAATGTAATCATTGGGCCAACAGTACTATCTAGTTTGGGAAAAGGTTTTCGCATTTTTTTTCCAATAATTTTGATATAAACTTAGATGACTCAGACATATGGGCATCGGCAGAACTAAAAATTCGTGCTAAACTGTGCGGGACTGAGTTGTAAGCTAACTTATATAAAAAAGCGTTCAACACGAACATTTTTTTGTCCATATATGTGAATATAGTAAGAACCCTCAACCTCCTAAATCTTATTACTTTAATCTCTGACCACAAATTCCCAACGAGTTTGTGAATGCTAAACTAACCGGACTACTATAGAGCATAATATATATAAAGCAGGAGACATCATTTAATGCTGTTTTTGACTTTTGACCTCTTGTTAATTTGCTATAGCAGGTCATTCTTCATGCAATTGTTTCAATAAACACCCTAAATTAACTCATATTTACTTTCTCTTTTGCCCATCCAATTTAATATTTTGTGCAACTACGACACCACCGATGCTCCGATAGCTGGTGGCGTTCTAGATAATGACACCGACGACGACATGGATAGTAGTAAGAAAAAAATTCAGAGGAAGAAGAGGGGCAGAAAGTCGATAAAAGCTCGTTCTCTCAAATTTTTTCTTTGTGTAAATTAAATCCAAGGAAACACAATCCAAATTTTAGTTAATGCTAGCAGAGTCTGCTTAGTTGTTATAAAATTGTGGTGTTGCTTTTGTAATATTTTCATCTTTAGTCTCATGTTTTCTATGAATATGTGTTATGTTTGATTTTGATTTAGTAATCTTTCCGTAATTTTTTTTGTTTTATTTAACAATTTAATATTTTGGTTATAAAGCTACATGCCATGGTGGTGGTGGTGAAAGTAGAAACCGAGATGAAGAAGGAAAGAAGAAGAAGTTTCGGTTCGCGGCGGACTTCGTCGAGCCCTCCTCGAACAACGAGTAGTACCAGCGGAACTAAGCCTCTTATAGAGTTCCTCGAATTATTAATCATGATAACCTTTCATGATAACCCTTCAAACGGCTAGTAGATTCTTTGCTGGTCTCGAAATTTATTTGTCTTTTCATCTTCCTCATTTTTTGTACTTTTCTCTTGCTATATATACAATATTTTTTTGTTTCACCATTATTTATTCTGAAATACAGAATAGTTTTCTTATTTTATTTTGTAGTACTGGACAAAGATGTCTACTGTTTACAAAAAATAAAATTTGTTTATTCCAAACTTGTAAAAGAGTACAAAGTACAATGAATTCTGGGGAAGTACAACTTTAGGAATCTGATCAGAAGACGATCATTTTATCCCTTGGACTATGTGAACTTGAAGATTGTAGCCTCTAGAGAACGCAGCAACAATTTTGCAAGAGTTCTTGATATCTGTCTGTGTCTGATAATGATTGGAAACTCTATTTATAGAGTTCTTGAAATAACTGTTTTAGCAATTATTCTGATGGTGCGCGAAGCTGGATTGCGCCACATTGAGTTGCGCTAACCTCCTGTTGTGCCAACTTTTATTCAGTTGTCAATCATGTACTAACTGTATTTAGACGCGTGGCATCGTATGATTGAGATGCGCGTGGTCGTGTACAGGAGAGTAGACACGTCTTGAGAGATTAGTGGCATGTGCGCCACGTCATCCTGCTTTAGAATGTAAGTTGTCTCAACTTTATCAGGTTGTGCGAGCTTTAGTCAACAAGTCAAATTGTGCTTGATTTGGGCTGCGCCTACACACGTGGCAGCTTCTGAGCAAAAGTCGTTCAAGTTGCGCCCAGGCGCTACTAAGGATTTTGTTTAGATTGCGCATGGGCGCAACTCATGAAGCGTACAAGACAGCTGTCCACCAACTTTCCTTGAGCGGCACATTTCACGGATTTCGAAGAGATTTTTCTCGTTCACTGTGGTGTCAGTTGTCAATGTTGTCATGTAATGATGACCATTATGTGTCAGACGCCACGTAGATTTTGGCACAACAAGACTGGGCGCAGTCTGATATCAGGCGCAACCTGTTCAGCAGCGCAGTTTATTCTTTGAGCTTCATATCAGTGGCGCAACCAGATCTTTGGGGCACAATTTGATTATTGATCAGTATATTCAGGGCGCAACTTGATTTTTAGGCTCTACAAGACCCCCTTCAAAGTTTTTAAAACTTAGAAAATATTGTAAAGTTTTGGAATACTTTGAATTTAGAAAAGTTTTGACAAAGTCAAGTTGCGCCGGACAATGCTCGGTCATAATGATTAAATATCTTTCTCGAAAATACTCAATCCTCTCTTCGTCTTCCGAAGTTTCATTGATTATTTTCAGTTTTCCATGAAGAAGAAGAATACGAAAAGTCAATTTGTTGATATATATATATATATATATAATATATATATATATATATATATATAGTTGATCTTTGTACTTTGGTCTTCACTTCTGTTCTTCAATGGCCCCCAAGAAGAAAGAGATGGAGACCAATGCTGACACCACAACCAAGTCTCCTGAAGCGGGTCATGACGTTGCGCCTACAACTTTTTTGTTGGAGGCTGACCCTGCTTTGAGGGCAGTGAACTTTTTGAACTATTTCGGTTTAACCCCGTCTGTCTTCAATCGCTCGAGTGGCGGATCATCCTCTGAGGAGCACGTCAATTTGGAAGGATTTTTTAACCTGATGCGTCGCTCGGGGATCTGCATCATACAAGAATTGGACGTCGTCCTTCGTCTGACTGATGAAGGCAAGGACAAGAAATAATGTTCTAGGCAGAACAACTTTTTTATTTTTATGTCCTTGACTGTAGGGGTCCACCCGTGTTTATGCAATGAAACCTAGAATTTTTGATTTTGTGTGACTGTGATTTCGAATGGTGCTCATGGACATATTCTTTTAGCTAATTCTTCGTTTTACTGTTTCTTCTGAAGAACACGTGGCAGTCGTTACATGGTTTCAGATGCCCATTTTTAGTTCTTTCCCAAAATAGGATCCTAGAACGACGCACCCACCTCATCTTTAACCTCTTTAAAAAGGACATCCAGAAATGAAAGAACTATTCATACTCTCTCAAAACAAATGTCTTTCCATAAGGTTTCACTTGTGCCACTTCATCCTGATGTTATTTGCCTGCATGCTGTGTCTTCAAAAATTGATAAGTCTCGACAAAGAATCAATGGTATGAATATTCTTCTTTCACGCCACTTTTGGAGACAAGTATCGATCTGCATGGTGTAGACACTTGTTGATATGCGCTAACTATTTCTGAGAATAGGCGCATACTGTGGTCCAGTATTTAGCTCCGATCAGAGGCACGTATTGCTGACATACACTTGTTTGATCAGTGCTTAGTGCTGATATGCGCCTGTCTGTAGGCGCAATGCTGCTGTGCGCCTGTTCGTAGGCACAATGCTGATGTACGCCTGTTCGTAGGTGCAATGCTGCTGATAGATTCTGCTAACTTCTCCTATTTCATTGATATTTGCAGGGACTTGGTTAGCGAGCTTCTTCAGAACTGGCATTGGTGATTTGAATATTGTAGAGAGTATTCTTCTGACACTCACATCAGACAGCTCATGACTCTTCATGTTAAGAAGGGTCTTCCTCAGATGGTAGGAAGAGCCTATACACATGAGATTTGGATGGTGAAGACACAGAACTAGAAATCTTATCACAAGGGTGATCTCATTCCTAGTTCCCCGGGCGGGCTGTCTTCTCTCCACCAGTTGTATTGACAGTAGCTCATCTTTGGGCTGCTGCACTCTGGGGTTCTCCTCTCGTCTTTCTTAGAGAGAAGACCAGAGTTAATTCTATTGTCTGGCTCGTTGTTTCAGGTCGAGACGACAAGGAATTGCCACCAACAAATAAGAAGATCCAAAGATGTAATAGGCCTTCATTATCGATGAGAAGATCCAAAGATGTAATAGACCTTCATTTAGAATGAAAATCCAAGATGTAATAGATTTTTATCAAGATGTATCTATGCTTTTAAAGAAGGAATAAAGAAATAATTGTATCATTATTCTTTCTCCCTTTTTTTTATAATTAGATTTTGCTATGCTGTCATTGATAACAGAATCCAGAGAGGATTATGAATGTGGCAAGTTGTTTGGACGTGAATATTTGGAATTCAAGTTTGTAATTGACACGACCTCTTACTATGATGAATGAATGGGTGATCATTCACTTCAATTTCCGAGGAAGAAATATTAAATGAATGAATGGTCGTTTAAACTTTCAAAGAAGAAAGCAAATGTATCAAGCACGTCGGTTTTGAAGAAGGGAAGATGAAGAGTCAGTTATGAATGAACTGTTAGAAATGAACAAACAATTGTGCCCCTTTCCAAAAGTCGCATCAGTTCTCAACACTGATTACTTAGTTGTTCTGCCTATAAATTGTCAATCTCTTTTCTTCCTGTGCAAGAAAAAATATCTTTCAAAGATTTGATTGCTCCGAAGGCTGAAGAAGAAACCAAGACTTTCCTTGCTGAGCCTCCAGTGCTTTCTCAAAAAGAAAGGGGCGAAGGCTCAACTGTTCCTCCTACACCAGGACAGGATTTGATCTCCAAGTTAGTGGAGCCTGGAAAAACTGCCGAAGAAGAGGCATTGAGGATGGCTGTTTGTGAGTTCCTAGTGCGTTCAGACAATGAGATGTTTGAACGGTTGGCGAACTTTGTTTTTAATCAGGAAGGGTCAGGGCCTCCTCCCCGTCCTTAATATTATATAATTCTAAAATAAACTTTTATTTACATCATGTCTCTGAAAAATAAAGTACATTTTTTCTTTATACATAATATTTCTTAAGAAATTTGCCATTGATGGGCATCATAGCAACTCTGCCATCCATATCTGTTAATTGATAGGCTCCATTGGAGAAAACTTTATTTATTACATACGGTCCTTCCCATTTTGCCTCGAACTTGCCTTTGCTCATATGTGTCATAGTCATAGGACGTCTGACTGTAAGAACCAACTCGCCTTCTTGAAATGTTCGCACTCTGACTTTGCGATTGAAAGCTTTTGAAATCTGAGCCTGATAAAGTTCGATATGCTGTTGAGCTAATAACCTTTTCTCGTCGAGCGCCTCCAATTTCTGAAGCCGAAGACGATCATTATTGTCTGTAATAAGCTCATTAGCAATGGCGATTCTCATTGATGGAATTTGAATTTCCAAAGGTAGCACAGCTTCACATCCATATACCAGAAAAAAGGTGTGCAACCTGTGGGGTTACGGACGGTAGTACGATATGCCCATAGACACTCTTCGAGTTTATCACTCCAATTACGTTTGTTAATAGAGACAAACTTTTTAAGGAGTTTGATAATAGTCTTATTAAATGCTTCAGCCAACCCGTTAGCCGCAGGATTATAGGCTGTAGAGGCAACATTATTGATTCTGTTATCATCACAGAACCTATTAAACTTCTGGCTGATAAATTGTGGCCCATTATCATGGATGATTCGGCGAGGGACACCAAACATGTATATCACATGATGTTTCATGAAGTTGATGACACTACTAGTCTTTACTTTCGCCAAAGGTATAGCTTCTGCCCACTTGGAGAAATAATCGGTTATAGCCAAGATGAACCGATGTCCTTTAGAGGAAGGAGGATTGATAGGACCAATTATGTCCATGCCCTAAGCTTCGAAGGGCCATGAGGCAGCAGTTGGATGAAGAAACCCCGACGGTTGGTGAATGAAATCCGCATAAATTTGACATGTACGACATTTCCTTGCATAATCAATAGCATCTGATACCATAGAGGGCCAATAGTAGCCCATACGTCGGATACGATCCTGTAGTTTAGGACCAGATTGATGTGCTCCACAAACACCATCATGAGCCTCATGTAATATCTGTTTTGCTTCATCACCAGCGAGACACCTCAAGAGTAATCCATCAAAAGTTCTTCGATATAGTGTCTTAGTAGTATGATTATAATAGAATCGAAGTGATCGACGACGGATACTTGTAGCTTCTTTAGGATCTTCTGGCAAAATGTCATGCACTACAAAATCAATGAAAGGTATTCTCCAATCCCCGCTAAGGACATTGACTTCAGTTAGGTTGCTGAATTCAATGTTGTGGTTGTTTTCAACACAGAACAGTTCTCTATTAGAGATAACAACCATCTGTTGCCTTTTAACTGGAACTGCCAACACTGCATCTAGGTTAGCTAAGGCATCAGCTTCTGTATTGCATGCCCGACGTACATGTTCGATAAAGAATCCTTTAAATGAAGAAGCTATCTTGATTGTTGCTTCATGGTATGGTACTAGATCTTGATGTCGGACTTCATATATGCCTCTAACCTGATTAACAATCAGCTTAGAGTTACCATATACTTCGAGATATTCAATATCCAGTTGTTTAGCCAATTGGAGTCCAATGAGCAAGGTATTATATTCTGCCACATTGTTAGAGCATGATTCGTCTAAAGAATAGGCCCTTTGAATAGTTAATCCCTCGGGTGAAACGAGAACAATTCCCACTCCCGCAACAAGAGTACCTCCAGGTCCAATTCTAGAAGCTCCATCAAAGAATAATCTCCAAGTAGGAAATTCTTCTGAAATCATATTTGATTCCAAAGTTTCGTCCGGAATCTCATCATAGAGTTTAGATGTCTCAGGGACAGGATGAGCTGCTAAGAAATCGGCGAGTGCTTGGTCTTTTACAGATTTTTGAGGAACATAAACCATATCATATTGCGCTAATAATATGGCCCATGTAGCAAGCCTAGAATTAAGCGTACTTGGCTTCTTCATTAGAACTCGAAGAGGATTGACTCGGGATATGACATGAATAGTTTGGCCTATGATGTAATGTCTTGTCTTCTGAACAGCAAATATTAAGGCTAAACATTCCTTCTCCACCGTACTATAACGATGTTCAGTTTCAATCATCGTTCGGCTAAGATAGTAGATGGCTTGTTCATGACCTTCCTTGTTCTTTTGAACCAACAAAGCTCCCAATGAATGATCCATTGCTCGAACATACATTAAGAAGGGTATTCCTGAAATCGATGGTACAAGAACCGGTGGACTCATTAAATACCGCTTTATGTCGTCAAATGCTCATTGACATTCTTCCGTCCAAACGAAAGATACACCTTTCTTCATTAATTGAGTAAATGGTCTGCAACGTCCAGATAAATTCGAAATGAACCGCCTGATGTACGCAAGTCGACCTTGGAATCCTCGTAGCTCTTTTAGGTTGCGTGGAGGACGCATCTCTTGAATGGCTTTGATCTTCTCGGGATCAACGTGTATACCTTTAGAGGTAATAACGAAGCCGAGAAATTAACCACAAGAGACACCCAAGAAAGACTTGGTGGGGTTCATTTTGAGTTGATGCTGGCGCATTAGATATAAGATAGTTCTTAAATCTTGAATGTGATCTTCTTTGAGACGACTTTTGACAGCAATATCGTCAACATAGCATTCGACAGTCTTTCGCAGATGATCGCAAAAAATAGTACTCATAGCCCGTTGGTAAGTTGCACCTGCGTTCTTAAGACCAAACGGCATGACTGTATAATAGTACACACCCCGAGGAGTACAAAATGAAGTATGTTTTTCATCTTCAGGATTCATCCGGATTTGATTATATCCAGAAAACCCATCCATAAAAAAATTTGTTCGAATCCACATGTATTGTCGATCATAACATCAGCAATTGGGAGAGAGAATTCGTCTTTAGGGCAAGCATCATTGAGATCCCGAAAGTCTATGCAAACTCGAACCTTTCCGGTCTTCTTCAGGACTGGGACGACATTGGCCATCCAGTTAGGATATTGTTCTTCTCTGATAAAATCGCAAGCTATAAGCTTTTTGACTTCATCATCAATTGCATCCATCATTTCAGGCTTGAATCGTCGTTGTTGTTGTTTGACCGGTTTGGCAATCGGCAAAATGTTAAGCTTGTGAGTCACAATTTGAGGATCTAATCCTGGCATATCTTCGTAACTCCATGCGAAGACGTCATTGTATTCACGAATAAGGTGAATTAATGTAATACCCGTATTTCGGAATACGTATTTTTAATTAGGCTTATATGTATTTCGGACCTGTATTTTATTTTCTCCGATTTTGGCCTGTAATTGTATTTTGGCTCGACTTGCGGATTTTGGTTTTCTCGTAAATTGGGTTTTGGACATGGCATGGTTTATTTTGTGGAGAAGGATTTGGTTTGGTTTGGTTTGGTTTACATTGGACCACCCTAGTTAATCTCCACCATCAACATAATACACCATCCCTCATTAAAACCCCACCTAACTTTCTCTCTCCTCATAACCTCCATTAATTTCTTCATCTTCTTTTTCCTTCCTCCACACAACACCAACACCATAGGCAAGTGCACCTTGCCACCACATAAGAACCCTATTTTATTTGTCCATTAGTTAGATTAGGCCATGGTGAACAACATTAGAACTTGGCATTTTGTGATTTGGAGCTTCCATTTTTCTAGATCTAAGTTTTAACAATTTTCGGATTTTCTTGGTTTTGATCTATTAAACTTAGATTTTTCCTTGTTTTGAGGCTTCCATGTGGAAGAGAATTCAATTTTACACAACTTAGAACTTTGAAAATTCAAATTTGGTTTTGTTTTGGCTAAGTTATGAAGATTTGAAATTTGGTGTTCTTGGGGATTTTCTCTCGGTCTGATTGGAGAAGATGATCCTCGGCCAACGCTCTTTGGAGCATGGCCGAACTGCGCACCCTCCTCGGCCAGCGCTTTGCGCAGGGCTGACTTGCGCTGGCGCTCTTTAGCTCAAGCGCCTTCCTTCCATTGGTGCGCTTGACCGCAGCGCAGCTCGCTTCCCAGCGCGCTTGACCCTAGTGCAGTTCGCTCCTCAGTTCAACCCAATCCTGCGCAGCTCACTCCCATCGCGGCTTGGCTCCAGCACAACCCAATTCTAGCGCAGCGCAACCCTGCGCAGCTCGCTCCCAGCGCAACCCGACCCAGCGCAAGCCGACTCTGGCGCAACCCAACCTCAGCGCAGTCCATTTCCCCAGCGCAATCTGATTCCCAGCGCAACCTATTTGCCCATGGTGATTTGGTTTTATTTTCTTGGGCTTGGCTTCTCTTTTGTGGATTGGGATTTTGAGATCTTGTTCCACACAACACGACTGTCTTGACCCAACACGACCTGGCACGATTTTCGGTATTTTGCTTATGACTAGTAAGGTTTTCGTGAATTGTGATTTATGATCCTAGTGCTTTCTGATCTTCTTGATAGTGACCCGATGGGGTGCGCTCTTAACTTGTGACCTGTGATCCATGATTAATCTTTGCAACAGGATAACTTGATAGTGGCCCGTGGCGGCCGCTCTTGACTTGTAACCTGTAACTTGTAACTTGACTTGACTTGATGCTGTTGCGATGGCTAGCTCGACTCGTATAAACAACTCTGACTCCATGGTTGTTCATTCTTGCTGTTTCGTACAATCCACTTGTCTTGTCTTGTCTTGCATCATGTCTAGGACGTGACTCCCTGGTTACCACGGTCTGGGATTCACACTGAATATGGATTAGGCTAATGACTAAGATCAAACTATAGTTCATGGAGAATTCCAGTCACAGGCGATCTCGTTATCTGGGTGCTTTAAATGGACTTGTAGCCTGCCGACGAGTAGGGCACATTTCCAGCACACTATCATGTGTTGCACCCTCTAAGTCACTGTAACACCCAGTTTTCTGAAATTGGGGTATTTTTGAAAATTTATTATTTTTATTATTTATTAGTGGTATTTTAGTCATGATAGATTTTTGGTGATTTTTAGTTAATTAAAACTATTTTCAAAGTCATGACTTATGACTTTGTGATTTTGTTAGTATAACTTAGTGTAAATCCTAGTTATTCCTTAAACTAGAAGTTGCCATGACCACGTGAGCTTAGCCATAGGCTTAGAACATCAAATTATGACTTTTTAGCCTAAAGGGTATTTTGGTAATTTTCTAGGATTTATTTGGAATTATTTGTATTTATGTGTTTTTATTATTATTTAATTATTGATTAGTGTCATGTTAGTCCCTAATCTAGTTTAGCACTAATCTAGAGGTTAGCTACTAACCTAGAGGCTTGAGGATAGATATTAGTCTTTGATTAAAGTAGGATAAATATCTAGATTGCCTTTATTAATATTTTGCTTAAACCATTCAAAATATCTCAACCTTTACACAAAAGTCTTGCCTTAACCATGAAGGAAAGGGCAAGGACACCCCCCTTGCCATGGTCGGCCAAGGATACCCCCCTAGCAGCCACCATCCTATATTAACCCATTGTATTCATTCATGACCATTTTTACATGAATTAAATCCTAGAAAAATCCCATTCCTTCAAACCTACACAACTTGATCATTTTTGATCCAAATCACCTCTAGTTTCTTGCATTGGACTTCCCTACACTAGAGGATACTAGTTAGGGCCTGCTATCAAGGATTTGTTGAGCTTTGGGCATCACCAAGTGGAAAGACACCCCCCCTTTCATTGATTTCCATTGGAAATACACAAATAGGTAAATGCCCTCAAACCTAGTTAATATCCTATTTTTTTTCATAAATGCATGCATATAGGACTACCCTAACTGTGGGTCAAGTTTGGTAGGATTTAGAGTTGGTTTGGTGTCCGTATCGGACACGTATCCTAGGCTAGGAAACCTTATTTGATGAAATGCCACAAAGGATCTGTTTTTGTCAAAATGTAAAACAAATTATATTTTTGTGTAGCCCTAGACTAGTAGGTCACAACCCAAGTGGACTGAGCACGTTTTTGTGCTGTGTCCGTATCCAAAATGGACACGAACCCACTGCACGAGACTCGCGTGCGTGCCCTGCTACCCCACCCTTCGTGCGCACTGTACAGGCACCTAGGACACGAGAAAATTGACATGGACATGGGGGCAATATCTGCGAACATGCCCCCAAAGTTTGGTGTCGTGTCGTGTCGTGTCGAGTGAGAAATCTCACTCGTACTGGACACGTGCTGTCAGCGCACACGCGCGCGAGGGCAACTTTGCGCGTATCGTATCGCGCGGACACGACACGTTGGCACCTCGTGGTGACACGAGCGTGTAGCCCATCATGGGGCGTACACGAAGACACGAGCACGAGATGCGTCGTGTCCTGTGTCGCGAGCACGAGACGTGCAACCGCGTGCACGACGCTGTCGAAACGCGTGTATCAGTCGTATTTTTCACGACTGATACGGGTTTCGTATCGTGTCCACGAGTGTCGTGGACACGTGTCAGTGTGTGGATCGTGTAACCCTATATGTGGGCTACACGTGTGCTTGACCACGAGACGTGTCGTGTCTCGTGGTGTGTCCACGAGACGTGCAACCGCGTGCACGACGCTGTGCACGCGTGTGAGTATCAGGATTTACCCGAGTGAGTTTTTTGAGTGTTTGGACAAGTTAAACTATGTCGTGGTGTCGTGTCAGGTACCTAGGACACTAGAGGACACTGTGGGACACAGTTACCAACCAATGAAATCGAGCCTTAGTTGGGTTTCGTGTGTGAAATTGGGTTTACCTGTTTTCGAATACACAGTGCATATTTTTCCAGATTTTGGATAAATCCCAGTTTTTCAAAAATAAATTTCAAATCTATTTTGATTATGATATATGCATGTATATGTGTATTTCAGTGTATATATATGTAGTATATATGTATGTGTGTGTGTAGGTGAGGTTTGAAGGTATATGGTTGTGTATATTTGTAGTGGTGTATATATATACATATATATGTATATATGTACTGTGTGAGTGTGTTGGGGACTAGTATCCTGGTTCCAGGAAAACTGGAACCCTCCCTTGCTGTGTTCAGCCCCTTCTCTCTCTCTCACTGTCCAGCTCTCTCTCTCTCTTTCACTCTCTCTCTCACTCTAAGTCTCTCACCCTCTCACTTTCTGCTCCCCCTATATATATGTAATATATATATAAGTTTTATATATATATATGTATATATATATATATATATATATATATATATATATATATATATATATATATATATATTTGTATTAGATTACAAATATATATTTGTATTAGATTACATTATGTCATTATATATATATATATAAGTGAGTGTGATTGTAATATATAGGGTATACATACATATTGATATTGGGTAGTAGATAGATGTGTATATCTATATATATAGATATATATATAAATGACTTCCTAGATATAGGTTATATGAAAACCTATGCCAATAGCCTATGGCCAAGTGACTAGCCTATGGCATTGGGGCTAAACCCAAAATTGACCTAATGGCCCAAAACACTAACTAGTTGACCCTTGTTGACCATTGTTGACCAAAGTCAACTATTGGTCAAACCTTGACCTATTGACCTAGATTTGACTAGGACTAACCTAAAATGACTAGTTTAACTAATCTGACCATGTTTGACCTAATTACCTTATTGACTAGTCTTTGTTTGACCAATACCTTAGTTGGTCTAAGTTTGACCTAGATTTGACCCAGATTGATCATGTTGACTAGTATTTGACTTGTTTGACCTTGTTTGACTTTATTTGACCTAGTTTGATTCCCTGTGACCTAGTATGACTTCCTGTGACCCAGTTTAACTATTGAGTTGACCAAGAGTTGACTTTTGACCAGATTGACCTAGAATCATGTAGTATGCATTGTATACTTTATTTTTACCATTGTGGATACATTGTGACTTATATTGCTCTGATTAGGAGCCATACACCTCTCCTCAGACAGTATATCCTCTTCAGACATTCAGTTATCAGGCGAGTACATTCTCTGACCGTTTCATATTTGCCAGGATTTATATTCTTGCTCTAGATTACTTTACTTGATGCTGACACGATTGTTATCACGAATTGGTACTATATGGATCTTTTCATGAGATGTTATCCTCCTCGGGAGCATCAGATACAACATATTTGTGCTTTTCACGAATCATCATGTATCTCTATGCTTTCATAGATT
Source organism: Iris pallida (assembly GCA_029216955.1). Taxonomy (NCBI): domain Eukaryota; kingdom Viridiplantae; phylum Streptophyta; class Magnoliopsida; order Asparagales; family Iridaceae; genus Iris; species Iris pallida. Next base: position 253,444 of record JANAVB010034618.1, read on the forward strand.
CACGAATCGTTTGTGACTCATGTACTCTCATGTTCACAGAGCCTCTCATGAATCTTCCATTTATGGGCTTATCACAAATCTTAACATAACTTGAACGGATCCTTGTGTATTGATTGGGGATGGGGGAGTGGAAATAGTCATGTGGATATTAACCCAGTAGCTGTAGTCATGAATCACTTCTAGCTGTAGTCATGAATCTCCTATGCCATTCACATGTCTATATTTTACTCTGACTCACTAGTCACTGCTAGTTCTCTATTATAGTAGATATTTCATTACAGTTATCTCTTTTTCTACATGTATCTTCCTTCAGCGTTTCCTGTATTTTACTCTATTGCATGCTTTATATTTCCTATCATACTATGCACTGCGTGAGATGTATTGTGCTCGTTCATGTCCTGACTGGACCTGTTGAGAATATTACAGAGGATGAGGATGAGGCCCTGGTGTCTACCTATTATGGAGCAGGACTAGATGATACTTATGTTGTGGACCCTCAGTAGGATCCACCTGCAGCTGAGGATGTTGTCCCAGTAGTCTAGGCTAGTTTAGCTAGACAGTCTTTTCTGTATTATCATTTTACCTCACATCTGAGCTGTATTTTGAATCTACTGACTTTTGTTCAAATCTGTATAATCTACTTCATATTGTCCTTTGATACTATCATCCTTGTACCGTTATTGACTTCTTTATTGATCTGTCTTCAGGATGGTGGAGACACGATCACAGCATCTCGGTCCAGGTGACACCACTGAGAGGTCTGCCACCTCTCGTCCAGCTCACCAGGACCCGGGGACCACAGCTCCCCTTACTCCAGCTCATGTGGGAGTTTCTGCCACATTTGGAGGTGCACCTCTATCTATTCGAGGGACCATCCCAGCTACCCCAGACATGCCTCCCCCGCAGTTTCGTCAGCCACAGTTTCATCAGCACCAGCAGCAGTTCCAGCCGCCGATGCCATCTGGATTAGTGGATGTTGCACAGATGTTTTCATACTTCCAGCATTTCCTAGAGACGCAGCAGGCCCAGCAGCAGCGTCATACGACGGAGTTTACCAGGGGCATAGATGAGGTCCATCAGCTGGCTAGAGCGACGGTAGAGAGATTGGCTGTCCAGCCACAGGGAGGATTAGGACAGCCGCGACAGCAGAGGATTCCGGGCATTCAGGACTTCAAGAAGATGAACCCCAGGGACTTCTTGGGGATAGAGGGGATTCTTTATGCTGATGACTGGATTGAGCACATTGAGAAGATTTTCCGACTGGCAGAGATACCAGCCGGACTACAGATAGAGGCAACAGCCAGCCAGATGCGGGATCTTGCCCGTACCTGGTATCAGACGGACCCGAGAGTAGGCACTCCAGGGCAGACATGGGGAGCTTTCAAGGAGCTCTTCAAGGGGAAGTTTTTACCGGATCAGGCAGTCGGTGCTTTGGAGACCCAGTTCGAGAACCTGGTTCAGGGGAACCAGACTGTAGAGGAGTATTCCGGTGAGTTTTGCCGGTTGAGCAGATTTGTGGAGGGCCTTAGCGAGACAGCAAAGGAGAGGAGGTTCAGGAAGGGCTTGGTCAAGGAAGTCAAGTCCTTGAGCAAGAGTGACAGGAATGCCACGTTTGAGGAGATTCTGGCAGGAGCGATGGCAGCTGAGGATGATCTTGAGCTAAAGCTTAAGAGGGGCCGGATACACAGGGAGCAGGCAGCAGTGGAGGTCAGGCCAAGAGGCCTCACTATCAGCATCAGTAGAGGCAGCCACAGCAGTATCAGCAGCCGAGGCAGCTACAGCAGGCCCCGAGACAGCAGACTACCAGTTGTCCCTACTGTAAGAAACCGGGACATGGATGGGGAGAGTGTAGGAAGAGGTTGGGCTGGTGCCTACTATGTGGGGCAGCGGACCACCAGCTGAGGGAGTGTTCCCAGTACATAGGCAGAGTAGCACAGGGAGCAGCACCAGGAGCAGGAGCCAAGGCTCCGGTAGGACAGCAGCAGAGAGGACCGTTACAGCCACAGCAGCAGAGATTTTTGCAGTTTCAGCAGCAGGCTGGAAGAGGTCAGCAGGGGCGTGCCTACGCCATGACAGTTGAGGATGCTCAGGCAGTTGGCGATGTTCTTGCAGGTTCTGTTCTTCTAAATTCCATTCCCACCTTGCTTCATTTTATCTATCTTAAAATCCAATTCCATCTGCTCCTACCTGTTCTTTTTTTTAGTGATCAGTTTTGACCTGGTAGTTCTTTTGATTTGTCGATTGTTGTTTGTTTCTTCATCTCTTACTTAGGAGTAGGAGTAGGAGTAGCTTTAGCTATTAATATAATTCTTGACTAAACTCTTTTGTCAAGAATTTTTCTCTTAAATGAATTAATGTATATGCTATGCCTTTTTGATAGAGTAGCACTGACCATAGAATGGTAACCCTTTTAGCCCTGTGATTTATTGTTTTCTTATCTTCCTAGTCTATACCTATGACCAGGACTGTCCCACCTAACCTGTCTTTTATACTACTATTTCATCACGATTTTTGGTTCAATTTAGGCCATAGACCTTTCCCACTCTAAATTATGATCATCGTAGGCACATTACCGTGACTTTTAAATTAGGAGCACAAGACTAGTTGTTTTCTCAAAACTAATTTCACATACATGACCTAGACATGACACTTTACATCCATGACCTTAGTGTCCCACCCAGGCATACCATTGTGTGCTTTATTTGCTTAGTATGATTTTCCTGACCCGAGGCTCCATCCTGATTTACCCTATGGAGTTACTTTTGATTTCAATTTGGATTAAGGACACCTTATGACCTAAAACTGCCAGCCAATTTTTGGACATGACCCAGTATAGGTCTACGATCCATATTTTGCTTGTTGACCTTGCATGTTGCTAGGTAGTGGCTTCGTCCCTGATTGTTGGAGGTTTGACCTAGGAGGAGTACGACCATCTAAATTTCGAGGACGAAATTATTTTAAGGTGGGTAGACTTGTAACACCCAATTTTCTGAAATTGGCGTATTTTTGAAAATTTATTATTTTTATTATTTATTAGTGGTATTTTAGTCATGATAGGATTTTTGGTGATTTTTAGTTAATTAAAACTATTTTCAAAGTCATAACTTATGACTTTGTGATTTTGTTAGTATAACTTAGTGTAAACCCTAGTTATTCCTTAAACTAGAAGTTGCCATGACCATGTGAGCTTAGCCATAGTCTTAGAACATCAAATTAGGACTTTTTAGCCTAAAGGGTATTTTGGTAATTTTCTAGGATTTATTTGGAATTATTTGTATTTATGTGTTTTTATTATTATTTAATTATTGATTAGTGTCATGTTAGTCCCTAACCAAGTTTAGCACTAATCTAGAGGTTAGCTACTAACCTAGAGGCTTGAGGATAGATATTAGTCTTTGATTAAAGTAGGATAAATATCTAGATTGCCTTTATTGATATTTTGCTTAAACCATTCAAAATATCTCAACCTTTACACAAATTCTTGCCTTAACCATGAAGGAAAGGGCAAGGACACCCCCCCTTGCCATGGCCGGCCAAGGACACCCCCCCTAGCAGCCACCATCCTATATTAACCCATTGTATTCATTCATGACCATTTTTACATGAATTAAATCCTAGAAAAATCCCATTCCTTCAAACCTACACAACTTGATCATTTTTTATCCAAATCACCTCTAGTTTCTTGCATTAGACTTCCCTACACTAGAGGATACTAGTTAGGGCCTGCTATCAAGGATTTGTGGAGCTTTGGGCATCACCAAGTGGAAAGACACCCCCCTTTCATTGATTTCCATTGGAAATACACAAATAGGTAAATGCCCTCAAACCTAGTTAATATCCTATTTTTTTTCATAAATGCATGCATATAGGACTACCCTAACTGTGGGTCAAGTTTGGTAGGATTTAGAGTTGGTTTGGTGTCCGTATCGGACACGTATCCTTGGCTAGGAAATCTTGTTTGATGAAATGCCACAAAGGATCTGTTTTTGTCAAAATGTAAAACAAATTATATTTTTGTGTAGCCCTAGACTAGTAGGTCACAAACCAAGTGGACTGAGCACGTTTTCGTGCTGTGTCCGTATCCAAAATGGACACGAACCTACTGCACGAGATTCGCGTGCGTGCCCTGCTACCCCACCCTTCGTGCGCACTGCACAGGCACCTAGGACACGAGAAAATTGACATGGACATGGGGCAATGTCTGCAAACATGCCCCCAAAGTTTGGTGTCGCGTCGTGTCGTGTCGAGTGAGAAATCTCACTCGCACTGGACACGCGCTGTCAGCGCACACGCGCGCGGTGGCAACTTCGCGCGTATCGTGTCGCACGGACACGACACGTTGGCACCTCGTGGTGACACGAGCGTGTAGCCCATCATGGGGCGTACACGAGGACACGAGCACGAGATGCGTCGTGTCCTGTGTCGCAAGCACGAGACGTGCAACCGCGTGCACGACGCTGTCGAAACGCGTGTATCAGTCGTGTTTTTTACGACTGATACGGGTTTCGTATCGTGTCCACGAGTGTCGTGGACACGTGTCAGTGTGTGGATCGTGTAGCCCTATATGTGGGCTACACGTGTGCATGACCACGAGACGTATCGTGTCTCGTGGTGTGTCCACGAGACGTGCAACCGTGTGCACGACGCTGTGCACGCGTGTGAGTATCAGGATTTACCCGAGTGAGTTTTTTGAGTATTTGGATACGTCAAACTGTGTCATGGTGTCGTGTCAGGTACCTAGGACACTAGAGGACACTGTGGGACACAGTTACCAACCAATGGAATCGAGCCTTAGTTGGGTTTCGTGTGTGAAATTGGGTTTACCTGTTTTCGAATACACAGTGCATATTTTTCCAGATTTTGGATAAATCCCAGTTTTTCAAAAATGAATTTCAAATCTATTTTGAGTATGATATATGCATGTATATGTGTATTTCAGTGTATATATATGTAGTATATATGTATGTGTGTGTGTGTAGGTGAGGTTTGAGGGTATATGGTTGTGTATATTTGTAGTAGTGTATATATATACATATATGTATATATGTACTGTGTGAGTGTGTTGGGGACTGGTATCCTGGTTCCAGGAAAACTGGAACCCCCCTTGCTGTGTTCAGCCCCTTCTCTCTCTCTCTCACTGTCCAGCTCTCTCTCTCTTTCACTCTCTCTCTCACTCTAAGTCTCTCACCCTCTCACTTTCATCTCCCCCTATATATATGTAATATATATATAAGTTTTATATATATATATATTTTTTTTTTTTTTTATATATATATAAGTTTTATATATATATATATATATATATAAGTTTTATATATATATATATGTATATATATATATATATATATATATATATATATATATATATATATATATATATATATATATATATATATATATATTTGTATTAGATTACATTATGTCATTATATATATATATATATATATATATATATATATAAGTGAGTGTGATTGTAATATATAGGGTATACATACATATTGATATTGGGTAGTAGATAGATGTGTATATCTATATATAGATATATATATATAAATGACTTCCTAGATATAGGTTATATGAAAACCTATGACAATAGCCTATGGCCAAGTGACTAGCCTATGGCATTGGGGCTAAACCCAAAATTGACCTAATGGCCCAAAACACTAAATAGTTGACCCTTGTTGACCATTGTTGACCATTGTTGACCAAAGTCAACTATTGGTCAAACCTTGACCTAATTGACCTAGATTTGACTAGGACTAACCTAAAATGACTAGTTTAACTAGTCTGACCATGTTTGACCTAATTACCTTATTGACTAGTCTTTGTTTGACCAATACCTTAGTTGGTCTAAGTTTGACCAAGACTTGACCCAGATTGATCATGTTGACTAGTATTTGACTTGTTTGACCTTGTTTGACTTTATTTGACCTAGTTTGATTTCCTGTGACCTAGTATGACTTCCTGTGACCCAGTTTGACTGTTGAGTTGACCAAGAGTTGACTTTTGACCAGATTGACCTAGAATTATGTAGTATGCATTGTATACTTTATTTTTACCGTTGTGGTTACATTGTGACTTGTATTGCTCTGATTAGAAGCCATACACCTCTCCTCAGACAGTATATCCTCTTCAGACATTCAGTTATCAGGCGAGTACATTCTCTGACCGTTTCATATTTGCCAGGATTTATATTCTTGCTCTAGATTACTTTACTTGATGCTGACACGATTGTTATCACGGATTGGTACTATATGGATCTTTTCATGAGATGTTATCCCCCTCGGAAGCATCAGATACAGCATGTTTGTGCTTTTCACGAATCATCATGTATCTCTATGCTTTCATAGATTCACGAATCGCTTGTGACTCATGTACTCTCATGTTCACAGAGCCTCTCATAAATCTCCCATTTATGGGCTTATCACGAATCTTAACATAACTTGAACGGATCCTTGTGTATTGATTGGGGATGGAGGAGTGGAAATAGTCATGTGGATATTACCCCAGTAGCTGTAGTCATGAATCACTTCTAGCTGTAGTCATGAATCTCCTATGCCATTCACATGTCTATATTTTACTCTGACTCACTAGTCACTGCTAGTTCTCTATTATAGTAGATATTTCATTATAGTTATCTCTTTTGCTACATGTATCTTCCTTCAGTGTTTCCTGTATTTTACTCTATTGTATGCTTTATATTTCCTATCATACTATGCACTGCATGAGATGTATTGTGCTCGTTCCTGTCCTGACTGGACCTGTTGAAAATATTACAGAGGATGAGGATGAGGCCCTGGTATCTACCTATTATGGAGCAGGACTAGATGATACTTATGTTGTGGACCCTCAGTAGGATCCACCTGCAGCTGAGGATGTTGCCCCAGTAGTCTAGGCTAGTTTAGCTAGACAGTCTTTTCTGTATTATCATTTTGCCTCACATCTGAGTTGTATTTTGAGATGTTGTGATATATAGACTCTTAGACTTATTGTATTATGAGTTGACATTCTGATGTTATGTTATCCTAGACACTTGGACTTATTTCATCTATTCTATTGTTTTCTTGAGTTACTGTCTATCTATCTATCTTTCATTCTTCTACCCTAGATGTGATTGAGATTGTTCTCTGTTATGTCACCTCTATTCGGAGAGTATAAACTGTATAGGTACTTTTATATTGTTAGATGATTGACCTAGGACAGCGTTCTACCGCCGACACTGTGGTGTAGGCTGGACGTACCCACTTCTCGTGCCCCTATACAGGGTACGGGTCGTGACAGTCACCTAAGGGTATATCGTCTCCCAGGCGATGTACCCAACCATACTCTCAACCCGTGGAAGGATAACTGGATAGTCTGCAGGGCTTGGGACTGGGAATTTCTCATTTGCATCTTGTTAGTAATTAGACTTGTGATAACCCTAGTTAGTTAAGTACTAAGCCGTAGTATTTGCTTGGCCGCTTGTGAATGGATGGTGTCCAGCCTTGTCTAAGTCTCGTCTAGTCCCAGCACCTGGTGCACCTGAGCATGATTGTTTTACTTATCTTTAACAATAAATGGGTAGAGACATAGTGCTATTCAGGCGAAGGATTACAACCCCGGTCCTTGTTTGGTTTACGGGTTGTAACCTGGCTTCCAGAATGGTTCCACGTCCCTAGTCGTTTATTGTCCTGTTGTACTCTTTATTACTTGTACTTTTCTTCCATTTTCTTATGTTCTGATATGCTAGCTTTTGTTCTTATTTCGTGGCCTCCTTTGTGGCACTTACTCTTTCTGGGGTTTGACCCAGCTGGTTTTGTGTGGCCAGATTTTGGAGCAGCACCCGAGGATCTACCGAACTTCCAGCCCAATGGTGGCGACTAGAAGGAACCCGGGCTATAAGTGGGTTTTCTATTTTGATTCGCTCACTACGTTATAAAATTATTCTTTTAAGGCGTTTAGCCGACGAGCACCTGTTAGCTCGATGTATCTTTACTTACTGTCTGCCTACGGGATGTAACATGATTAACAAATCCTAGGGTTGATCATGTATGACTTAACTCTTGCTAGTCATCGTATTTTGTATGACTAGCTTCATGATCAGCTGAATATATAATATTTGGGACGCCTTTTATTGTATATTTGGTGGTCAAATATCTTGTAACTATATTACTTGCTTGAGATTGAGACAATAGGTTTGACCTTAAGAGACCGTTGGCTTGTAGTAAACCCTCATATCTAGACAACCGTGACCGTATAGCAAGGTGGATTCCATTTCAATATACGTAGCTGGCTATGTACGCCCCCCGCTCTCCAGTATTCTGGTTCTGGGGCGTGACATGGTTTAAGTGGTGGCCCATGCAGGTCCTGGCATTCAAGAATGTGAGGATTTACCTAATAGATGTCTCAATCAGTATTCGCCCTTGGTCTCTACTCGTATCTTCAAATCCCTAGAATCTTGACCTGATCACATGCTTGTATCGTTGATCTGTCCTGGTCCTTCCTTATTGTTTCCTATATCGTCTTCTTCAGCGATATTGTTCCTGGACCTGCCGATCAGCAAGGCGGTGCAACTCCCGTGGACCAGCCGCAACCTGGAGATCAAGCCCAGCATTCTGGAGTGGCCTCCAGAGTCGTGCCTAGCGGAGAAGAACCATCAATTCAGCCTGTTCAGCCTACCGAGCCTGATGATGGCACCTTGGTAGGTCTCATCAGGACCTTGATAGCTTCCCAGGATCGTCACGGAGACGCCTTACACTAGGCAGATGCTTTGACGAGAAGCGGTCATCCAGGGAATAGTACGGCCAACAGCTTCAAGCGCTTGAACCCTCCCTTCTTCGACGGCAGCGAAGATACGATTGCCACGGACGCTTGGCTTCAGGATACCGAGGTAGTTCTGGAAGCAGCTAGGACACCTGAGAATGAGAAGGTGGCGGTGGTACGCCTGCAGTTGCTAGACTTAGCTCGCAGTTGGTGGGCGGCGCAGGTCATGGGATTAGCGGCGCCAGTTGCTTAGGCGGTGTTTAGAGAAAGATTCCAGACGAAGTATTTCGATGCTGTAGCTCGGTACGACCTGCAGACAAGGTTTACCAACTTGAAGCAAGGAGGCAGAACGGTCGACGGTTATGCATCTGAGTTTTCTAGACTCAGTAGGTTTGTCCCCACCTTGGTGGCAACCGAGTTTGATAGGGCCCAGCGGTTCCAGCAGGGGCTGTATTTGGAGATGTTGTTGGCAGTTGAGTAGTTCGTGCACCAGACGTTCGATGCAGTATTGAGGGCAGCTAGGAGACACGAGTACACCTCCCAGAGGATCATGGATAGGACCGGAGGTAGGAAGCGGTCCCACAATCAGATGTACCAATCATCAGCTCCAGCCCCGACAGTAAGGGGTTTGACCATTGGAACTCCGAGGCGGGCGACCTCAGTAACGTCAGTTCAGCATTCAACTCCGACGTACCCACAGCAGCAGAAGCAGAAGCAGACTTCCGCGATGGGATGTTCTCATTGTGGGAAGCCAGGGCACGTGGTGGCAGATTGTCGCAGGGCGCAGGGATTGTGCCTGGCTTGTGGAGCGGCAGATCACAAGATAGGAGCCTGTCCGAATAGGGGTAGTTCGTCCTCTTCCAACCTAACCAGTCCGTCGGTTAGGGGACCAGCACCTATGCAGCAGCAGCAGTACCCGAGGCTATTGTTGCCTCAGGCCCAGGCGTTTCAGCAGCAGAACCAGCAGCAGTATACCCAAGCCCAAGTGTAGAGCAGGCAGAAAGATTTCTAGCAGAGGGGACCCACAGCTAGAGGACAAGGTCAGGCAATGATGATGATGACTATGGAAGAAGAAGTTGCACCAGGTGAGGTAGTGACAGGTACTATTCTCGTCAACTCCTTTCCAGCATCGGTATTATTTTATTCTGGTACATCACATTCATTCATGTCTGTACGATTCGCGACACGGATAGGATTGGAGCCCGAGTCATTATCAGTGAGGCTCAATATACTTACTGGTAATGGTCTGGTGGGAGTAGATCGAGTGTTTTCCTCGTGTCGGATCGTAGTTAGCGGTAGAGAGTTCCTCGCTAGATTTATAGAGTTCCCTATGGCAGACTATGATGTAGTCTTAGGCATTGATTGGTTGAGGAACCAGTATGCTAGGATAGACTGCCATGTTGGCAGAGTTGTCTTTAGTATTCCAGGCAAGCCAGAGTTTTCATTCTCCAGAGGCGCAGTGGAGCCATCTTCCCCAGTATTGCGGATGGCAGTAGCAGCAGTACAGTTATCCCGGATAGTTGAAGAGTTTCCAGATGTCTTCCCAGATGAACTTCCACGGATACCGCCAGAGAGAGAGATCGAGTTCACTATAGACTTGATCCCCGGGACAGCACCAGTATCAGAGCGAGTCTACAGGACGGTGCCTTCAGAGTTGGAGATCTTGTACAAGATGATTGAAGAACTCAGGACCAAGGGATTCATCCGTGCTAGTGGATCGCCTTGGGGAGCCCCGATGCTTCTTGTGAAAAAAAAGGATGGTACGTCCAGGTTATGTATAGATTATCGTACCTTGAACTCAGTGACAATCAAGAACAGATTCCCTCTCCCGAGGATAGATGACTTGTTTGATCAACTCAAAGGGGCTTCAGTGTTCTCGAAGATAGACTTACGGTCAGGATACCACCAGATCAGAGTCAGAGAGCAGGATATCCCGAAGACAGCTTTCCGATCTAGATATGGGCATTGGGAGTTTCTTGTTATGCCATTCGGAGCAACCAATGCGCCAGCCGTATTCATGGACCTCATGAATCGCATTTTCAATCCTTACTTGGATCAGTTCGTGATCATGTTCCTAGATGACATTCTGGTCTACAGCAAGAGCGAAGCAGAGCATGAACAACATCTCAGAATCGTCCTTCAGACGCTTAGGGAGCATCAGTTGTACGCCAAGTTCAGTAAATGCGAGTTCTGGCTCGATCGTATTTCGTACTTGGGTCACATCATTACCCGAGGAGGAGTGAAAGTAGATCCCCAGAAGATTATGGCTATTGAGTCATGGCCAGTACCTAGTTCAGTGGCAGAGGTTCACAGCTTCCTTGGATTGGCCGGCTACTACCGGCGATTCGTTTCAGATTTTGCAAGGATTTCGGCGCCGCGCCGATGACCCAGTTGACCCGCAAGGATGTGCCGTTCGTATGGACAGCAGAGTGTCAGGAATCATTTGAGAAGTTGAAGCGAGGTTTGATAACGGCTCCTATTCTTACGCTTCCAGATGGGACCGGAGGATTCTCAGTTTATTGCGACGCTTCAGGCAGAGGATTGGGGTGTGTCTTAATGCAGCATGGGAAGGTAATAGCTTATGCATCATGATAACTTCGTGATCATGAGAGAAATTACACGACCCATGACTTGGAACTGGCAGCAGTAGTGTTTGCACTTAAGTTGTGGAGGCACTACTTGTACGGGGACAGAGTGGAGATATTTACTGATCACAAGAGCCTGAAGTATGTTTTCACCTAGAAGGACCTTAACATGCGACAGAGAAGATGGCTCGAGCTATTGGTGGACTATGATGTGGATTTGCAGTATCACCCAGGGAAGGCCAACGTTGTAGCAGATGCGTTGAGCCGGAGAGCTGGAGTTTATTTTCTGACGGCACAACCAAAGTTATTGGCAGATCTTCAGAAGATGGGAATTGAAGTGGTTCTTCCTACCAACGTGGCGTTGATGGCCAGTCTACAGGTTCAGTCCAGCATAGTTGAGAGGATCCGGATGGCGCAGTCTACAGATTCCAAGCTCCAGCGACTCAGAGCAGAGTGCGAGGCAGGAAGAAGGCCAGAGTTGTGCATTCATGAAGATCATACACTTCGATACGGCACTCGTCTTTGTGTACCCTGTGGAGATATCAGACAGGAGGTCATGGCAGAAGCTCACAGTTCACAGTATTCTATTCATCCCGGTGGTACGAAAATGTATAGAGACCTTCGTCAGCATTTTTGGTGGAATGGCATGAAGAGGGAGATAGCCCGGTTTGTCTCTCGGTGTTTGGTTTTCCAGCAGGTTAAAGCTGAACATCAGAGGCCCGCTGGACTTCTTCAGCCCTTGCCGATTCCAGAATAAAAGTGGGAGCATGTGACCATAGATTTTGTGACTGGATTACCTAGATCCCCAGCTGGTCGAGATGCTATTTGGGTTATAGTTGACAGACTCACGAAGGTGGCTCACTTCCTCCCGTTCAGAGTTGGACAGTCTACGGCTCAGCTAGCAGAAATGTACCTCAGGCAGATTGTCAGGCTTCATGGGGTGCCGGTCAGTATCACCTCGGACAGGAATTCAAGATTCATATCACACTTTTGGCGTAGCCTGCAAGAGAGTTTGGGAACTCACCTTCAGTTTAGCTCAGCTTATCATCCGCAGACAGATGACCAGTCGGAATGCACAATCCAGACTCTTGAAGATATGTTGAGATCTTATACCCTTAACTTCGATGGTTCATGGGAGGAGCACCTGTACCTGGTGGAATTCTCCTACAACAATAGTTTCCAGGCCAGTATTCAGATGGCTCCGCTCGAGGCCTTATACGGCAGGAAGTGCAGATCCCCGTTAGCCTGGGATGATGTTGGAGAGAGGCAGATGCTTGGTCCAAAAATGATTGCCCAGACAGTTGAAGTGGTCAGAAGGATCAGAGATCGTCTTCGAGTGGCCCAAGATCGCCAGCGCCATTGGGCCGATGCTCATCGATGTCCCTTAGAGTTTGCTATCGGCGACCATATATTCCTTAGGATCTTGCCTAACCGCGGCATCATTCGCTTTGGCGTACGGGGAAAGCTTAGTCCTAGGTATATAGGGCCGTTCGATATCCTGGAGCGAGTAGGAGATGTATTCTATCTTCTCGCTCTTCCACCGTCGCTAAGAGAGGTGCATGATGTATTCCATGTGTCCCAATTACGACGGTACATCTCGGACCCAAGCCATATCCTGGACCATTCGGAATTGGTTGTTGGTACCAACTTTTCGTATGAGGAGAGGCCCATGTCTATATTGGACCGGAGAGAAAAGATACTCAAGAACAAGACTATTAGTTTAGTCCGTGTTGCTTGGGGTCACCACTCTCTAGGTGAGTCAATGTGGGAGCATGAGGACGACATCCGATCGCGATATCCCGACTTGTTTGAGTCGTAAGGTATAATGTCTTTCTTATGCCTTATGCTTGCCATCCCTTGCTTGCATGTATGATTATTTGATTGTTTGCTTAGTATAGCTTAATTGTGGATAGTATAGCTGGCTCTTATATCTCTAAGCATCTTGATTTAAATTCCGAGAACGGAATTCTTTTAAGGTGGGTAGAGTTGTAATGCCCGTATTTCGGAATACGTATTTTATTTTCTCCGATTTTGGCCTGTAATTGTATTTTGGCTCGACTTACGGATTTTGGTTTTCTCGTAAATTGGGTTTTGGACATGGCATGGTTTATTTTGTGGAGAAGGATTTGGTTTGGTTTGGTTTGGTTTACATTGGACCACCCTAGTTAATCTCCATCCTCAACACAACACACCATCCCTCATTAAAACCCCACCTAACTTTCTCTCTCCTCATAACTTCCATTAATTTCTTCATCTTCTTCTTCCTTCCTCCACACAACACCAACACCGTAGGCAAGTGCACCTTGCCACCACATAAGAACCCTATTTTATTTGTCCATTAGTTAGATTAGACCATGGTGAACAACATTAGAACTTGGCATTTTGTGATTTGGAGCTTCCATTTTTCTAGATCTAAGTTTTAACAATTTTCGGATTTTTTTGGTTTTGATATATTAAACTTAGATTTTTCCTTGTTTTGAGGCTTTCATATGGAAGAGAATTCAATTTTACACAAGTTAGAACTTTGAAAATCCAAATTTGGTTTTGTTTTGGCTAAGTTATGAAGATTTGAAATTTGGTGTTCTTGGGGATTTCCTCTCGGTCTGATTGGAGAAGATGATCCTCGGCCAGCGCTCTTTGGCGCATGGCCGAACTGCGCACCCTTCTCGACCAGCGCTTTGCACAGGGCTGACTTGTGCTGGCGCTCTTTAGCTCCAGCGCCTTCCTTCCATTAGCACGCTTGACCGCAGTGCAGCTCGCTTCCCGGCGCGCTTGACCCTAGCGCAGTTCGCTCCTCAGCGCAACCCAATCCTGCGCAGCTCACATCCTGCGCAGCTCACTCCCAGCGCGGCTTGGCTCCAGCGTAACCTAATTCTAGTGCAGCTCAATCCTGCGCAGCTCAACCCTGCGCGGCTCGCTCCCAGCGCAACCCGACCTAGCGTAAGCCGACTCTTGCGCAACCCAACCTCAGCGCAGTCCATTTCCCCAGCGCAATCTGATTCCCAGCACAACCTACTTGCCCATGGTGATTTGGTTTTATTTTCTTGGGCTTGGCTTCTCTTTTGTGGATTAGGGTTTTGATATCTTGTTCCACACAACCCGACTGTCTTGACCTAACACGACCTGGTACAGTTTTCGGTGTTTTGTTTATGACTAGTACGGTTTTCGTGAATTGTGATTTATGATCCTAGTGCTTTCTGATCTTCTTGATAGTGACCCGATTGGGTGCGCTCTTAACTTGTGACCTGTGATCCATGATTAATCTTTGCAACTGGATAACTTGATAGTGGCCCGTGGCGGCGCGCTCCTGACTTGTAACCTGTAACTTGGAACTTGACTTGACTTGATGCTGTTGCGATGGCTAGCTCGACTCGTATAAACAACTCTGACTCCGTTGTTGTTCATTCTTGCTGCTTCATGCAATCCACTTGTCTTGTCTTGTCTTACATCATGTCTAGGGCGTGACTCCCTGGTTACCACGGTCAGGGATTCACACTGAATATGGATTAGGCTAATGACTAAGATCAAACTATAGTTCATGGAGAATTCCAGTCACAGGCGATCTCATTATCTGGGCGCTTTAAATGGACTTGTAGCCTGCCGACGAGTCGGGCACATTTCCAGCACACTGTCATGTGTTGCACCCTCTAAGTCACCTAAGGGTATATCGTCTCCTGGGTGATGTACCCAACCATACTCTCAACCCGCGGAAGGATAACTGGATAGTCTGCAGGGCTTGGGACTGGGAATTTCTCATTTGCATCTTGTTAGTAATTAGGCTTGTGATAACCCTAGTTAGTTAAGTACTAAGCCGTAGTATTTGTTTGGCCGCTTGTGAATGGATGGTGTCTAGCATTGTCTATGTCTCGTCTAGTCCCAGCACCAGGTGCACCTGAGCATGATTGTTTTACTTATCTTTAACAATAAATGGGTAGAGACATAGTGCTATTCAGGCGAAGGGTTACAACCCCGGTCCTTGTTTGGTTTACGGGTTGTAACCTGGCTTCCGGAATGGTTCTACGTCCCTAGTCGTTTATTGTCCTGTTGTACTCTTTATTACTTGTACTTTTCTTCTATTTTCTTATGTTCTGATATGCTGGCTTTTGTTCTTATTTCGTGGCCTCCTTTGTGGTACTTGCTCTTTCTGGGGTTTGACCCAGCTGATTTTATGTGGCCAGATTTCGGAGCAGCACCCGAGGATCTACCGAACTTCCAGCCCAATGGTGGCGACTAGAAGGAACCCGGGCTATAAGTGGGTTTTCCATTTTGATTCGCTCACTACGTTGTAAAATTATTCTTTTGAGGCGTTTAGCCGACGAGCACCTGTTAGCTCGATGCATCTTTACTTACTGTCTACCTACGGGCTGTAACATGATTAACAAATCCTAGGGTTGATCATGTATGACTTAACTCTTGCTAGTCCTCATATTTTGTATGACTAGCTTCATGATCAGCTGAATATGTAATATTTGGGACGCCTTTTATTGTATATTTGGTGGTCAAACATCTTGTAACTATATTACTTGCTCGAGATTGAGACAATATGTTTGACCTTAAGAGACCGTTGGCTTGTAGTAAACCCTCATATCTAGACAGCCGTGACCATATAGCGAGGTGGATTCCATTTCAATATACGTAGCTGGCTATGTACGCCCCCCGCTCTCCAGTATTCTGGTTCTGGGGCGTGACAATTAATTCTTGTTTATCATCCTCTGGAAGATTCTTGCTAATGAAGAATGGTCGTGATACACCCTTTTCTCCAATATCAGCCTGGACTAGTTGATCCTCAGTAGGTGGTTCCCATTGTTCAAAACGAAGTTCCCGTTGTCCATCCTTTGTGCCCAAGGGTCCACTTCAAGAGCTTCTTCAATGTCATCTTCATCATCTTCTGAGAATTCGGCGGACACCATGTTTGAAGATACTATCACCTTATGAACAAGACCGATCCTGGTATCAGAATCCCATGAGATAGAATCAGAAGAGTTTGAACGTTCTTCTTCATCAAATTCAGAAGGTTCTGGGGTTGGAAGTGGTGACGTATAACCTAGTCCTCGTTTCGTTTTACCGTGGTATTGTTGTGATTTTCCTTTTGGAACAGCAATACGAAGAGGGGTTCGCCTTCCTTTACCATTGTTGAGACCTGTTCTGAAATCATAGCCCATTTTACGGATAATAGCTTTAGATTGTGGACTATAGCATCATAATTGTAGCCTTCCTGTATCATCTCTATTATCATTATAGAGCATGATTTTTGGTTCTTCTTCTTTGTTGAAGAATATAGGCTTTTCATCTTTCTTTCGAAACGGTACTAAGAAGTACGACTCTTGTATTGAATCCAGCGATACCACGTTTCGTCGAGATGATACAACTTCTATTGTAAGTAGTTTAAAGCTATCTAGCATATCCAGATAACACTGAGTATAGTAAAAGACATCAGTATACTGCAAAGGAGATGCTTTATTGATTTTTACACCATCATCTACATCAGGGACTTTAGCCTTAGCAGGCTTAGTCATATTGATGACAAGAGGGGGAGAAGAAGAACGAGAAGGAGGAGGAAGCTTCTTGCGACGAAGATCGATTACAAGCGGTTCAGAAGAGGTGAGCTCTCTTTGTTCCTGACTATCACCTTTAGGTCGCTTCTCATGGGAAGGTAGATAGATAGTTAGAGGTTTGGAAGACTGAGGACAGGGGATACGTCCTTTGACCGGAATCACCAATGTATCATTCGGCACACTTTTCTGTTCTTCATCTGTGTCCATTGCTAGTACCACCTTCATGAATTTCTCTTTGTACATACGAGAATCGTTGCAGTATGCTTCAACTCTTTTGAAAGGATTCAAATCTGCAACCTCTTTTTGGACTTCTCCATTACCATCCACATATTTGAAACATTGGTAGAGCGTAGAGGGTACAATATTGTGTTCATGGAGGAATGGCCTTCCCAACAAAGCATTGTATGAGCCATGATTGTCAATAACATAGAAAGTTACCTTTGTGCAAAGATTGCCAATTTGAAGTTTTAGGCATATTTCCAAAGGTTTACTTCTTCCTTGATTGAATCCCAGGATGGTAGTGATAGTTGTAGAAAGATTGTGTACTGAAATTTTCAAAGCATCCGATATGGACTTCGGCATGATGCTAAGTGCAGACCCGGGGTCAATCAGAATGCGATCGACTTTCATGGTGTCCACATACCCCGTGAAATAGAGAGGTCGATCATGACGATTGTCTTCTAACAACATGTTATCTTGTGTAAAAGTGATATTGGCCATTAATTCAAATACACTATGACAATGTGCACAGCTGACTGGCTCCTTTTCGGGCTTCTTGAGAAAAGTCAAACAAGCGTCAGCCTGCATCAAGGCTTCACTTAACGTCTCACGAGTTTCTTTTGAGAGACGTAAGAGTTCAAAGATTGATAATCTTGCTGGAGTATTGGCCAATTGAGCCAATATGTCAAAATTGTAAGGCTTTTCTAGTCCAAGAGATGAGAAATTTTTTAGTGCTTTGTCAAAGCGAACAGGTTGCTTTCCCTTGTCTGCTGATGTTGGTTTATGAGGAGATGGCTCGACCACTGGCAAGGATGTAGACGGTGTATCTTCAGCGGGAGAAAATGATGGAGGAAGAGCATCCGGGGATGGAGCAGGGTTCTATTGATTTTCGGAATACTCCCGAAGATAGGGTTTCCCAGATCTAGTGCCCATTAGAATTTCTTCTTCTGTTATTAGTTCAAAGGATACCATGTTGCAGTTCTTGGATTTAGACTTGGAATGCTTCTTTTGCTTAGAAGAGGAAAGCGTTTCAAATTCTGCCACCAGATCTGGATGAATCCATATAATCTCTCCTCTGTCAGTTGATAGCGGAACAAGACCTTCATTTTGAGGGGATAGGATATTCACAATTTCCAGAGTAGTCCTTGGAATGAGGACAGCACCATCTTGTACGAGTTGTGGTGGAAAATGACCGAATTAGAGAGAAACCACATTAGCAGTCACCGTTTTCTCATCCTGCTGTAGAGTAATTGCTCTAGAGTTGAGTAACTCCTAGATTTTGACCTTGAGCACATAACATGCTCTGGTTGGATGCCCTATGAATCTGTGATAAACCCAGTATTTAGGGTGATCAGTTTTACCAACTTCTTCTGGTCGCTTTGCCTCTGGAAGCTGAAGCTTATTGCTTTTGATCAAGCAATCGAAGATGCTTAAAGTATCATCTTCATCGAAAGAATACTCTTCTTTTGGACGAGTTGACTTTTGCAGTGGTGCTGATGGGGTGGATACCGTCTGAGTAACATTGATAGCCAAAGACTCTTTGCCTTTGAGATTAATGGCCAGCGTTTCCTTATTCGTGCGGTTATTCTGGCGATTACTACCCCCGGGTGTTGAATGTTCATCTTGGTTAGGATGAGTCATCTGGACTCCTAACTGCTTGAACTTTTCGGCACTAACTTCTGCCGCCTTTACATTAACAATGAAAGAAGGCCAATCCTGAAATTGTGTAGATTCCGTCCACATACTGATAATAGGCAACAAGTTTGATTTGCAAGTGTCTATTGTTACAGCAGATGGAGTACCTAAAGGCATTTTGAGTGCCTATCGGCAGAACCTTTCAAAGAAACCCTCTGTGGATTCATTGTGCCTCTGTTTTATTTTAATGAGGGCAGGCATTGTCATGTCATTGACTCCCTCATAAAATCGTTCCAAGAACATTTGCTTAAAACCAGCAAAAGAAGTGATACAACCATCAGGCAGGCTACGATACCAGTCATATGCTGCACCGGCTAAACAACCGACAAATACTCTGGTAAGGAGAGCATCATTTGGCTGTAATTGACCAGTTATCACCTCAAAATGATTGATGTACTGACTTGGAGAAGTGCTGCCATCAAACAGCATAATGGTTGGAAGCTTATACTTAGGAAGAAATGGAACTTCCTTCCACTCTGTAGGATATGGTTGCTTTATGCCCAGTCTTTGTAGGCCATCCTTCTGCTTGAAGGCCTCAAACTGAGTGCGAAAGAGGTTTACAACTTTATTAGCATCCCCTGATGTTTGGGAATTGGTAGGCTGGTTAGAAGTGTTACGAGGAGGAACAGCATGGTAATTACCACCCCCAGCACCAGACTGACTTGGATCAGCTTGAATTGGCACAGAAGCAACCTGAGGGGCTGGTACCCCCAGACTAACAGGTACAGAAGATGCTATAAGCTCAGGATTTGTAACATGGTTTACAATCGGAGGCACTGTATGTTGAGCCACCATTATGGTGTACATGCTTGCAACCATTTCTGCCATGGTTTTTAATTTGTCTTCTAATGCAACAATTCGTTGCTCTTGGCTGGTTGACGTAGAGGCAACTTGATCTTTTGTAATAGTATATGCCGTCACTTCTCTTGCAACTGTTGATGAGATAGTTCGTTCAGAACTTTCACTATCTGCATCAAACTCCAAAAAAGAGTCCTCTACTATATGGGTGATAGAGAGATCTTCTTGATTAAAGACACCTTGGTTCAAATGTCGATTTCTTGATCTATTGAAAGACACCTTCATTGGATGCATGGATCCGATCTAAGTATTGTTGACTGGGATTACGGGATGCATTACGTCTTAGACGTTTCCCACCCCAGTGCCTTGAGAAGTCATGTTAACAGAAGCATATAATAGTTCATCTTCGTCTTCTATTATATGTTCAGGAGTTGAAGCATAGTTCAGACGATCGAAGACAGATCGTCGAGCCGATTGGCAACAACAGTTGTTGACAACTTCATGTAGGCAGTGGCGATTTGAAGCGCGATTTGGAGGTGAGGAAAACATTCCCGTAGTCTCCCGTCTTTGTGTAAGACGTTGCCGGAGATCAGTTACAACCACAGGACGAGAAGAAGTCAGAGGAACATATTCCTTAATGATGTTAGGAACATGTCTCCTATTCTTCAAGTGTTTAGTTCCTTGAGTGTACAAAAAAGTACTCAACTCATTAGCATAGGTAGATGGGTCTTTCTTTTCAAACTTTGGCTTTTGGTACAGATTGGCCTTTGGCATAGGGTTCTTGCGTTTCGCCAAAGTTGATATCGGTTGACGCCTATTAAGATAAGCACGTAAATCTAAAAATTCTGCTCCCGGTGTCTCTGTTTGTGATACCTTCAATTTTCCTTGCTTGGATCTTGAAATTTGCAAGATAGGAAGGTCTTGACCAGACCCCATAGGGGTAGGTAAGATACCTCTCTGATCAGTATTCTTTCCGGTATCAGAGATCCGAGGACCTCTGTTTACAGGAATAGAATCTGATACGTCTTCCTCTGAGTCATAGACTAGCGAAGTTTGAGGAAAGACTAAAGGGTGCTTTCCTTTATTTTGAATAGGGTTAGCTAAGAAGCGTTTCCCTTTATTCTGTGGTGTGACCATTTTAGGCATAGATTGTGCCAATTGAGGAAATGTCAAAGGACTTTTCCCTTAGTTTTGTCTAGTGTTGGCACTAGGACATGAATTCTCCAAGTTCAGAACTTGAGAATTGGAAGAGGGAATAGCCAAAAGACTAGTTCCCTTGAGTTGCGCCAGAGTAGCAGATTGCACCTGGGTTGTCGATTGCTTGGGTTGCGCTATAGTCCTACGGACTACTGATGACGCCTTGGCAGCAACTTTGGTAGACTGTGCCTCGACAGTAGCTTGAACTAACAGTGCCTTGGCAGCAAAGATAGTAGTAGACTGCGCATGGGCAGCAGAGTGAGCAGATTGCGCCCTAACAGCAGAAGCAGGCTGTGCCGGAGCCACTGAGGCGGATTACGCCTTGGTCATTGAGCACTCAAGTTGCGCCTGGGCAACAGCAACTGTAGAAGATTTAGGAGTCCACACAGTTCTGTTCTTGGCGATAGCCATCGTGCGCTTGTTGCTCTTGGTGTTGATCATATTCTCGTAGGCTGTCTGGTTGACTTGAACAACCAAAGTCTTCTGCGTCTTGTCGATCGACGTAATGTCACATTGAGTTGTCACTTTCTCGTCGGAGGAGAAAGTCGTCGCCAGCAGAGTCGCCATTTTGTTTGCAAAAAACAAATTTTGTTTATTCCAAACTTATAAAAGAGTACAAAGTATAATTAATTCTGGGGAAGTACAACTTTAGGAATCTGATCAGAAGACGATCACTTTATCCCTTGGACTATGTGAACTTGAAGACTGTAGCCTCTAGAGAACGCAGCAGCAATTTTGTAAGAGTTCTTGAACTCTATCTGTGTCTGATAATGATTGGAAACTCTATTTATAGAGTTCTTGAACTAACTGTTTTAGCAGTTATTCTGATGGTGCGCGAAGCTGGATTGCGCCACATTGAGTTGCGCTAACCTCCTGTTGCACCAACTTTCATTCAGTTGTCAGTCGTGTACAAACTGTATTTAGACGCGTGGCATCGTATGATTGAGATGAGCATGGTCGTGTACAGGATAGTAGACACGTCTTGAGAGATTAGTGGCATGTGCGCCACGTCATCCTGCTTTAGAATGTAAGTTGTCTCAACTTTATCAGGTTGCGCAAGCTTCAGTCAATAAGTCAAACTGCGCTTGATTTGGGCTGCGCCTACACACGTTGCAGCTTCTGAGCAAAAGTCGTTCAAGTTGCGCCCAGGCGCAACTAAGGTTTTTGTCTAGATTGCGCGTGGGCGCAACTCACGAAGCGTACATGACAGCTGTCCACCAACTTTCCTTGAGCGTCACATTTTACGGGTTTCGAAGAGATTTTCCTCGTTTACTATGGTGTCAGTTGTCAGTGTTGTCAGGTAATGATGACCATTAAGTGTCAGACACCACGTAGATTTTGGCACAACAAGACTGGACGCAGTCTGATATGAGGCGCAACCTGTTCAGCGGCACAGTTTATTCTCTGAGCTTCATATCAGTAGCACAAACTGATCTTTGGGGCGCAATTTGATAACTGATCAGTATATTCAGGGCGCAACTTGATTTTTAGGCTCTACATCTACTCGTATGGAATATGTAGAAGAGGTAGAAGATTGAATGCCAGCTTCAAACGAAACCTTCATTCCGTATATGATGCGCAGGCTTGAAGAACAACTATCGAAGATTTCAGATCAACTTGTTTCGATCAATTCTAAGCTTGGTTCGATCGAAATTGAACAAATGAATATATCTCAACGTTTGGAAAAGATGGAAGAAACTTCAGCTTTGAAGAAGGCATCTTCATTTGGAGTAATTAATAATGTGGAGGAGGTTTTTGTTGAATCTTCCGATAGGGAGGACGTGCGGCTAAAGAAACATGATAAAACAATGGACCGAATTCTCGATATTTATCCTCTAGAAGAAACTGACTTTAGCAGTTCTTCGAAAAGAATGCGAGAAAATTTAGATCAGGTCACACCTTTGAAAAGTTTAACAAGAACTTCAACCTCAAAGTCTAGCCAGTGTATTTTTGCAAAAAATAAAAATTTGAATTTCTACAAACTAAGAAAGTGTACAAGAGTACAATTAATTTCTGAAAAAGTACAACTATAGGAATCTGGTCAGAAGATGCTCACTTTATCCCTTGGACGATGTGATATCGGAGACACGAGCCTCTAGAGGATGCAACAGCACTTTAGCAGGAGATTATGATAGTTCATGATTATTTGAGACTGATTTGAAACTCTATTTATAGAGTTCTAAAAATAACTGTTTAACAGTTATTCTGGGTTGCACAAGCTTTAGGTTGCGTGCCTATTCACTTACGCGAGCGATTACACTAACTGCTGTAGACGCGTGACATCGTTTGAGAAAGATGCGCGTGGTCGTGGGCACGTTCTGCGAAGTTAGTGGTTTGCGCGCCACGTCACCCTGTTCTGAACACTGTTTGATCATCTTGCGCGAGCTTTATCAGGTTGCGCGGGGGCACAATGTAGCAACTTGCGCGAGCGGTTGTACTAACTGCTGTGGACGCGTGGCATCATTTGAGTGAGATGCGCATGGTCGTGAGCAATGTAGTGAACACGTTTTATGAAGTTAGTGACATGCGTGCCACGTCATCCTGCTCTGGACGATCATATTACACAAGCTTCATCAGGTTGCGCGGGGGCACAATGCAGCAACTTGCGCCTAAGCACAACCTCGCGCACCTTGTCATAACCCGCACCCGCTTTCCGGGATGCAAGTGCGTGAACAAGTCAGCTACGTATCAAGCGGACTCTAGCCAGCCTTGAATACGTATAAGCTGTCTAGACTATGGTAATATGCCTAATCATGGCAAGGCAAATCTATATCTCAATCCACAAGAGGATATAAAACAAGAATGAACACTATGGGTCGTGGTCTGCAGCCCTCTAGCATATATGTCCGATTAGACTCTAAAGAAATAACACGAGTCTATAAACTAGGCTAACAAGCAGAATATGGCATGATAATGAATATAAAGCATGAGAGGATAATAAAGTAATTTCACAAGCAAGTACCTGTATCCCTGCAGATGTAATCACTACCATCATGATCCGCTAACTAACTCCGTAAAATCTGCTACCTGAAGAGATCATCAGGTCCTCATGGGACTAGCAAGAAACATAAAAACATGCCTACTAATATAACAGTAAATAACATGTATGAAGGGTAAGAACAGTGCAAGGAGAATATCTAAGGAACGACATGTCATATGGAAATGTAATACTAGACTTGGCTAACAATCAATCGAATAACACCTATATCTTGTAGTACAATACAAGATACTCCCAATCTATAGTATATTTCGATTGTAGTACAATGAAAGATACTCCCAATCGAGAATTGCCAATTCTAGTATCGATCTCCTCTCCTAACGGAATACAAGGGTCAACTAAACTCCTATATACTGTAGTAAAATGCAAGATACTCCCAATCTATAGTATATCTCAATTGTAGTACAATGCAAGATACTCCCAATCAAGATTGGTCAAGTCAGGTCAGGTCATACTCAAGACAAGTCCAAGTCGATCAATCTCAGATCAAGTCAAGAAAACATGGCATAGAACTGACAACTCTATCACGAGACACGATAAACACGAATAAAACTAATGGACAAGCAAAAGAAATAAAATATATGCTATATGTGCACGTAAATCTAGAAAATAAGTAAAGCAGTCGATGACAAACCAATCACAATATGAGAAGCATGTAACCATGTGGAAAGGAAAACAACAGGAATCTAATGCTCCTAAATAATTTATTTAACTACTTATGAACCATATAACAGAACTTAATTAACTAGATTAATGTTTTAAACTACATGAACTATATTCAAATGTCTCGTAGGACTACTTAAATTGTATACATACATACGTGTCTAACGAGACCTCGGAACACAGTTTTAGGGTTTTTGACCTTCCAATTAATTGGTTATGACCCCACTTCAATAACACACTTAGAAATCATAGAAAGTTCCTAAAAATAACATCTAAAACTATTTTTCTACAGTATTAACTCTGAAATTTCAAAAGTATGATTTATAAAGAATTAATGTGACTAGTTGACTACTACGTCAGCTAGTATACCCGAAAATCGTCCAGAATATGACCAATTACTCAAAATAGCTAAAATATCCAAAAATATATTTTATAAAGAATTTAAATTATATTATTTCTCAGAATTAAGACATGAATACAAGAGTTAAGTTATGCTACTAAGTTGGAACATTCTAGGTCAGCAGGTTACCCGAAAATAGCTAGTTTTGACCTATAATTTTCTCGACCATATTTGAGTTGCTAAATTTGTGGAAAAATACTTAAAAATCCTAATTTATATATATTAACACACATAAAATTCAATTTTGAAAATAACCACCAATAACTTATAGTTCCTTCACAACGAGGTTAATTTTGATCCTACCGAAACATGAATATTACGACTATAAATCATGAAACTTTTATAGATAATTATACATAGAAAAATCCATCAAAATATGATATCTACAGATTTAATAACATATTTTCAACAGAAATTTAGTAAGGGTTTGAGATGGAAAAATTAGAGTTTCTTACCAAAAGCCTTTGCTAGAGAGGTTGTGAAGACTTCACTACCAAAATACAGTCAATTAGCGACGGCACATTACCGACGGATAATTTCCGTCGGCGTTAGCGACGGATTTGCGACAAATAACCGACGACAAATAGATATATTTTTTATTTTATTTTAAGGGAGAGAAAAGGTCGCACGTCCGTCGGTATGGCGTCGGAGACATAGCGACGGATATGTGGCCGTCGCTATGCAGTCGACTATTTGGCAGAAATTGTTGGAAGAAGTGGTGGGACAAATCTTCGACTACGTAGCGACGGATAGTCCGTCAGCAAGTATCCAAAAGAGCGACAGACGAGCGACGGATATTATCCGTCGCTAATCCGTCGCTAAATATACGACCCAGACTTAAATTGAAATGACAGGGGGAACTTTTCATTCCCTCCAAATTTCACTCTCTCTCCTCTCTCTCTCTCTCTCCCGTAGATTCGATGATCGGCGGCGTCCGCTCCTCTCTCTAGATCTCTCCCGAAGGTAATCCCCTCTCTCTCTCTCGCTCGCGGTGGTCGGAGGGGCAGCGGGGGCGGCGCGCGGGGGCGTCGTGGACTGGGGGGGCGGCGGGGGAGGCGCTGGCTGCGGGGGCATGGTAGACAGGGGCTGGAGGGGGCTGTTGGGGGAGGCGTTTGGCTGCGGGGGGAACGAGGGAGGCGTTTGGCTGTGGGGGGTGCGCGGGGGAGGCGGGGGCTAGGGGCGGGGGAGGTGGGGCGGGGGTTTGGCTGCGGGGGTGGGGGAGGCGGGGAGGCGTTTGTCTGCGGGGGGCGCGGGCGAGGCGTTTGGCTGCGGGGGGCGCGCGGGGGAGGCAGTGGCTGGAGGGCGGGGGAGGCGAGGGCGGGGGGGTTGGCTGTAGGGACGGGGGAAACGGGGGAGGCGGGGGCTGGGTGGAGGTTGGAAGGGTTGGCAATGGCTATAGATGGTTTGGAAGGGTTGGCAATGGCTATAGATGGTTGGATGTAGAAGATGGAGTTGTTAGGGTTGTTTGGAAGGGTGTGTTTGGAAGGGTTGGCAATGGCTATAGATGGTTGGATGGAGAAGATAGAGTTTTTAGGGTTTGTTTTGAGTGGTTGGGTGGATGTATGGTGGAGGAGATGAGTTTTTGTAAAAGATGGAGAGATGTGCAATGGAGAAGATGATGTATGGAGGGCTATGGGGGAGAGGTGCTGCCGAATATACGGGGGAAGTAAGGGAGTGGTCGGCCAAGAAGGAAAAAAAAAAGAAATTAAGTTAGGGTTAGGGTTTGGTATGAGTTGATGTACATATATGGGCCTTTTGGGTTGCATAGATGAAAAGGAGTGGGAATCCTATTCCTAATGAGATGCTTGGCCGAATATCCAAGGGAGGGGCTGCTTTGTGTAGAAGCATGAAAATTTCAGGCGCATCAATTACCCAAGTCAACATGCGCGAAAAATATCATAAAACAGTAAAAGAGTAGCAGCATAAATGGGCTTTTTTATTTCATAAAAGTCTCTTACATGACTAAAGACTCTTTTTACAAAGAAGACTCTTTTTATAAAGAAGAAATCAAAAAAGCCTAAAGCTACGCTTCATCCAGGCGCGTCTCAGCTAGGAGCATCTTTTCAGCGTCTCAGCTAGGTGTATCTCTTCAGCGTCTCAGCTAGGCGTATCTCTTCGGCATCTCAGTCAGGCGCATCTCTTCGGCGTCTCAGTCAGGCGCATCTCTTCAGCGTCTCAGCTAGGCGCATCTCTTCAGCGTCTCAGCTAGGCGCATCTCTTCGGCGTCTCAGTCAGGTGCATCTCTTCGGCGTCTCAGTCAGGCGCATCTCTTCAGCGTCTCAGTCAGGCGCATCATGAAGTCTCAGCATATGTGCTCCACTTCGACCCGATCAAGTGCTTCGGCTAATAAAGCAGTTATTGAGCATAACAAGGGTGGGCAACCAACCCCACTCTAGCAGAAGGAAGAGCTCTCCAAAGTCCAAGGAAGATGGGAGCACCACAATTTCGATCTAGGGCTCTTCCAGCATAACGAAGATGGAACTCAAACGTCCCGATCTTTGGATGCAACAGGCACCTTCGGCTTGCATCGGGACCCCGCGATCCCGACTTTTAGATGTAACAGTCACCTTCATGAGTGCGTACATAGACGACTCGACACATCTTCACCCACGAGAGCGTCTTGTCAATAGAATGTACTCGAGCGAAGAAGTTCATCTCCATTCGGGAAGACAGGAGAGAACGAGAAACAAACTCTCTCCTTGCTGCTATTTATAGGCCGGACAAATCAAACCCATGCGCCAAGTGGCGGGATCTCCGAATTCTGTGCAATAAATTTACATTCATGGTGATGAACCTATCCCCTCGAATTCAGCTAGGTCAAAACGGCTATTTAAAGCACTCGAAGAACTCAACAGCCGGACCAATGAAGATGCGTCATATAACAGACGCACCGGTCAGATACCGTGCATCATATAGACGCGCCCATCAGTACCAAACTCCTAACAAGGATGCGCCCCATGCATCCCTATGTGCCTAGTGGAATGTAGATCAACGTGCCCACTCAAAAGCTCGTGACCCGTCAAGAACATTAAATACTGAAGTCTGAGACGACAGCAGCAATGTCTCGATGACAGAGCGGCAACAGCTTTTGCAGAAAATGAAGAGCCGCTGACGTCAGCGTCATCATTACTTTCCTCTGTTGGATACAAGCCACGTGGTCGACCAACCACTCGCATGTGCCTCCGCAGCCATGCGTCCGAAGATTTGCATGCGCCTCAAAAGCCATGCGCCTCTGACTTACTTCTGATCACAGAAGTCAAGTCGCTGCATGTGCCTTCCCGGCCATGTGACCAAAACATGCGCCTCAAAAGTCACGTGCCTAGACTGATTCATGACTCCTGAAGATTACGAGCCAAAGTCTCCTCATGTGCCGGATCCCAGGCGCAGCTCATCAGATCCTTCTCCACCAAATGCTAGATCTTTGAACCAAAGGCATGCGCCACGTGTCCTTTGACTCGGTTTAGTCTACGAAGGGGTGCTAACCACCCAAGATCTCAGCAACCGAAGAATCCTGCCCACTGCCATGTGTCAGCCCACGATTGCAGTAATAAGGATTCATCCCACAAATCAGGGTGCATCATCCATGGACCCTCCGCAGCAACCACCACATGGCGTTTCCACGCGTAGGCACATCCTACATATGCGCACATGAGCAGCCCCAACCTGCTGCCGATAAAAAGAGGAATCATTCCTTCTTCCAGAGGAGAGACACACACATAACGAGATCATCAAAGTTATAGAAGACGCACGTCCGCTCACAGAGATCGGAAGAGACACTCAACGTCTTTTTCTCCTCCGCAAGCTCCAGCATCCAGAGCAGCCCAGACCTTCAGAGAACCTAAAATCATCATCATATCGTCAACGGAGTCAACGTATTACCACTCGTTCCATCGACACAGGACCCAGATAAAAATAAAAATGTACTACTAGGACTACATCTGAGTCCTACATTGTAACACTGTTCTGTTTGTGATTGAAATTTCAACTCAAAGATTTTGATGGCAAACACTTTGGTCGGCCAAGAGTGCTCCCACTTGGTTGGGGTGGTGGTTTAGTGAGTTGGCTAATTGATTGGATTGAGGATTAAAAAGGTCTTTCCTAATATAGACTAATTAAATCTATCTATATAAATACAATCCAAAATCTGAATTAAATACAAAATATATATATTTATTAATATTTATTAATGCCCACCATGCCTACTTAGGATTGGGTTAGATTTTGGGTCAAATATAAACTAATGCCAACTAGTATTACACTAGGATTACACGTAGACACTTTCTATAAATAGAAACTTTTCAAAATTGGAAACATATTAATATTAATAAAATATATATACAAAATATATATATCAACATGAAGATATTTGAGAGTACTACATGTCTATTTAGATTTGGATTTTGTTCGGGTCAAGTCGGGGCTAAATTGGTACAACCGGGTCTCCTAGAAAGTCAATAATCTAATAAATAAATAAATAAATCATCGGTAGGGGTTAAGTCACAATTTGGCCTGGTTTTTTTAGTTAGAACACACCTACGGCTCGGCCTTCCCGACCATGGCTAAAATACTAGTCAAAGCACACGTGTACCCTATCCGTGCCACAATTCTTGGTCATCTTATACTCCAAAACTCAACCATGACTAAGGTCATCTATAATAATAACTATTTAATTTAAAGATATTCATAAATTCCATAAAATCCTATTTAAGCCAAATAAATAAGTAAAAAATAATCCAAAAATTTTGGGGTTTTACACACCTTGACACGTTAGGCAAACTGCTAGCTGTCACAAAATCTGACCAAATCTCCTCGAGTGCCGTGTTGCGCGAGATTTGAACGGATTTTCCTTAACGTACGTGTTGTCAGCTGTCAGGCAATGATGATGTTGTTATAGTTTTTCGAGGAGACTGCCACGTGGCGCTCGCAGAACCTGAGGTTAGCGCAACCTGATGTGGTGCAACCTATGTTGGTGCAACTTATTGTGGCGCAACTTATTGATATGATGCATTTTAATGAGATGACTTCTGGATGAGTAGCATAGCTAGATTTTTAGCCTCTACAAGACCCCCTTCAAAGTTTTCGAAACTCTAAAAGACTTCAAAGTTTCGAAATACTTTAAATTTAGAAATGAATATGTCTAGGTTGCGCCTGTCAAACTCAAGCCCAATTTTTTAGCACAAGTTGCGCGATTCAATTTTATTTGCAAAGTTATAAATAGTCGTACCCTTTGGATTTTTCATCCTTCACCATTGTTTGGGATTTCTTAAGAGCCCTATTTCTTCTCCTTCTTCCCGAACTTTGAAAGCTTCAACCAGCTTCAATGGCGCCCAAGCGCTCTGCTGCCGAGAAGGGCAAGACTATGGCCGAGTCCTCTACGTGCGCTCCGCCTTCGTCACGACGAGAAACAGTCAACTCGGCTATGGAAGGTGAGCATTTCGATCATTGATCAATGCATCGATCATATCAACCAAATTCTTTTTAAGGTTTTTTTATTAATCTGTTGATCGTGCGCCCCCTCCTTTTAGAATTTTGGTGCACTTTCTGACTTGTGCCACCCTTTTTAGGGTTCGGTTGCTGTCACTTTACACGATACAACGCAACAGAGATGTTGCGAGATGTAAAATACGACGCAACTTAGATTCTGCGCGTGGCGCAATACAGATGCTGCGCGTGGCGTAACACATCCATTGCGCAACATGGAAGTTTTGGTGCAACCTGTGATTTTTGTACAGATTTGATCATTGTACTCTGTAAATTCACTAACTTCTTCTCGTTCACTTCTTGCAGGAAATCGGTTGGCAAGATTCTTCAGAACTGGTATCAGTGAAGTAGGATACTGTGAAGATAATTGATCTGACACACATATCAGACAGCTCAGAACTCTTCATGTTTTATAAGGACTTTCCTCAGATGGTAGAAATAGCCTTTATACATGAGAGTTGGATGGTGGAGACACAGAACTGGAAATTGTATCCCAAGGGTGATCTCATTCCTACTTCCTACGAAGGGTCGTCGTTTCTCCACCAGTTGTATTGACGGCAACTTGTCTTCTAGCTGTTGTACCCTGTCGTTCTCCTTTCATCTTTCTGAGAGAGAAGACCAGAGTCGATTTCGCTGCCTTGCTCGCTGTTTCAGGTCGAGTCGACAAGGAACTGGCACCAACAAGAAGATCCAAAGATGTTATAGATCTCCATTTGTTGTATCAGCATGAAAATCTGAGATGTAATAGATTTCTATTAAGATGTATCAATATTTTAAAGAGATAGAATAAAGAATGATTTTCCCTCTTCTTTTTACTCGAATTTTTGTGGTTTTGAGAGTAATATGGATGTGATGAGTCATTTGATATAGAAAATAGAATTCAGAGGTAATGTGGACGTTAACTCATTTTTCTATTGATGATATTCAAGTTAGCTGGGACTCGAAGACAGGATATCATGTCTAAAAAGATGATATCTGTGATAATACAGATTTATCATAAAGATAAGATATCTTTTAAAACAACTGGGTTACAAAAGGCAAAATTGATGATTTGGATGGACTCCACTGGAGATTTTGAGTAGTTATTATCTGTGGATTTATTTACGAGAAAGTAAATAAACGATGATAAACGTAGGCCTATTCGCAAAATGAATAGAGACGAAAAGATTGATGAATGAGTAGTCATACCTTTTCGAGGAAAGATCGTTTCGATTCTTGAGACAGACAATAAATAAAGATCTATTCACGAGATGAATAGAGATGAATGAACACACATGCCTTTTTGAGGAAAGGATGTTTCGGTTCTCGAAACAGACTGTTTGGCATTTCTATCTATAAATAGTGTGGAACCTTTTTGAGGATGTTGTCAACACCTATTCCTTCATTGCAAATGTCTTCTGAAGATGTGCCCAAGGAGACTGAGGTCATCCCGAAGATCGAAGCCGCTATCGATATTCATTCTGACGAGCCTCCGCTGCCTGTTCAGAAAGAGGCGGAGGAAAGCTCGACTGTTCCTGAGTCAAAACAGGATATCATTGCCAAACTCGTAGAGCCTAGTACCACTACCGAGGAAGAAGCTCTAAGGAAGGCTGCCTGTGAATTGCTGGTGTCATCAGACAATAATGTCTTCGACCTTCTTGCGAAATATGTTTTCGATCAAGAGAGCTCTGGTTCTCGTTGATTTTATGTATTTTTTTTGTCTAAGTTATGCAATAAAAAAATTATTTACATTCCGATTTTTTGTGCTGATGTGTTAATTTTTATACATAGTATTTTTTGAAAAATTTGTCATTGATAGGCATCATGGCGACTCGACCATCCATACCAGTCAGTTGATAAGCTCCGTTTGAGAAAACTCTTCTTGCAACGTAGGGACCTTCCCACTTTGCTTCGAATTTGCCCTTGCTCATGTGCGTCATAGGTCGTCTGACGGTTAGAACTAGTTCTCCTTTCTAAAATGTCCGTACTTTAACTTTATGGTTGAAAGCTTTTGATCTACGGGCTTGGTATAGCTTAATATGCTGTTGAGCTAGGAGCCATTTCTCGTCCAATGCTTCAAGCTCCTGAAATCGAAGACGATCATTGTTCTCTGTTGTGAGTTCATTAACAATTGCAATCCTTAAAGAGGGGATTTAAATTTCCAATGGTAGGACTGTTTCGCATCCATACACCAAGGAGAAAGGTGTGCAACCGGTTGGAGTACGTATAGTAGTGCGATAAGCCCATAGACATTCTCCAAGCTTTTCACTCCAGTTTCTTTTATTGTAAGAAACAAATTTCTTGAGAAGCTTGATGATAGTTTTGTTGAATGCTTCAGCTAAACCGTTCGCTGCAGGATTGTAGGTCGTAGAAGCAACATTGTTGATTCTATTTTCATCACAAAATCGAGTAAACTTTTGATTGATGAATAGTGGTCCATTATCATGAATGATTCGTCGAGGAATGCCGAATCTGTATATCACATAATATTTGATAAAATTGATGACACTGCTAGTCTTGACTTCAGATAAAGGTATTGCTTCCGTCCATTTCGAGAAGTAATCGATTATAGCTAGTATAAATCGATGTACTCTAGATGATGGTGGATTGATAGGACCAATGACATCCATACCCCAAGCTTCAAAGGGCCATGATGCGGCAGTCGGAAGAAGGAACTCTGACGGGTGATAGATGAAGTCTGCATGAATTAGACAGGCTCGACATTTTCTTCAATATTCAATGGCATCTGATACCATAGTGGGCCAATAATAACCCATATGCCGGATACGATCTTGTAACTTAGGACCAGGCTGATGTGCAACATATACCCCATCGTGGACTTCACGTAGTATTTGTTTTGCTTCATCTCCAGGAAGACAACGTAAAAGTAGACCATCAAATATTCTTCGATAAAGAGTCTTAGAAGTATGATTATAATAAAATCGAAGTGATCGCCTACGGATTGTTGTAGCTTCTTTAATATCTTCAGGTAAAATATCATGTACCACAAAATCAATGAAAGGAGCTCTCCAAATCTTCACTAATGACATTAATTTCAGTTGAATTGTTGAACTCAATATTTGAGTTATTCTTAATTCAAAATAATTCTCTATTAGTGATGACAATCATCTGTTGCCTTTTCACTATGATTGCTAATACAGCTGCCAGATTAGCCAATGCATCAGCCTCCGTATTGCATGTTCGACGTACATGTTCAATGAAGAAACACATGAATGAAGTAGCGAGCCTAACTGCTGCTTTATGATATGGGACAAGATCCTGGTGTTGAACTTCATATGTGCCTCTAACCTGATTGACAATCAGTTTAGAATCTCCATACACTTTGAGATATTCAATATCTAATTGTTTAGCCAATTGGAGACCAATGAGTAGAGCGTTATATTCAGCCACATTATTTTAATGTATCCATCAAACACTATACGCTGCTTACATTCAACTTGATCTCCTACGACTCGACATACTTCAACTCCTTGAGGCAAACCACGTACGAAAAGGGCAAGGTGGATGCAGAATTAATGAAGAAGACCTTAGAGCCTATCGTCAGGAGAAAAGTTGATATAATGAGGGAGAAATACCCAGCGAAGATGGAGTATGAGAGAACAGTGCTGAATTATTCTCCACGATGTCCACAATAACAGGCACCCAACTGTCTTTTGTACACGGCGTATTATATGAAGAGCTTGATGACTACTCCATTCGAAATACCGAGAGAAAATAAAGATAAAAATCACCAGAAGATTACAATGATGAGATTGGGATGGGCTAAGAAGTTGCTTTCAAGCGAATATGTAACACTACCAACCTAGCAATGACATTATAAAACAACAATGTAATTGGGCAAGAAACTTCTTTCTTTATCATCTATTTGTGTTTTATTCTTCTGCGTCTTTTTTAATATCTGGTCTGCTCTGTCTTTTATAATAAAATTATTTTTGAATTATATTTATATTGTTAAAACCACGGAGAATGGCCATTCTTTGTGTCAAAGTCACGAAATGTTTGACTTTTATTACATATGAAAGTCTGAACTACTACATAAAATCCTACTACCAAGAAAAAAGCCTAAAAGCTACAGCTTTGACATAGTATGGGTTGGCAATCACTTCATCGTCAACGTGCGTAGGCGGAACAACGTGCATCATCAGAGCAAATCACTTCAACGTCAACGTGGATAGGCGTAACACCATGCATAACAAAAATTGGGGCAATCACTTCATCGTCAACGTGCATAGGCGTAACATCGTCAGAGCAAGTCACTCCATTGTCCAACCCCGATCTTTGGATGCAACAGGCACTTTTGACAGCGTGTGGCTCTTCCAGCATAACAAAAACTGGGCTGCGGCTATCCCGAACCCAGTAACCAATATCATGGCACACAGTCGATGAAGTGCACGAACACGGACAGTCCACTCAGCACATCTCAGTCTTCTGATGAAGTGCAAGAATACGAAACACCGTGCATCGTCAGAGCAAATCACTTCATCGTCAACATGCGTAGAAGAAACACCGTGCATAGTCAGAGTGAATCAACATGCGGACGCTTCGACAGAGTGTGGGTTGGCAATCAATCCAAACCCTGGGGCTCTTCCAGTAACCAACATCATGGCACACAGTCGATTAAGTACACGAACACGGACAGTCCAATAGGCACATCTCAGTCTTCTGAAGGACTTAACCACCAAAGCTTCTTCGAATGAGAAGATCGACAACCCACAGGAAAGCATCTTGCCAAGGCGGGGGATCGGTCGAGTCCATCTCAATAAAAAAATCTAAGTGAGACGAGAACAAACTCTCCCTACACTACTGCCATTTATAGGCAAGGACAACTCGTACTCATGCGCCAAGTGGCAGTCACTTCGAATTCAATTCAATTAATTTGCATTAATACTAATGTATCTGCCCTTCACAAAAAAAACTTAGTGAGACGAGAACAAACTCTCATAACTACTTCCATTTATATGCCATTAATACCAATGAATCTGCCCCTCGAATTTTGCCAAGTCAACACCATTCTCCGTGTACTGATGTGTCCAAAGGATCACTGGCCAGTGTGCCCGTCAACACTATTCTCCGTGTTAAAATCATGAAGAATTACTATTCTCTTTGTTAAATTGACGAAAAATTGTCATTCTGCGTGTTAGAATGCAGGAGAATGGACATTCTCCGTGTTAAAACCATGAAGAATGTCAATTCTCCATTTAAATAACACAAAAAATTGCCATTCTCCGTGCTAAAAGGACGGAGAATGACCATTCTCCTTATTAAATTGATGGAGAATTACCATCCTCCGTGTTAAAAGTGACTGAAAATTACCATTTTCTTTGTTAAATTGATGAAAAATTATAAAAAAAGAGTTGATAATTAAGTCAACGACGGTTCATTTGATTCCATTTGCCCTTTGTCGCTATCTCGCTTCCGTACTTTACAATTACGAAAATCGTGACCCAATTTTCTATAAACTCTACAAATTTTTGGCTTGGGGATAGTCTGACTTACTTTAGGCTAGCTTGATTTTCCATGAGAAGGCCTTCCTTTTGTTGCTACTGGATTTGGCACTTTAAAAGCTTCATGCACTACATGAACTGCATCAGCTACTATTTTTTTTCTTCACCAATATTGATCACCATTTTTTTCAACTCCATCAGCACAGACGACATCAACTCCATTCCCTTCTCTTGAATTTTGCTTGATTTTTTACAATAATATGTAAACAGATTAACTTGTTCATTAATACTATCATACCTTCTGCTCTCAATACTGTCTGGGTGGATAAATCTTGTTTCTGCGCCAGGTGAAGAGAGATAACTCTCTTTGCAATCCTTGAGCCAACGATTTTTTTATCAAGTTCTTTGGAATATCTCCTAATTGCAATCTCTTTATTGCTGAAAAATATGCCTACAAGAAATTCTCTTGGTCTCCATCCACAAGCAGTCACAGTTTATGATGTTGTCGGCCCGATCAAATATAACCTTCCTATTGATTGTGTTTGGCGACATATACTTTTGGATAGTGCAAACTTCTGCCTCTCTTATGATGTGATGGTGGAGAACAGTATTTGTATCAGAACATGTGATTTCCTTTCTTACATCTATAAACACCGTCTTAGTATAAATTGCGGCAAATTTATCTTATATTACGGCCATGCTAGTTTGCTTCACAATTGTTGTTGGGTGTTTATCAGTGACATGCTTACTTATCTGGCCGTAACGTAAGGTCGCCAAACCGTGGTCACAATTTTGAAGGACCTTCCATAGTGGTAGCTTCTCATTCAAAAATCTTTTCAGAAATACGTTCATAGATTCACATCTATTTGTTGCAGTAGAACCACCAAAATAATTTCCACGTAGGAATGTCTCCGCCCATCGCTCCCTCATTCTGTACAATGTTGTGGTCCACTCATTGTTCTCTACATTATAATCCCTTAGCATCTGCTGCCAACGGTTTTCAAATTCTTCGACTGAATAGTACCTTTTAGAAAACATGGACA
Source organism: Iris pallida (assembly GCA_029216955.1). Lineage (NCBI taxonomy): Eukaryota > Viridiplantae > Streptophyta > Magnoliopsida > Asparagales > Iridaceae > Iris > Iris pallida. The sequence goes on from JANAVB010034618.1 coordinate 290,264, forward strand.
GTAACTAAAGTTTTAATATTGTAACAACAACATACTTCAAAGTAAAGTAGCAAGTGTGCGATCTATCTTTTAATCAGAATACTCAATTCATTTGCAAAACCATCTTGGTGTACATGTTTGGCTGAATTGTTTAGGATATGCCATGAGCACGTTCGATGAACTACGCTGGGCATTAAATCTTCAATTGCTTTATTTATGGATCTGCAACCATCCGTGAAAACTGTCACTGGTAATTTGCCATTCATACACTCTTGGAATTTTTGTAAAATCCAAGAATATGTCTCTGCAGTCTCATTATGGATCATTGCAAACCTAAACACACAAGTCATTGCATGATTGTTTGTACCCACTAGAACCACCAACGATATTTGACTTATATTTATTTTATATGTAGAATCAAATGCTAGTGAATCTCTAAATAATTCGTAATCCAATCGACATGTCCCGTCAGCCCAAAAGAGATGGGTCAATCTAGAATTTTCGTCTATCTTGTACGCTTAGAAGAAATATGGGTCAATGTACTCCTTAGATTGAAGAAATATAAGTGTTGTCGTAGCATCAACATCGTCTAGTGCTCTACTATCTTTAGCTAAAGCGTTGTATAAATCTTTTTTTGTCCATAAAACCTTATCCCAACCACCTTTCTGGTGGACAAGTAAATTCCATATATCTCCAGTCTCCATCTCTGATTGCTTCATAAGCTTAGCTTGTTCCAATTCTGTGGGTGATATCTTACGATGGGATCTCAAAAAAACTGTTTCAAAATCATTCGCCATATTATGGTTGTGATGTACTTAAATTTTTTTAACAACCCACATATTTGTAGAATTGATGTACCCAATATGAAAAATTGCTTTACAACCACTTCTGCTTTCACTTCTTGGCTCACGAACCCTGTTAGGAGCTTCATTGTATTTCTTCTGTCTGAATCCCGTGTTCGAACAACACCAACTACGGACATCGCCATCCCAGATTTGTTTTTCTTTACTTCGTTTTTTCTAATACTGAAACCAACTGCTTTTGAATATATCCGGTAAAATGTCTCTGCTTCTTCAATAAAGTTGAACTGTAAGCCAACAATATCTTCATCTAAGAGATCTCTTGGGTCTTTGTTAATGTTGGCAGACTGCAATATTATTTTCATCGTCGCTGCATCAAAATCCAATGGAGATTCACCATCGTCCCCAAGAATAGAATTAAACAAAGTAAGTATGAGAAATTAATTTAAAAATATAATACATTTCTTAAATCCATTAGAAAGGGTGATACGAAATAACATTTTATTTTTTTGCGTTGATGTCATCGTCATCGTTATGATGCATTCCTCCGTTATTTTTTTCCTCTTGTTCTTTATTGTCTCCTAAGTTAACAGCTTCCATACTTTGCTTATCATCCAAATCATCTGACACTGCTCTTGAAGCGAAGATTTCTTCATCAACTAATTCTTCCATACGATAATCAGTTTCTCCATGTGACGTTGCCATTAGAGAAAATAGAGTGTGTTAGAAACCAACAGAAGAAACGAAGGACAAGAAACAATACAAAAAGAAAAAACGTTAGAGTGATCCTAAAACCATGCATGAAAATGCTTTATGTAACTCCAAAAACTCCCTCCTCATTGTACCTTTGCCACATGACCCTCTTCTATTGGCTCATGAAAATGCTTGAGTGATCCTAAAAGCATGCATAATTTTAAAGAAACAACTTCCAACAACACAACCTTCTCGTCTTCTGTGTACATGTATTATTGAATTATGTAGGATAAAGCATGCAGCAGCTACGTTTACTATTTTGTAATTTTTTCTAATGACATGGTATTAGTGAACACAATATGCGAGAGAGAACCCGAGAGAGAGAGAGAGAGAGAGAGAGAGAGAGAGAGGGAGATGGGATAAAGAGAAAGGAGTGAGCTCGCCCAGTTTTTATTTCAATAACTCCTTTTACTAATAATTAGTTTTAAATTGGGACATTTAGACTTTGGGTCTCAAATAAGTTTCAAAATTAGTGTTTGGGTCACCATATTATACATAATTAGTGTTTGGGTCCCAAAAGTGTCACCACAAATAATTAGTGACACTTTTGGTACACTTTTGATGACACTTTTGAGACATTAGTGACACTTTTAAGATCCAAACACTAATTATGTATAATATGGAGACCCAAATACTAATTTAGAAACTTATTTGAGACCTAAAGTCTAAATATCCCTTTTAAATTTGCAACTTAAAAATAGTTAAAGTTAAAATTCAATTTTTGATTTTTTAATATTAATAACTAGTTCTCACGTACGAGTTTAGACGAACACTAACCGAGTCCGAGCAACGAGACATCAGCTAGTTTTCTAATACAGTGGCATTTCTGTTAATTTAAAATTTACAATATTATTGAAACTAATATTAATTCTAAAATTTAAATTAGTTTTTGATTTAACATTTAAACTTAGATTTAAATTCACAACTTAAAAATAGTTAAAGTTAAAATTTCATTCTTTTTTATTTAAAATGTACAATATTATTGGAAGTAGCATTAATATTAACATTCGCTTCTCTCGTAGTTTAAGTCGTATTGCATGGCTTGTGGCTTAAGTCTAGACACCCAAAGAACTTGATTGTTCAAGTCGAACACGTGCACAACACGTTCCCTCGATGCAAGGCTTGACGCAGCCGTTGCTTGTCGAGTCGTTGCACGAACACGTTAGATAAGAGTTTTGTTGGACTATCGAAGTCATAGCAAGCACTGTCCCCTGTTGTTTGCGGTTGTCAAGTCACTTAGTCCCACGATCTCAAGCCTCGTCATATAAAGTAAGACTTGGGCGATGAAAATACTGTAAACATGTCGGGACTGTAGGTCAATCGCAGTCAATAAGAGTATGGAAACACTGCCTTGCGTGAGCACAATTTAGTTAAGTCAATAAGAGTATGGAAACACTGTAAACATGTCGGGACTGTAGGTTATTCGCCGAGGAGGAACATGACGGGACTATAGGTCAGTCTCCGAGGCAACCCTGGTTTGGGCTTTGCAAAAGAAGTATGATAAGTACAAGAAGTAAAGCTAAGAAAGCTAAGTTGTGACGGCTAGGCCATGTATTTACGTTGAGTATAGCAGTTCTCGAAGGTGCGTGATCATGGACAACTTGTCGACAAGGTTTCGTACCCTCGATTCGAAAACCTGGGCCGCAGAACCATATCAGCCTAGAAGGGGAGCAAGGCAGTCATGCAAGAACACGCCATCGGTGGTAATTCGAGGACTTGAGCAGGGCTAGCTACCCTTAGCTGCAAGGGGCTCATCTTGTACCACCTACATGTCCAACATGGCTTGAATTGCAAGTGACCTTTCATATAAGTCAAGTTGGTGTGCTAAGCGGCAATCCGCATGCACAGTGTCGATCAAATCAAGAAAAGAACAAGCACGGCACGTATTGTCACGCCCGAGAACCAGAATACTGGAGAACGGAGGACAGACACAGCCAGCTACGTATATAAAAGTGTAATCCATCTTGACATACGGTTACGGCTGTCGAGATGCATGAGGGTTTATTTACAAGCCATTAGTCTCTTATGGTCAAGAACAAGGCTAGTGTCTCAATCTCAAGCAACTAAGTATATGTCACAAGATAGTAGATCATCAGACATACAAAGTAAGGTATCCCAAATATTATATATTCAAATGATCATGAAACTAGTCATACAAAATATGAGAACTAGCAAGAGTTTCAGTCATACATGATCAACCCTAGGATTTGTTAATCATATTACAGTCCGTAGGTAGACAGTAAGTAAATTATTCAACACGAGCTAACACTTGCTCGGCGGCTAAACGCCTCAAAAGAATAATTTTACAATTAAAGCGGAAGAGCAAAAATAAACCCACTCATTGCCAGGATTTCTTCTAGTATTCACCATCTTACAGGAAGGCTAGGAGATCCTCGGAAGCTACTCCGAAATCTGGCCATACAAAACCAGTTGGGTCAGACCCCAGAAGAGCAAGTGCCACAAGGGAGGCTTCACTTAAGAACTAAAACTAGCATATTAGCACATAAAGACATAATTGATAATAAAATACATGGGTTAAGAAAATCAGGATGATAAATGATAAGATAATTAAGGAACTATTCCGGTAATCAAGTTACAACCCGTAAACCAAACAAGGACCGGGATTGTAACCCTTCGTCTGAACAGAACTTAGTCTTCACTCATTTATCGATAAGAGTAAAGCATAACAGTAATGTGCTAAAGTAATCCTGAACTGGTACTGTCTAGACATGACTAGACTGGACTCCATCCATCAATCACGACCAAGCAACACGTACGACTTGATACTTTTAACTAACTAGGGTTATCACAAGCCTAGTTACTAACAAGATGCAATGAGATGTTCTAACAGCCACAAGCCCTGCTGACTTAATCCAGTTTATCCAGTTACAAGTTGAGAGAGTTGGATTAGGTGACTTGGGGGTGCAGTACATGACAGTGTGCTGGAAATATGCTCTACTCGACAGCAGGCTACAAGTCCAATTAAAGCGCCCAGATAACGGGACTGCCTATAGTTAGAAAATCTCTTTATTATCTACTTGATCAATCTAGTTATTACCCTAATCAGATTCAGTATGAATCCCTGACCGTGGTAATCAGGAATCCATGTCCTAGGCATGATGCAAGACGAGACATGTAGCTTGTACAGGCACAACCAAGAGAATCAACCACGGTGTCAAGGCAAGAGTTACTTAGCAAGTCCAGGTAGCTGTCGCAACAACGTTCAAGATTATCTTGTCATGTCAGGTTACTTATCATGTCAAGAGTGCGTCACAACGAACCACTATCAAGAATTTTATGTCAAGGTTGCTTATCAAGAGTGCGCCTCAACGGGCCACTGTCAAGAATTAGCATGTCAAGGTTGCTTGTCAAGAGTACGACACGACGGGCCATTATCGTGTCATGTTACTTGTTAAGAGTGCGCCTTAACAGGCCACTATCGTGTTCTATTCTTACATTATCATGAATGGGAGAAACTTACATAAAATAGCTAGTAACATATTCTTGAAGCCAAGGAAAACATCTACAACTTTTATGTTGGGAGTTGGGAGAACACTACCAAAATATGTCTATTTAGCGACGGCCACATCCGTCACCCATCCGTCGGGAATTTGTATTAGCGACCGATCACTGACGGATCTTGGCCAAAATAATCCGTCGGCAATCAGCTCGTAGCTAATAATGATCCGTCGCTAATAATGATCCGTCGCTAAGTAGTCGTCAAGCGACGGAATAGCGACGGCTTTTTGCCTTCACAATACGAAGCATTAGCGACGACTTTCCGATGGGCTTTCGTACATTTTAAGTATTAAATACTGAACTGTGTAGACACTAGCGACGCAAAGGACGGAGTAGCGACGGAATACTGACAGATTATCCGTCGACCATGTTCTGAAAATGCTTGGCATTTCCAGAACCATGGCGACAGATGAGTCATCGCCATTGCGTCGCTCATCCGTCGATGAAGCGACGGACTAGTGACGGATAATCCATCGCCATGGTTCTGAAAATGTGATGCATTTACAGAACCTTGGCAACGGATGTAGCGCCGCTATTCCGTCGTACTATGTATTTCTAGGACCTTGGCGACGGATTATCCGACGCGAACCCGTCGACCACCCGTCGCTAACTGGAAATACTTTCAAATCTCCAGGTAGCGACGGATATTCCGTCGAAAGGTAGTCAAAAACTCTAAATATTCGTCGCTAAGCGGTCACTAGTCCGTCGCTAACTGAGATTTTTTTGAAAAAAAATGCAAAGCTTTCCCTGTTCACACAAATATGCATAAACCAAACAATCACATAGACCAAACAATCAGAAAAATATACACCAATTATCCAAATATCACATAGACGAAATATATAATGTACACCAATATAAAATTATCACAAATATTCTGAAATTCCCACAAATATTCTAACATTCCCACAAATATTCCAAATTTTCTTAATTACAATACTTTAAGGAGGAGGAGGAGGAGTTCGATTGCCCGATGGTGGTAATCTCTGCTGCGACCGACGAATATACCGCTCCAGTAGGTACGGCAGCAAGTCGTCGTAGACACTGCTCGGAAGTCGGCATAACTGCTCTGGCGACATAAGATCAAGGAGTGCCGTCACAGTCGAAGTCGGTACCAGAGGGGCAGCAGGGTTGAAAGAAAGATGACCCACGGAAGAAGGACCGACACCAGCACCAGCAGAAGACGGACCGACACCAGCACCAGCAGAAGACGGACCGACACCAGCAGCAGACAGACCGACAGCAGCAGACGGAGGCAGAAAGTGAGAGGCAATTTGCTTCCGAAAGGACGACACCGTCTCGTGCAGCTGCGTAAGCTGCGACCTAACATCATCGTCTATCGGGGCCGCGGGAGGAGGCGGTGTCGGTGGAAATCTCTGAGTCACCATCTGCAACGGCCCTAGGGAGCCGACTCCGTACTGGAGCCCTTTCTTAAAGCCGCCGACGGTATCTATTAACAAGTCCTTGCGAGCGGCCAAAGAAAAGGGCGTCCGGGCGGGCGTTATTTTACCGACATCCTCGGTGTCAGTTAACTGAGCCCGACTAAGGGCCTCACTATACGCAGCATATCAAATGAATGTGTTTATATTATAATATTTACCTAAGTTGTAATCTAAATCCTATGTTTCACTAAGTTAAGTGTGAATCCTAAGTTTACCTAAGTTATAGTCCGAATACTTTTAATTCTAACGTAAATCTCATAAACATAAGTACTTACATCAGTCTCCTTGGCCCTCTCGTCGACGAAGCTCCCGTCCTTCTGTCTTTTGTGCGTATGCTGGAACACGTCGTGCATGGTGACCGATTCTGGCGCCCTTCCCTCCTTTACCACCCGTTGGGCCTGCATACGAAATTTTCGTAGAACTTAATTAACTCCGTATATTAATAATACCAAATTTGATAGTGAAATGAATTTACGGTATCTCACCAGATCAGCAAGTGTCGCTGCGTGGGGCCTTGATCCACCAGTATGAAGCCCCGCGGCCTGTCGGTTCGCCTTCACTTTCTTCGATTTTTCCTTGTAAGAAGGAGTATTCATCATATCTAAGAGGTCCATATAATACTCCTGCTGGATCCAATTCGGCCTCGTATGCCCCATTTTCAGGTCATGAATCATATCCCGTATCTTCTTCGAGGCAGCGCTTCTGTAGGTCCTGCGGATCACGTCCTCGCGATGGGGGTGCCACCAGTACGTCGTCTAACATACAAATTCAATTATCACGTAATTTAAAAAATGGTTGATTAAAGAGTAACTAATAATTAACCAGAAGATATAGATATAAACCTCAACTCGTCGAGCCAGACGTACTTCAAGTTTGGGGGCACCGACGAAAAGTTAAGGTAGGCACCATGGAAGTTAGCCCTGATAATTTCTCCAAGAGCCCTGGCAACATTAAACGAAAAAAATCTACAAAGAAGAAATGACTGGATTATTAACTTGAATAAATGAAAGAAATTTAATAAATTATCTTAAATGTACTTACGAAGTCCCCGCGGGCCGTAGCTCTCGTCGGAACTCGCCTCTCGGCCTCTCTGGTGCCGTCGGAGGATCCGCGGGTCCGTGCATGTACTCTCCAGTAACTGGATGGAATCGAGTATAGGGGTACTCCGGGGCCCACTGTGCAGTAACTGGGGGATCCATTGGTGGATTCGCTGGTGGGTCCGATTGCGGAACGGATCCGCTAGCAGATCCAGACTCATGCCTCGATGAAGTAGTCGATCGACGGTGGGATGCGTCTGTGCCCGGGGTACTCTCCGGGTCGGGCTCGCTGGATGGGGTCACATCCCGGAAAGATTAAATGCGACTACGACCACCAGTACCACTACGACCATGACCACCACCACCGCCAGCACCAGCACCACGACCACCACCAGCACCACGACCATGGCCAGCCATCATGACCTGTAAATAGAACACATAAACATAATTAACAATATAAAAGTGTAAATGAATATAAAATTCTAAACTAAAATATATATACCACCAGTAGGGAGACGAGTGCCACCGCGACGAAAATGACTAGGAGTGCCATCTGCAATAAGTAAATAATCGAACAAAAAAACATTAATTCACGTAATTGGAAGTATTTTTAATATACAACAATATTTAACCTAATCATCGTCTTCGTTCTCATCCTCGGCCTCGTCTTCATCATCATCCTCCTCCTCATCCTCATCATCATACTTATCTTCATCGTCGATTTCATCTGTATCCTCATTCCCATCAAATTTATCTTCTTTTTCTTCCTCTTCTTCTTCTTCTTCTTCTTCATCTTCTTCTTCTTCTTCTTCTTCTTCTGCCTCAATATTTGGGACAAGACGCCTCTTTCTCCCCTGGTTGACAGCTAAGTCTTGTGTATCAACCTCTTCCTCTCCTCTATTTTCCTCAACAATATCTTCAACATCCATTGTATCCGAGTGTTGTCCCAAGTATTAGGACTTTTCGATCTGGTCCTCTTGGTATGTTGGGTCTCCAACGTTGAATGTATTTCTAGATTTAATCTTGCATACTGCCCACCAGTCAAATCGATCTCTACGATGCCTTGGGTAGCTTGTATAGTAGACTTGAACAGCCTGATTTGCTATCGCAAATGTATCGGACCCTCTATACCTCCTGCGATGATTTATATCGACAAATCCAAATTGTTTATCGATTCTCCAACCGATATTTGGTGTCGTATCGAACCACTCACATTTGAACATTACAATATGCATATCATATGGGCCAGTATATTGTAAATCTACAATATCCCGAAGCACTCCATAATAGTTAAAGTCCAGTTCGTTGTCATAGATGGTGCCTCTTATGCAAATACCGGAATCCTTGGTACTGATGCCATCATTGATAAATTCGACATTTATAGCATTCTGAGTTACCTTAAACCTGAAGCCATTAACGACATAGCCTGGCCAAGTCTTTGTTTGCCTCTTCGGTCCCAATGCCAGATAACGAACACTCTCATTAGTGAGTGTTATTTTAGGCAATAAAACCTGTAAATAAATATTTATAATTTAAATGTTTTAGATTATATATTTCTAATCTCAGTTACTTACGTATTTTATAAGAATATATAAAATAAACCTCAATTATAATCTCAGTTACTTACGTATTTGCGAAACTATGACGGAAATGTACAATCAACCTCTCTTTGAAGTCCATCATCGGTAATATCGGGTGTCCTCATTTTGACTTCATCGCTAAATACACTATTAGAGAAAATAAGAATATATAAGTGTAGTCACTTACTTCATCAAATTTGACATTATAACGAGTGCAAGTGTACTGACTTACTTCTCCAAATCTCTCACTTCTTGTATGTCACAGTTTAACAAGACATATCGGTGAGCGGCATAATACTCGTCGTTAGTCAACCACCATTTTTTACTAGCCCCAACAGGCTTGCCCCTTACATTGAATATTCCTCCATCCTCAACGTCCTCGTCATTCCATTGACGTCTATTTCGATTTGTCTTAACATAAGTATCGAAATAAATGGAGCAGAAGTTTGACACCTCTTCGATAAGATATGCTTCGCATATCGAAGCCTCTATATGAGCCTTGTTGCCAACTTTCTTCTTTAGATGGTGTAGGTATCTAGAGAGACAAATTATCTTGAGAATTAAGAAAGAATTTTAAAACCCACTAAAATTCAACTTAAATTATATCGATTTTTATGTACCTTTCAAATGGGTACATCCATCGATAATGAACAGATGCACCGAAATGGGCTTCGTATGCTAGATGAATCGGTAGATGCTCCATGCTGTCGAAGAAGCCAGGAGGAAATATTTTCTCCAACTTGCAAATTGTTAAGATAATCTTCTCCTCAAGTTCAACCATGTGTTGCACAGTCAACTTAGTTGAACAAATGTCCCTAAATAATATTGATAGTTCGGCCAACGGAACCCATACAACAGAAGGCAACAACTCTTTCAAAGTAATGGGCAGTAATCTTTCCATAAACACGTGACAGTCATGACTTTTCATTCCCGTTAGCTTGCGTTCATTGAGATCAACACATCTAGACAAATTCGACACATAGCCGTCGAAAAATCTTAAAGTAGATACCCACTTGCAGATTATTAATCTATCTTCCTTGCTCAATGTGTATTGTGCTATCGGCTTAGTTATTTGTCCACCAGCTCCCCTTTGTATTAAGTTCAGATGAGGACGCTTGCATATATCGGCAATGTCTTGTCATGCTTTTGGATTGTCCTTCGTCTTTCCTTTAATATCCATGACGGTATTGAAGACATTATCGAACACATTCTTTTCGATATGCATAACATCAAGATTATGTCTTATAAGATTATCTTTCCAATAAGGCAAGTCCCAGAAGATACTCCGTTTGGTCCAGTTATGGGTTTGTCCGAACCCAACGACACGATTGTTCGATGGATCTTCCATTACAGTGGGCAAGTCCTTTACATCTTCCCAAATATCGTATCCCGACAATCTGGCAGACGGATGAGAAAATTCTTATTTTTCAGCTCTGAACGAGTCCTTGTTCTTTCTCCAAGGATGACTCGCGGGCAGAAATTGACGATGACAATCAAAGAAAGAATTTTTTCCTCCATGCTTAAGGCGGAACGCCTTACTATTTTGCATGCATATCGGACAAGACATGGTGCCGTGAGTACTCCATCCCGACAGCATACCGTATACGGGAAAATCATTAATTGTCCACATCAGTGAAGCTCTCATCTGAAAGTTCTGTTTCCTAGAAATATCATAGGTCGTGACGCCGATCTCCCACAGCTGTTTCAGCTCATCCACCAACGGCTGTAAATATATATCGATATTCTTCGTCGAATTTTTGGGACCCGGTATGATAGCTGTCAAGAACATATAAGGAGTCTTCATACACATCCATGGTGGCAGATTGTAAGGGGTCAGAATGACCGGCCAGCAGGAGTATTGAGATCCCGACTGCCCGAAAGGGGCAAAGCCATCAGAACATAGCCCCATGCGTACATTTCTAGGCTCTGCAGCAAAATCTGGATGGCAAAAATCAAAATATTTCCATGCCTCTCCATCCGAAGGATGTGACAATTCTGCATCGTCCTTTGTGCGTTCTTCGTTGTGCCACGTCATGTGTTCTGCTGTATTCTGAGACATATACATCCTCTGCAAGCGCTTCGTGATCAACAAGTAATACATATACTTGTAAGGACGTCGTTTTCTAGTTAACTTTCTTTTTCCCCTGACTGGCTTGTAACGATCCGCATTACAGAAGTTGCAACTTTCTATATCCTCGTTCTTCTTGTAGTACAACATGCATCCGTTGTGACAACAATCTATCTTGTCGTACCCCAATCCCAGTTGTCAGACCATCTTCTTCGACTTGTAGAATTTTTTTGGAAGCTCTTTTGATTCCTTCGGTAACACCTCCTTCATTAGTTGTGTAATCCGATCATAGCAAGTTTGTGGCAAGTTAAAATCGGACTTTATGTTCAACAACCGCATCGTCACTGACAGTATGGAATGTGGCTCACAACCAGGATATAAAGAAGTTTCAGCATCCTGAAATATATCATAGAACTCCTTCGCCTCGGGATTAGGATCCTCCGGATCAAAATTAGGCCCTGCCGCGACGTACACCATATCTCGTGTAAGGTTCTGCATGTCTCCATAATCAACAGAGCATTCGTCGTCATCGACGACAAAATCCGCTGCAGCATTATCATCAAAAGCATAAGTAGCAGCATTCGTAACCTGTCTTTCCGTATATAGTTCACCTTGCGATGACCACAGGCCGTAATCACGTACGAAACCCTTACGAGTCAAATGATCTCTTACACTCACCACTTCTTCGTAACGTCTATTGCGACAATTACGACATAGACACTTGATTTTGTTACCGTCCATAAACTGAGCTTTGCTCATGGCATACTTAAGAAACACTTCCACGCCTGCCAGAAAATCGTCACTCACACCTATTCTGCTCTCGTGTTGTCGTTTGTACATCCATGTGCAATCAACGAAATAACGATCCATCACAGATTGTATGTGAAAATCTGAATAGTAAGACAAACTAAACAAAATTAGTAAATAATCATGTAACTGGTGGATCCGCTGGTATTCTAGCTCAAAAAGAGAAAAATCTAAGTACAGTTGTTACTAATAGTTCGATACCGATAGTTCGATACCGATACCGATAGTTCGATACCGATACCGATAGTGTGATACCGATACTGATAGTCCGATACCGATAGTCCGATACCGATAGTGCGATACCGATACCGATAGTTCGATACCGATACCGATAGTCTGATAGTCTGCTAGCGATACCGATACCGATAGTCCGATAGTTCGATACCGATACCGATACCGATAGTCCGATACCGATTCTTCGATAGTCCACTAAGTCGAAATGATTCCTCTTAAGCGTCGAGCATGTTATACACGGTTCAACTTGACGAGTCAGTAAATATTATTGTGGTGTTGTATGCTTGCAGCAGCAAATCAAGTTTTAGAGTCATTTTAGGTCAATTAATCAAACTGAGTCAATCTATCTATTTCTAAATTGCAAGAGTCCACTTCTAGGATATGATAGCTATATCCTAAATATCTTGGCTAAAATCAACTTGGTTAGGATACTAGAGTGTCCTTACTATCTAGCAAGTACTACCTTAGTCTAGTTACACTAGCATTACCTATATTTCCTACCATGCCTACACTCACACATTACACCCCAAGCCGTCCTGCATGCTAATAGGCACGGTAGGCCTGCCTTCATTCCCCACTCTCTAAAGCACACATACACATATGTATATCACAGTTAGATGTATAGATATATACATCTATATAGAAGCACACAACTGATACACTCTAAGGGTCGGTTTTTCAGGAAAAACTTTACTTATTCAGTGACTTAGGTGAAGCGAATGTCCCAAGGATATTCTTAACAAAGAAGGTAGATGAAGGACTCGCACTGTCCTTGACACAGTAAACATATACACCATGAACCCAAACTCCATATTCATATTTACTAATCCAAACACCACCAAACTAATGGATAACACCCAATATGGATAACACATTATTTAGCCAATATATAAACTCAGATGAATTTGAGAAGCAAAGCCCCCCGCCGCCCCCGACCAAAGCCCGTCGCCCCAAGCCCGCCGCCCAGCCCCCGACGCCCCCGCCCCAAGCCCGCCTCCCAGCCCCCGACGCCCCCGCCCCAAGCCCGCCGCCCCCCGCAGCCCCGCCACCCACAACCGCCCACCCACCGCCGCCCCCCGTCGCCCAGCCCCCGACGCCCCCTCTCCAAGCCCGTCGCCCCCGCTGCCCCTACGACACCGAGAGAGAAAGAGAGAGAGAGAGGGGATTACCTTCGGGAGAAAGAGAGGAGAGGACGCCGATGTCAATCACCGAAGCCACGGGAGAGAGAGAGGAGAGAGTGAATTTGGGGGGAATATGAAAAGTTTCCCCCGTCGTTTCAATTTAAGTCTGGAACGTATATTTAGCGACGGACTAGCGATAGATTTTTATCCGTCGCCCGTTAGTCGCTCTTTTTGATGCTTGCCGACGGAATATCCGTCGCTACGTAGTCGAAGAATTGTCCCGCCAATTCTTCCCACAATTCCCGCCAAATAATCGACTACATAGCGACGGCTGAATATCCCTCGCTATATCTCTGACACCCTAGCGATGGATGAGCGACCTTTTCTCCCCCTAAAAATAAAATAAAAAATGTAACGGCTTGTCGTCGGTACTCCGTCAGCTAGTTGCCACAAAGCCGTCGCTAACGCCGACGAACAATATCCTTCGCTAATGTTCCATCGCTAATTTACTGTATTTTGGAAGTAAAAATTATGGCCACAATTCAGCTAAATAGGACATAAAACAGCCAAAATGTTCATCGTCCATGCCAGAACCAGGACAGATGAGCATAGAAGATGTCCAAAACTTGCTTTGGCCATAACTGTCTCAAAACAAGTCAAAATCTAACTTTTCAAAGGTCAAAATTGGATAAAATCGAATTTTCTACAACATGGAACAATCAAAACTTGAAAATAATGAAGTTTGCTAGATTAAAACCAAAGTAAACCAAAAAAGGCTATAAACTTTGATCTACAAAACACTACCAAAATAAGTTATATCAGCGACACAATTAACGACGCTTAATCAAAACGTTGCTATAATTTTGTAACTTAGCGACTTAAAAAGTTTACGTCGCAATAAGTCACTATTAAGGACTATCAGCGACATATTGCGACTATATTTTGTATAACAAAATTTTTCGTCGCAGAAAAGTCGGTGGACGTCGCTATGATTTTATTATCAGCGACTATTAGCGACGTCAATGTAAGACGCCGCTAATTTTTTAGAATATAGCGACGTTTAGCGACGTCTTACTTTGACGTCGCTAATTTATTTCTATTTTACCGATCGGGTTTTCCTTTCCCCTATTCTCACTCGAAAATTTCCCAAAAATATTTCGTTCCCCCCCCCCACACGCCGACGACCCCCTATGCTAATTCGTCACCCCCTCCTCCTCCTCCACCGCTCCTCCACCTCCACCGAGCTCCTCCTCCTACTCCTCCTTTGTCGGGCGCTCGCCTCCATCACCGACCGCCCTCCTCCTTCTTTTCCTCCATTGCTGCGTGCTCCTCCTCCTCTCCGGGCTACTCCTCCACCGACCCCCTCCTCCTCAACCGCCTACACGCGCCGACCTCCTCCTCTCGGTCATCCCATTCCTTGGTCACCCCCAAAATCAGGTAAACACTAACCATTTCTCTACTAGCCATTTGACATGGACACGACACAGACACGAACACATATACTGACACGACACAAAATTAATTCTGACAGAAAATAAAGATTTGATGTAAAACAAATAAGTAAAAAATTCTTACTAGTAAAAAAAATTATTGGAAAATCGAGATCATTATTAAATAAATTTATATGGTTTTACATTGTTTGGTGTCATTATTAAAAAATTACAAGTCACAGCCTTTACCGACACTGACCCAATTCGTACAAGGTTTGGTGTAAGTATCATGAGAGTATCGGAGAAAGTCTCAATGTGACAGTAATGTGTGGTAGAGTATTGTAATGTATATGATAGGTAAGAGGGTGATGTTAGGTAATTTTGAGATGGGCACTTGGTTTACCAATATAGGAAAGGTAAGGTATTCCTATAAGTATTAGCTATAACTATATATATTGTGATGATCGGGATATGCATCTATGTAACATATAGTTATAGTATGAGTATTATTGATATAAAAATGGTGTAAGGGTAACCCCATAGGTATAGCCTATAACAATGCATGCATTTATGGTAAATAGATAATTATATGACTACATAGGTATAACATCATGGATAGACAACCATGGGTACCATATCTTGTATGTATATAAGGTATGGATTAATAGGGTATGTCCATTGATGTTGGGTTATACCTTAGGTAAGTGCCTCTAATAGAGTATCCTAGTATCCTTGGTATAGGGTATTAAGGGTGTTAAGGTTTTAGGGATAGGCTAAATGTAAATATGGGTAAAGGGCATAGTGTGGTACCATGATATGGTAACATAAAGGTATACTTAATATGGGTAATCTAGAGAGTAATGCATGTGTGTAGCATATGGTATGGCATGGTATAGGACATTAGAGAGTAAGTAAAGGGTAGATGGCTAAGGTAATTCCAAATAGTAGATATCTATAAATATAAATCAGATAGATACGTTTAACACACCGAATATCCTAGTATCCTTGTATCCTAGTATCCTAGTATCCTTGTAATAGAGTATCCTAGTATCCTTGTTGTTTGTATACTTGTCTGACAGGTTTCTCGTTATCACACATCTGTCTGTTTTTACAATTTTACTTGTTCTCCCTATCACATATATTGTTCATTACTAGACTTCAAATGGAGACTTGAGAGCTTCTTGTGATACATTATCGGAGGGCTACACCCTAAGGTCCAAGCCTGAGCTTGCTAAACTTTATACATAAGCCCATGTCCATGTTTGATTTGGATACGAATCTACCAAATTTATTGATTAAACACTATGCTAAAGAGACTAGGATTAATATTGGCAAAAATACTGACATATATCACGTCTTCATATTTAAACCTTTAACTTGACAATGCAAGACTTTATTTTTTGACATGCTATAAATAGTCTCTAACCCATCTCTTGGATAAAGAGGATAGATACATTCATATACATGTGTTTCAACGCTGTGCTTGTATCTATCTTACAGAATTATCCTCAAATGGATATGGAGCTGAATTACTATCTGCGGAATCGTTTGTGGATGTACAACCGTCATCCTGATGACATGTGCGGTGTGCGGGATGAATTCATAGAGGGTATACAACAGTTCCTGCATTTTGCTAAGGCGTTCTCTCAGTACATGGACGGTACCAAAATTAAATGTCCGTGTGTGAGATGTCGTAACTTGAAATATCATCCAGAAGTGGCAGTCACGTATCATTTAAACTCGAAGGGTTTCATGCCGAATTACTATAAGTAGAGCGCACACAGAGAACTTGTGTCCTTAGCATCGGAGTATGAGCCTCATATGGATGTCTACAACTACGCTGCTTACGACGATGGGTTGGTGAACATGGTTTTTGACGCAGTGGGGCAAAGTTTCGATCCGAACAATCATGACGCACCTGAGGAGGCACCGAACGCCGATGCTACAAAGTTCATGGAGTTGCTGGAGAATGTAAGGACTCCATTATATCCTGGTTGTGAGGATCATTCACCGTTGGAGGTGGTTACAAGATTGTTGAGTATCAAGTCTGATTTTAATATGTCGCAAGATTGCTACAACCGACTTATGGAGTTGATTATAGAAATATTGCGTGAGTGTGCTAAGTTGCCTAAAGACTTTTACCGGTCTAAGAGGATGGTGAGATCACTCTGGATGGGATATGAGAAAATCGATGCATGTCGCAACGGGCGCATGTTGTCCAACAAAGACGACAAGGATGAAGACGCCTGCAGATTTTGCGGTGCTGATCGCTACAAGGGCAGTGGTAGAGGAAAGTCTGTCGGTAAAAGAAAGCCTACCGATTCGATGTACTACTTGCCGTTGACGCCGCGGTTGCAGCGGTTGTTTATGGTGAAGGAAACTGCAGAAAACATGAGTTGGCATAAGCGAGAACAGACCGAAGGAGTGTTGGATCACCCATCTGATGGAGAAGCATGGAAGCACTTTGATCGAGAGTATCCAAATTTTGCTTCTGATCCGCGTAATATCAGATTGGGTCTCTGCTCCGACAGTTTTACCCCATTCAGACTTTCAGGATCCCAGTATTCGTGTTGGCCTGTGATCGTTACTTCGTACAATCTACCGTCTTGGATGTGCATGAAGACTTCGTATATGTTTCTCACTGTTATTATCCCAGGTCCGAACAATTCGAAAATGAACATCGATATGTATTTACAGCCATTGATTGATGAGTTGAATCAGCTGTGGGAAGTAGGTTTCAACACGTACGATGTATCTAGAAAACAAAATTTTCAGATGCGGGCAGCACTTATATGGACCATCAACGACTTTCCGGCCTATGGTATGTTATCTGGATAGAGCACGCATGGATGTCTTTCATGTCCGTATTGCATGGACCGCACTAAGGCTTTCCGTTTGAAACATGGAGGCAAACCGTGCTTCTTTGATTGTCATCGACAATTCCTGTCGGAGGATCATCCGTACCGGAGGAACAGGAATGCTTTTCGTGCTGGCATTGAAGAGAAGGCTAATCCCCTGCCAAGGTGGCCCGGATACACGATATAGGAAGAGGTAAAAGATTTACCAAGGGCTGTTGAAGAGGCTGCTACGGGCTACAAGTGTGACGGATTTGGTCGCACTCATAACTGGACGAAGAGGAATATATTCTGGGATCTGCCATATTGGAGCACCAATCTGATTAGACAAAACCTTGATGTCATTCGTATCGAGAAGAATGTGTTTGACAACATAATTAATACTGTAATGGACGTAAAGGGGAAGACGAAAGACAATCCAAAGGCTAGATTGGACTTGGAAGAAATATGTAGACGTCCTACATTGCATTTGATAGAAGAAGGGAATGGGAAGTTGAAGCAGCCTAAGACAATTTTCTCACTGGAGAAGGAGGATAAAGTCAGACATTGTAGGTGGATTCAAGGTCTGAAATTTCCAGACGGGTATGTTTCGAACTTGAGAAGATGCGTCGACCTCAAGGAGAATAAACTGACAGATATGAAGGGCCATGATTGTCACGTATTCATGGAGAGGTTAATTCTGATTGCATTTTGGGAATTTTTACCCCAGGTTGTTTAGGATCCATTGACCGAGCTTAGCATATTCTTCATAGATCTTTCTTCTACTAAGTTGCTCGTCGATCGTCTAGAAAAGTAGGAGAACGATATTGCGGTAACACTGTACAAGCTCGAGAAGGTATTTCTTCCTTGATTCTTCGATTCCATGGAGCATTAGCCAATCCATCTTTTCTACGAGACACGTGTTGGTGGGCCCGTCGATTATCGGTGGATGTACCCGTTTGAACGGCATTTGAACCACCTAAAGAGGAAGGTGAAAAACCAAGGCTCGGATCGAGGGTTCTATTTGTGAAGCCTATATTTTCAAGGAAATTACAAACTTTTGCCCGACGTATTTTACACCTCATGTTGCTACGAATAGAATGAGGGCTCCGAGAAATGACGACGGATCATATCAAGAATCTAATGATGGAAAACTGAAAGTATTCGATGCGTCCGAAAAGCCTTCGGGAAAAATGAAGAAGAGATATTTGAATGACGAAGAGCTAAGGGCTGCTCAGTTGTATATATTACTCAATTGCGGCAAGGATGAAGTGGAGAAGCTAGAGGGGTAAGTAATTAATGTTGAGTTTACGTCATCTCAATGTAATAGTATAAGCTAATATTATTGTACTAATCGGCGGTTGCTTGGTTGTTTTTCAGCATATATAATGATGAGTTGAGGTCGGTTAGACCCTACCTAACAAACGAAGCATTAGAATGGTTGAGCGAATATGTAAGCAACTCGGTAATTACTGGCCTCTTCTAATGCAACTGCGCAATAAAAAACTTACTATTTTTTCTTTGGTATTCAGGTCGGTCGTCTAATTTCACCAGAGATTGAATTAATTTGAACTCTTGCCAAGTGGCCAATTACTTTTGTTAAAATATAGCCAAGTTACTGTGTCAATGGCTTTAGGTTCAAGTCGACACATGCTCCGATCAGAGACAGCTTCCTGGATCTTGATTCCACGAAAAACAGTTGTTTGTGTATCAAATCTTCGAACTACAAAGACGTCGATCCAGAAAATGATTTCTTTGGCATCTTGCGAGAGATTGTGGAGTTGACATATAATTATGGCAGAGAACCAGCAAAGATTATATTGTTCAAGTGTGAATGGTTCGATCCGATTAAAAATCAAGGTTAGAAAATTGACAAGCATGGTCTTGTGGATGTAAACTACAAGCGTAGATATCAAGGCTACGAACCATTTGTCCTATCAACTCAGGCTCAGCTCGGGTACTTCACAGCTTATCTGAGATGGGGAGCAACGAAGTCTGACTGGTGGACAGTATGCAAGACTAAAGCTAGAGATACTTTTGATGTTGACGAAAAAGCTTATCAGTAGGACGAGCTACCTCTTGTAACCAATATTGTTGATGTGGACTCCACGAAAGTTACGCATTACACGACTAATATAGAAGATGTAGAATTTTTCGAAGAGGAAGGCGAAGCCGACGAAGGCGAAAATGAAACTGAAGATGAGGAGGAGGAGGAAGAGGAAGATGAGGTCAAGGAAGACGAACAAGATGAATATTCCAAAGATGATTGAGAGAGATGTACTTTCATTTTTTAGATGTTTCTTTTAGAATGTACTATCTGGACTTAGATATTTCTTGTAGAATGTACTATCTGAACTTAGATATTTCTTGTAGAATATACTATCTGGACTTAGATGTTTCTTGTAAAATGTATCATCATATATTCTCTTGGTTATTATCTTATCGTTGTTGTACTTTCATATTTTTAATGTACTATTATTTGTTGTATCTCATCATATGTTGTTATCTGGTATGACAGGTCGTCGCGGATCGTTTCGCGTATCCCGACATGGGGCACGAGGTACTACTGGCAGAGGACAGGGTACTCCATCGGTACCTCCTACTGGTACCGGCTCTGGATCTTCGTCATCCAGTACTCATGTGTATCGGACAGTACCTCCGTCTGCCACGACGCTACGTGGCATATCTCCTGGGACGAGTAGTTCCAGGCCTGAGACTACTCCGTCGTCTAGCGTTCCTCCTGCTGATATGACGATAGAGACAGATGAGCAGATGGACGAGGCTGAGCCGACGACCGACCAGTATCAGGCAGATGATGCATGCGCACCTCTGGAGGAGACGAGGATGGAGATCTAGGTCGACGGTACAAAGTAAGTATTTTGGTTTATCATTTTTTTCTGTGTTTATCATAAATAAACTTTTCTCATGAATATAATATGTCTGTATAGATATCGTCCCCCGTCGGTACAGAGACGCCTAGGCCACTTCTTCAGGACTAATTATGGTGGTCCTTGGATAAACTACTCTGATGCTCCGGACGAGAGGAAGGCCTACTGGTTTACGCGCTTTAAGGTTAAAATATATTTTCTTTTAACATAAATCATATAATTTTTGCATATTATATATAACTGATAAATATTTGGTTTACACTCTTCTAGGATATGTTTTTCTGTCCACCGTACCGGGCCGAGATGATCGAGGGGATGTTTCCTGCCGTCGCTGCTAAGTTGATCCGCGGCGCTATTAATGATCAGAAGACTCGTGATCGTGCCGGAAAGCCGATCCAATGTTGGATCACCCCTGAGCAGTGGACTACGATGAAGGCTCGATTCGACGAGCCAAGGTACAAGAAAAAGTCTGAGAAGGCCAAGGCGGCTAGAAAGCAGGGGTCAAAGTGGTACGGTGGGTTGATTCCGATGACAGAATATTTCTGTCGTTTGGTATATTTTTTATTTCAGAAATATTATTTTAATGCAACTCCGATAAACTAGTAAAAGGTGATATATTTAATTACAGGTAAGGAGGGGTGATGACGCCAATATGGTGACTGTCTTCCTGGCCACACATCGAAAGGGCGGGAAGCTTATTGACGAGAGGGCGTAGCAGGCCTATGTAAGTATTACAATTCTATTTATTAATTTTAATACTTCGTGTTAGTTTTGATATAACTTAGTAAATATGCATGCAAATAGATATTCATATAGTTAGTAATAATAAGTACATTAGACATTAGAAGTTATAGAGTATCCATGCTCACAACTAAAATCTGCTTAATTGGCGACGTTCGAATAACATCGCAAAATTGTGCACATTAGCGACGTTTAATTGAAACGTCGCTAATAGTCGCTACTAGCGACGAAAATAGCGACAAAAATAGCAACGTGACAACGATGTATATTAATTACATGAGCTAGTCGTCGCAAAATGTCGCTATGACGTCGCTAATAGCGACTAATTTAGCGACGGTAGTATGAATGTCGCTAAATTCTAATTATATTCCCCCCAACGATTCATTTCCCCCTATTTTACTCTTCCACTCTCTCTCCTCCCCCCTCCGGTGCTCGCACTCTCTCCGGCGACTCTCACTCTCTCCGGCGACTCTCCTCCCTCTCCGGTACGTGACTCTCCCCCTCCCTCTCTCTCTCTCTCTTTCTATTTTGGTTGTTGGTGGTTGGAGGGGTACGGGTGGCTCGGAGGGAGGGGCAGGGGGATGCGGGTGGTTGGGAGGTGAGTTAGGGGGTATCTGGGGGGGTGGGACAGGGGGTGAGGGCGGCTAGAGGAGGGGAGCTAGGGTTAGGGTTCGGGTTAGGGGTGGGTATGTGTGGGTGGAGGGGAAAGGGGAGCAGGGGGTGGGGGCGGCTGTCACGCCCTGCTCCCGTAGGAGCGATCGTCCTCGCTAAGGCGTGATGCCGCACGAGCCTAGATTGCGCTCATGCAAAGAAGTTTCATAACGGCCGATTTCATCGGTGGCGACGGGGTTGTCGCACAGAAGTCCCAAGCAGAAATATTGAACATGCAGCAGAAATTATCACCCCCAGTTTTTCAAATTAGGGGTATTTTCGTCATTTTCAAGTTTTAAAATATTTTAGGAATTTTATTTGATTTTATATGATTTTTAGGAATTTATTTGAGTCGGTTTGAATTTTATCCAATTCGGACCCAATTTGGAGACCCGGGTAGCCTGGACCCTAGAGGGACCCCCATACTAGCTGGGCTTAGCCCATGTACCATCATAAATAGGCTAGAAATTATTAACCTAACTTCCATGGCTTAATTAGTCAATTTAGAGACTTAATTAGTGGTTTAGAATCAAACCGAATTGAACCGAACCAACCCAAACTTGAAATGAACCCAAACTAGAGTTAATGGGTTGGGGGCTATTGGATCCCAACCCAATAACCCCCCCCCCCCCCCCCCCCAAGTGGCCGGCCACCATTAAACCCCCCCCCCCCCTTTCTTCTTTCTTCTTCACAAAGTAATCTTTCTCTCTCTTTCATCAAATTTTCTCTCTCTCCAAGCTCTCTCTCTCCATCACCATTAGGTATGCCATTAAACCCCTCATTAACTCTCCTTTCCATTTATGACATTCACAATAAGTGTAGAGAATCCCATTCTCTACACTTTGCCCCTATTTTTGTAGGTTTTCTCTAGAGTTGGTTAATTGGTTAATTAAGGGGGATTATAGGTAATGGTGTATATATATATATATATATATATATATATATATATATATATATATATATATGTGTATGTATAGATATATATATATAGGAATATATGTATGTGTGTATTTGTGTGGGTGTGTAGAGAGTGGTAGAGGAGAGGATGAGTGGTGGTGTGGTTGTGAGTGGTGGTGTATATATGTGTATATGTGTGTGTGTATATATATATGTATAGGTGTGTGTATATATGTATATGTGTGTGTGTGTGTATATATATGTATAGGTGTGTATAAATGTGTATGTGTGTGGGTGTATATGTGTATAAGAGAGGGGAGGAGAGTATATATATATATATATGGTGATAGATAGATAGATAGATAGATAGATAGATAGATAGATAAGAGAGGAGAGGAGAGGATTAAGAGGAGGAGAAGAAGAGATAGCAGGAGCAGCAGCAAGCAGGAGCTGCAGCAGCAGCAGCTTGCAGTTGCAGCAGCAGCAAGCAGGAGCTGCAGCAGCAGCAGTTTGCAGTTGCAGCAGCAGCAGCAGCTTGCAGCTCTAAAACCCCCCCCCCCCATTGACCCCCATTGTGACCCCCCTAGCACACTACAAAACCCCCCCTAGTTGGTATATATGTAGATATATATATATATAGATACGTATAGGTTTATATAGAGAAGTTTAGATGAGAGAATTAGAAGAAGAGAGAATGAGAAAAAGAGTTTGGGATTAGAAGATTAGAGAAGGAAACTAGAGGAATAAGGAAAAGTGAAGAAGAATAGGAAGGAGGAATAAGAAGAGGGATTAGGAAAGAAGAAGAAGATTGGAGAAGTAGAGAAGAGGAAGATTTAGAATCGAGAGTCAAAAGGGAGATTTAGAACGAGGGTAAAACGAGGGGTTTTAGTTAGAAATCGAGTTAGAGGGCGAATTTGAGCCCGGAGCGTCGGATCACGACGAAACTTGGCATAGGCCTAGAATATGTGATTTAGATTTTGTGGGTAAGCTCCCGGATGGAAATCGGGGTCATAGGGCGCCGGTATCGCGCCGTGTCAGTGCGTATCTCGAGATATTCGAGATTTCTGCAATGGGCCGTAAGGTGGACCAAACGTCCACTTTACTTAGGTATTTTGGTAGATAACGAACCTATAGGATAGTACCCTACTACCCTAGGGAGATCGGGTCAAAATAAGTAGCGTAGGTAGGCTATCTAGATTAGCGCCGAGGGTAGAATTTTACCCTTAAAAAGGGTAAAATAGAGATTTGGCCCACGGCCAAGATTCGAGTTTCCAAGTCCAAGATGGACTTGGATATGGGTTGTAGGGATTGGTAATAAGCAGATTTAGCCGTCTAAACCTAGTCTTGGACCCGGTTGACCACGGTTGACTTTCTAGGCTAAAAGTCAACTATGGGTCAACACTTTACCCAATTTGGTCCCAAATTCCATCCAACTTGGACCGTTGACTAAAAGTCAACTATTAGTCACCAGTGACCTAGAGTTGACCTAGTGTTGACCTCGAGTTGACCAGAATTGACCCGTTGACCAAAAGTCAACGGTAAGCTAATTTTCGACCTAGTTTGATTCGGATGGATTTCCAATGTCCTTCCATGACCAAGTATGACCCAACTAGACTTGTCTTGACCTCGTATGACTTTGTTAGGTCTAATATGACTTAGATTTACCCCGTACAATCTAGTTTGACCTTGTTTGACCTAGATTGACTTAGTTTGACGTGTCTTGACCTATTTTGACTCAGTATGACTTAATTTCATTTCCAAACCATTATATTGATACAGTATTCCATCTATAGGTCCTCGAGGCACTGATCTTGGACTCAGTCGACTTATCCATCACAGTACAGGTGAGTACATTCTCTGATAATATTTCTGTTTTATGATATCGTCTTTGTTTCTAGTATTTAGTGCAGATTATCCTTGTTCTCTTGACACATTGTTCACACGGATTGATATTTGTCTGGATCCCGTCATAAGATGTTATTCCTCTTATATATGGTATACACTGGACAAGTCTACATTGTTTATTGTTCATTGTATAGATACGATTCCTGCGAAGGCTAGCTACCCTCTCAGAGAATATGTATCATGACGTGTCATGACTGGATCCACTATATTGGTCAGGGATGGGGGTGTTAGCGTAGAGATGTGATCAATACCCCACAGATATTATTGTATCATCATTGTATAGTGTTAATCATACACTCACGTATGATTAGCCAGGCCAAACATTGTATCAAGTTCTAAGCCGATCACATGTTGAAACTAATACTAAACTCACATAGATATAGTTCCAGATTCTTGTACATGATTTATACTGTTTTCCCTGTTCTTACATTCAGATTACAGTCTTGATATGCCTTACCATGATTCATGTACACATTATTTATCTCGTAGATTCTCTCTATTTACTGCTATATTTTCAATATCGTCTAACTAGAACTGTTATGGAGGTTTGTGCTCGTTCCATCCTGACTGGATATGTTGACAAAATTTTACAGATTATGGCGAGGAGGATTGTCCTACCTACTACGGTCCGGTTGACGTAGTGGGCGTAGACTTGGAGACCTTGGTTCAGCAGGGCTTAGCTCCGCCCGACGAGCCTTTAGCTTAGTTTAGTTAGGTTAGACATTTTGGACTGGACCTTGTCTCCAGCTTGCTACTTGTTATTTTATTATATTCTGGGACTGTATTAGAGACTTGGACTGTATATATTCTTGTGTTGGACTTGACAGGCTATATATTATTTTATCGTCTAGTTGTCTTTTCATTTCAGTCTTTACTTTGTTATCTTAGAGTCGTGATTGAGTACTCGTATATATATTCATTGCTTGTCCTCCGTTCGGAGTTGACCATGGACTTGACAGGTTTTTGTTATATATATAAACTGTTTAGAAGTAGAAAATCAACAACGTTCCACGCCGATTTTTCGGTGAGGGCTGGGCGTTGTCGCGTCACGTGCCCTTTTAGCGGGTGCGGGTCGTGACAGAAATTTAGAATCATAACACAAGTTATTAAGAAGAATTCTTTATTGATATTGAACAATCAGATTACAATAGGCCCAAGCCATGATTACAAGTCTCTCGTGCTCACTTTTCTCTCAATATACAAGTCACTCTGCTCTCTCTCTCTCTCATCTCTCGATTTCAATGCTTGAGCCAGCGAAAGCTTCGGATAGGCGACGTCCATACATTATGTCCCGTATAAGTCTTGACTCCACGCGGCCGCACGCTTCGAATCACCAAGGAACTCCATGCCTAGACGCATCCCATGTAAAACCCCTAAATTTCTACTATTTATTTTTTATTTTAATTTTGGTACTGATTTAAAATTTTGTATTGTACGTCGCGTAGTCGTATTTTACGTCGCGCACGAAAATTTTATTTTTCATGCTCGTCGAGTGCGAATATGTGCGAGCGTACATATTTTAGAAAAATATTTTTATTTTATTATACACTTTTCAAATATTATGTTATTCTTGCTATAAAAAGCCTTTTTGTTTTTAGCAGTTATTAATCATAAATAATATTTTATTGTATACTAGGAAAAGCATAGTCATGTATGCATTATTCGTGCATACATATATTTGACTAATTATTTATTAGTCTATTTTAAATAAAAATATAATTTTCGAGATTTATTAATATTAATATTTTATTATTCAAAAGGATATTTAAAATATTTATTATTTTCTAAATTATTATTATTGGTATTTTGAAAAATAGATTTGAAAGTTATTGTGGCAATTTAAACCTTGATTTAATTTTTGGATTATTTAAATAGATTATATTAATATTTATATTTGGAATTTAATTTATTTGAATTGATTTTAAACTAAAGAGGTATAATTTAAATAAGATTTGTATTTGGATTTGGATTTGTATTTGGATTTGAATTAAATTATAGATTGAACTATCTAATTTGGGTTTTAAATAAATTCCAATCCTATCTAATTGGAAATTCCCATATCCTATAAATAGGCAGGTACTCCTCAAATTCATTATTTATTCCACAAATTTCCACAACCCAATCGTGTATCGTGTCTGTGTCCCCTACCCCCATCCACTAATTATCCCTTATACAAGTAAATTTTCTCTCCCGTCCGACAATCCCGGACGTTCCTCTAGGCCGTGTAGGACACTCCCCGACACGGACTCACCTAATTCTAATCCTATCCACCGTCGTCCTAACAAGAACCCGACTTCTCCGACCCAGTTTCCCGCCTCCTGACAAAGACCCCCACATGCACCCACCACCCGTGTTGACCCTGTTTTTTTCGATCACCCGACCAGCCATCCACGTCGTGGCCGTCACCATAACCACCTGCACTACCGCCAACAACGGTTAATGGAAACCGCCCCCTTGACTCCACCTCGGCCAAAACCACCCAAAGACTCCCCCGCTGCCACCACTGCCGAAAACCCCATACTTCCTCGGCCTTGGCCACCCGGTCATCCTCCCCAGAAATCACCGACACCAGTACCAACAAAACCCCCACCGTCATCGTCGCCACCACCGACAGACCAAAACCCAAAAATCCCCAAAACGAAAGCACACACAAACCCTACTCACCTGACCGCCGCCTGCCGACGAGCCGTACAGCCTCCCGCAGCCATCCCATTTCGTCGACTCCGCCGTGTCGAGTCCTCGACTCCGGCCGTGAGTCAGCGCCTCCGCAACCCTGGCCGCTCCGCCGTACCCCGATCCACCCGCTGGCTGTCCGCCGGAGTAGTGCCCCCGACGAACTCCGCTCCTCCGCCGTGCATCCGGCGGCCGCCCCTAGCCTAGATCGGTCGCCCCTCCGCTCGATCATCTCCTCCGCCTACCCAACTTCGCCGACGCCGCCCTTGCCACTCGCTCCCCGAACATCCCTTCGCCGTCCCCTCTCTCTTCCACCGCCCGCAGCGCCGCCTCATCCCGCGCGCAGCTCCGCCCCGTTCGAACCCCATTCTCCGCGCGCCGCCTGCCCCCTTCACGTCGGAGCGCCGTGCCGCCCGTGCTCCCTCTCGTTCTCCCGCCACTCTCTCTCTCAGGCTCACCCTTTTGATCTCTCTCTCTCTCTCTAATCTCCTTCTGATGGTTTTTTTTGTGTGTTGAGAAATATTCTCCTCGAAAGAGGAGAACAGAACCAGCTTCAGTTTTTATTTTTTAATTATTATTTTACTTTTTTTAATTATTATTTATTATTATTATCATTGTTATTATTATTATCATTATTTATTTATTTTGTTTTGTTTTACAGTTACTAAATATTATTATTATTTTATTGTTATTATTATTATTAATATTATTATTATTTTATTGTTATTCTTGTTTTATTATTAGTACTATTATTATTGTTAGTACATTATTAGTTGTTTTTATTAACAGAATATTTTGTAAGTACAGTATTAATAATATTACTACTATTATTATTATTCTCATTATTATTATTATTTGTCATCATTATTATTATTTGTTAAAGATAGTTATTATTATTATTATTCTCATTATTTTTATTATAATTATTATTGTTGTTACTTGCAAAACTATATATTGCTAAATATTATTTTTATAAAAGTTTTAGGAAAATATTATTTTCTGACTAAAAGGAAACAACTATTGTGATTTTAAGTTTGTATTTATATAAATATTTTGGCAATAAAATATTCTATCTAGAGTCGTATCTTTACAAACTTAGAGTTTTTGCCGAAAACGATTTTTTCTTGACTTTAGGTTTTTAGCATTTTCCTTATAAATATTTTGACTCGTGAAAACTAGTTTAGGAATTATAAATATTTTCTAAAAATTTGTATATATAATATTTATCCATTAATTCTTTAATTTTCCTCCTGTCCGTAACCAGTCCTATTATTCCTATTCATTCGTCCTTTTCGAGACTATTTTATGTCCACCCTAACTAATTTGACCATTCTGGACCCAATGGAACTGTCTGTGCCACCATCCGAGGTCACCATGTAAAGTTGTTGTACCAAAGTCGCAGTTCGTGCCACATTGATTATCGTGGCACACCAAGCGTACTACCAGGCAAGACACCTTGCCATTCGCTGTTTATTTATTTTAGCTCATATTTCATGTATTATTTATTTTCTTATGCAAAATAAACTGTGATACATGGCATAACTGTTAGAACTTATTGTTCATTTATATCTCCTACTATGTATTATTTTTTTTACACATTAAACCTAGATTTAAGGGACCACCTTGTGTGTTGCATTCATTGGCCTTGACACGTTGTAACACGAAGTTGTGTGTCGCATGTAGGATACGAAAATGTGTGATTGGCTGGCCACCAGTATGTACAAGTCGTGCGATAGGAATAACTGCTAATAGAGGTTGTATGCTAGTTTGACTTAGCAGTTATAGTGGTTTTGTGTTGTAGATACAACACAGTAGGCATTGGGCAGGGAGGACAATTCCTTAGCGTATGGGCTTCGATGCACTTTCCCTTGTGACCCGGACTCTCCCCTAGAGATACGGGGTTGATGACCCATGATTACTGACGGCCACTGACGATTCTGCGGAACGTCATGCTCTTACTGATGGGGCCTCTGGTGCCTAAGGGGGACTACGCCGATCCTATTTAGCCAGGGCCCATGCGTAGGAAGGATTGTTCTTAACAACATTTCACTTAGATTGGTTAGGCTACCTTTATCCGTTAGGTACGAGTACTTTTGGTTTGGGTACTTGTATCTGACCGTGGCTTGGAATAATAACTTGTCGCGGAATAGTTCGTCACATCTTGTCCTTGTTTGGTTGTAGGTGTGACTTACTACTCCGATGAGAAGGTATTGAACCTTGTTGGGGTCCGGATACCATATTGGATTCATAGCATGGAAAGATACGTCACCGTAAATTAGTTTACCATCTCCTGTCCTTGTTTGGTTGGGGGGGTTGGTACGCTCGTTCAGTAGGTGCGTATTGGACCATGTTATAAGTTTGATTGACTTATTTATTTGAGCAATATTTATTCAGTTTATATGGCATGATATTATGTGTCTTGTTACGTCCCTCCGAGGACCTGGTTATCTCTCCAGGTGTGTGCTATTGTCTTTCGCAGGTGCTTTAGCTCTAGCCGTGTTCATTGCTATTTCTCGAGGATGATTGCACTTGGATCGTCTTCGCTTCGCTCGCCAAAATCATTCTTTGTACATCATGTATTTTTTTCTTTTCTTATTGGTAGTGGATTTGTCTCCGCCCAACATATTGTATCAAGACAATTCATTATCTTTATATGATGTCTTTTATTCTTTATTTTGTGTGGATAAGGTTAGTTATGGTTCTACTGTATTTTACAGCTTATGTATTCATACGAGGTTTCCATATATTGGAGTGTACTTCGTATGTATACAGCTGGCATGTCTACGTTCCTAGTCCTACGTATTTTGGGACTGGGGCGTTACATGTTTTTGTGGTGGCCCATGCAGGTCCAGATAAATTGTTTGGTTACCTTACCGTGCCAAGCAAGCCTGCGAATAGGATTAGAAGTTTAGGATCTCATCCACATACTTGACCTTTTTCCTTGATTTTATCTACCGTTTGACTCATCGACTGCATCTTGCTTGATTCCTTCTATCCCTATTCTTATCTTCCCTTCGTGCTTGCTAGAGATTGACCCTACAAGTTAGATGTCCCAAACACCCTTAGTTTAATTCTTTTAAGTTGGGTAGAATGCCTTGTGACCTAGCAATCCCTTTGACCTTGTGACCTATATTAGCAAGTTTACTTAGATTCTAGAATTTAGAGGACCCTAACCTATTTAGCCAACCAAGGACTTGGACAAGAAGACTATAGGACGTCTGTATGACTTAGAATCATTCTGCCTTCTTTTAAATCTTAATCTCTCGTGCCTATGTATTTACCATTTTGACTAATGATGCTAATGTAGCCTAGTTTTTGCAAGCTAAATTCTTTATCAAGCATGTTCATGACGTATGTTATTGGATGCATCCACTAACGTACTGTCTACTCAGAACCGGTGCATGATGGTCTGATCAACCGAGTGCACTTTGGTTCACTTTTATCTATCGTTCTACGTGGATGGGGACATAGATAAACTTATCCTCTAGAATCCCATCCACGACTGCCTTGACAATTCCTTTGAAATTATTTGATCGTCATTGAATCACGTATTCGTATCCGATAACGCCTCCTTCGAACTCTAGATTGCTTTCGCCTTCTCCTATTTAAGAAGGACGAATGCGCTGTACTTGAAGTTCCCCTAGCTATCATATCTCTTGTGACCATTAACACTCAATGTGCCTATATCTTTGTCTTAACTACTCGTCCTTTCCCTCGACCCTAAATCCACAATCTTGACTTTCTAATCACTTGAATTTAAGAAGTGATTACAATCGTCTCTTAATCATATCCTCAACCTAGACTACGACCATGTAAACTTCTTTAAACCCTTCTATCTACCGTTGTGCCTTCTCACCCCCCCTCCTAATTCTTAATTTCGAGGACGAAATTCTTTTAAGTTGGGTAGGATATAAAACCCCTAAATTTCTACTATTTATTTTTTATTTTAATTTTGGTACTGATTTAAAATTTTGTATTGTACGTCGCGTAGTCGTATTTTACGTCGCGTACGAAAATTTTATTTTTCTTGCTCGTCGAGTGCGAATATGTACGAGCGTACATATTTTAGAAAAATATTTTTATTTTATTATACACTTTTCAAATATTATATTATTCTTGCTATAAAAAGCCTTTTTGTTTTTAGCTGTTATTAATCATAAATAATATTTTATTGTATACTAGGAAAATCATAGTCATGTATGCATTATTCGTGCATACATATATTTGACTAATTATTTATTAGTCTATTTTAAATAAAAATTTAATTTTTGAGATTTATTAATATTAATATTTTATTATTCAAAAAGATATTTAAAAATATTTATTATTTTCGAAATTATTATTATTGGTATTTTGAAAAATAGATTTGCAAGTTATTGTGGCAATTTAAACCTTGATTTAATTTTTGGATTATTTAAATAGATTAAATTAATATCTATATTTGGAATTTGATTTATTTGAATTGATTTTAAACTAAAGAGGTATAATTTAAATAAGATTTGTATTTGGATTTGGATTTGGATTTGAATTAAATTATAGATTGAACTATCTAATTTGGGTTTTAAATAAATTCCAATCCTATCTAATTGGGAATTTCCACATCCTATAAATAGGCAGGTACTCCTGCAATTCATTATTTATTCCACAAATTTTCACAACCCAATCGTGCATCGTGTCTGTGTCCCCTACCCCCATCCACTAATTATCCCTTGTACAAGTACATTTTCTCTCCCGTCCGACAATCCCGGACGTTCCTCTAGGCCGTGTAGGACACTCCCCGACACGGACTCACCAAATTCTAATCCTGTCCACCGTCGTTCTAACAAGAACCCGACTTCTCCGACCCAGTTTCCCGCCTCCTGACAAAGACCCCCACATGCACCCACCACCCGTGTTGACCCTGTTTTTTCGATCACCCGACCAGCCATCCATGCCGTGGCCGTCACCATAACCACCTGCACCACCGCCAACAACGGTTGATGGAAACCGCCCCCTTGACTCCACCTCGGCCAAAACCACCCAGAGACTCCCCCGCTGCCACCACTGTCGAAACCCCCATACTTTCTCGGCCTTGGCCACCCGGTCATCGTCCCCAGAAATTCACCGACACAAGTACCAACAAAACCCCCACCGTCATCGTCGCCACCACCGACAGACCAAAACCCAAAAATCCGCAAAACGAAAGCACACACAAACCCTACTCACCTGACCGCCGACCGCCGCCCGTAGCCTCGTCGCCGACGAGCCGCACAGCCTCCCGCAGCCATCCCCTTCCGTCGACTCCGCCGTGTCGAGTCCTCGACTCCGGCCGAGAGTCAGCACCTCCGCAACCCTGGCCGCTCCGCCGTACCCCGATCCACCCGCTGGCTGTCCGCCGGAGTAGCGCCCCCGACGAACTCCGCTCCTTCGTCGTGCATCCGACAACCGCCCCTAGCCCAGATCGGCCGCCCCTCCGCTCGATCATCTCCTCCGCCTACCCCACTCCCCTGACGCCGCCCTAGCCACTCGCTCTCCGAGCATCCCTTCGTCGTCCCCTCTCTCTTCCGCCGCCCGCAGCGCCGCCTCATCCCGTGCGCAGCTCCGCCCCGCTCGAACCCCCTTCTCCGCGCGCCGCCTGCCCCCTCACGTCGGAACGCCGTGCCGCCCGTGCTCCCTCTCGTTCTCCCGCCACTCTCTCTCTCAGGCTCACCCTTTCGATCTCTCTCTCTCTAATCTCCTTCTGATAGTTTTTTTTTTGTGTGTTGAGAAATGTTCTCCTCGAAAGAGGAGAACAGAACCAGCTTCGGTTTTTATTTTTTAATTATTATTTTACTTTTTTTAATTATTATTTATTATTATTATCATTGTTATTATTATTATCATTATTTATTTATTTTGTTTTGTTTTACTGTTACTAAATATTATTATTATTATTATTTTATTATTATTATTATTATTATTATTATTATTATTATTATTATTTCATTGTTATTCTTGTTTCATTAATAGTACTATTATTATTGTTAGTACATTATTAGTTGTTTTCATTAACAGAATATTTTGTAAGTACAATATTAATAATATTACTACTATTATTATTATTCTCATTATTATTATTATTTGTCATCATTATTATTATTTGTTAAAGATATTTATTATTATTATTATTATTATTATTTTTATTATAATTATTATTGTTGTTACTTGCAAAACTATATATTGCTAAATATTATTATTTATAAAAGTTTTAGGAAAATATTATTTCCTGACTAAAAGGAAACAACTATTGTGATTTTAAGTTTGTATTTATATAAATATTTTGGCAATAAAATATTCTATCTAGAGTCGTATCTTTACAAACTTAGAGTTTTTGCCGAAAACGATTTTTTCTTGACTTTAGGTTTTTAGCATTTTCCTTATAAATATTTTGACTCGTGAAAACTAGTTTAGGAATTATAAATATTTTCTAAAAACTCGTATATATAATATTTATCCATTAATTCTTTAATTTTCCCCCTGTCCGTAACCAGTCCTATTATTTCTATTACTTCGCCCTTTTTGAGACTATGTTATGTCCACCCTAACTAATTTGACCATTCTGGATCCAATGGAACTGTCCGTGCCACCATCCGAGGTCACCATGTATAGTTGTTGCACCAAAGTCGTAGTTCTTGCCATATTGATTATCGCAGCATACCAGATGTACTACTAGGCAAGACACCTTGCCATTCGCTGTTTATTTATTTAAGCTCATATTTCATGCATTATTTATTTTTCTATGCAAAATAAACTGTGATACATGGCATAACTGTTAGAACTTATTGTTCATTTATATCTCCTGCTATGTATTATTTTTTTACACATTAAACCTAGATTTAAGGGACCACCTTGTGTGTTGCATTCATTGGCCTTGACACGTTGTAACACGAAGTTGTGTGTCACATGTAGGATACGAAAGTGCGTGATTGGCTAGCCACCAGTATGTACAAGCCGTACGATAGGAATAACCGCTAATAGAGGTTGCATGCTAGTTTGACTTAGCGGTTATAGTGGTTTTGTGTTGTGGATACAACACAGTAGGCATTGGGCGGGGAGGACAATTCCTTAGCGTATGGGCTTCGATGCACTTTTCCTTGTGACCCGGACTCTCTGCTGGAGATACGGGGTTGATGACCCATGATTACTGACGGCCACTGACGATTCTGCGGAACGTCATGCTCTTACTGATGGGGCCTCTGGTTCCCAAGGGGGACTACGCCGATCCTATTTAGCCAGGGCCCATGCGTAGGAAGGATTGTTCTTAACAACATTTCACTTAGATTGGTTAGGCTACCTTTATCCGTTAGGTACGAGTACTTTTGGTTTGGGTACTTGTATCTGACCGTGGCTTGGAACAATAACTTGTCGCGGAATAGTTCATCACATCTTGTCCTTGTTTGGTTGTAGGTATGACTTACTACTCCGATGAGAAGGTATTGAACCTTGTTGGGGTCCGGATACCATATTGGATTCATAGCATGGAAAGATACGTCACCGTGAATTAGTTTACCATCTCTTGTCCTTGTTTGGTTGGGGAGGATGGTACGCTCGTTCAGTAGGTGCGTATTGGACCATGTTATAAGTTTGATTGACTTATTTATTTGATCAATATTTATTCAATTTATATGGCATGATATTATGTGTCTTGTTACGTCCCTCCGATGACCTGGTTATCTCTCCAGGTGTGTGCTATTGTTTTTCGCAGGTGCTTTAGCTCTAGCCGTGTTCATTGCTATTTCTCGAGGATGATTGCACTTGGATCGTCTTCGCTTCGCTCGCCAAAATCATTCTTTGTACATCATGTATTTTTCCTTTTCTTGTTGGTAGTGGATTTGTCTCCGCCCAACATATTGTATCAAGACAATACATTATCTTTATATGATGTCTTTTATTCTTTATTTTGTGTGGATGAGGTTAGTTATGGTTCTACTGTATTTTACAGCTTATGTATTCATACGAGGTTTCTATATATTGGAGTGTACTTCGTATGTATACAGCTGGCATGTCTACGTTCCTAGTCCTACGTATTTTGGGACTGGGGCGTTACATCCCAGCAAGCTCCGCACCATGAGCTTCTATCTGTGCCTGCACATGAAAACTATGTGGGTGTCAGTACTCATCTGTACTGGTGGAGTGAGATCCTCGTCCATCCAAACAAAACCAACATGTTAATTTACTTTGTGTGTAACATAGTCCCTTTTATGATTGTCTTTCTACTCTTTTCTTAGGATCGGTTTTAGGACATACGCCTTGGCCTATTTTGTGTCTCAAGACCATTTCATGCTTGCAATGCAACATCAACTAAACAACGTTAACCTATCAAGTCGTGCTTGCCTTACGGCTTAAAATCAGAGACGCAACTACACGATAAGACTCCATTCCCGTGTGACCGTGCTATAAGTTCTTGTTGAGGTCGTGCCTCGCAACTCAAATGAGACTCAATCATATCGCCGCCTTGTGGCCCTTCGCTACTAAATCATCAACTAACCCATCCAACTTGTGAACTAAGTGTCACTCGACCAACTTTGCCTTGCGGCATTTCCTGACTTAAACTCAAGACAACTAAAACCAACTTATACAACTTATATGCCAACAACTCAAGATTCGACGCCACATCTCTTGCCGAAGCACGGTGTCTTCGTTGCAGCCAAATCTTAGGCCCAAACATTGTCTTCTGACCGAGCACGCATTCGACTCGACTCTTGATTCACTTCACCTAGTACTCGACTCGGTCCAAAGGCATATACGCGGATCACCGCCCATGCCGACTCATCTATATGAGGTCACTAGCATAACAAGCTATACCTGGACTCATAGCTTGCGGTTAGCCGGGACCCTTCCAGCGCAAGGTAGCTAGCCCCGTGGAAGTCCCCGACTAACCCGGTGCTATCGATTCAGCACAGCTATCACCGTATTTCCTTAGGCCAAAACGGTCCCATGGCCCTGGGTTGTCGTTATGGGGAAACTCTACCTTGTCGACAAGTTGTCCAATGACCATGCAAGACCTGACTCAAACTGACGTCTCACACAGTCATTCTACTTTCAGTGTTACCATCTCTTTCAAAACCAAGTTCAAGACTTCTATCCTTGAGACCCCCTCGATGACCCATGGTCGCGAGCATTATTTCCATGTTACCATGTCATTTCATTCAACTCATGAATGCCTATTTGATAGTTCTTTCTCCAAAACTCACTTGAATCAATTGTGGTTCTCGTCTTAAACACTATGTCCATGCATCGTGCCTATTTGATTGTTCTTTCTCTAAGATGAGGCAAGTTCACCGAAACTATCCCACCTGAGCGAGCGGTCGCCTCGACCGAGCGATGTCTTCGAGCAGCCGTTGCAAGGCTAAGTCCGAACGTCGTTGGCATTTTGATTCCTCCGATTGACTGAGCGGGACGGGGCACTACATCATACACCACTAAGAAAAAGTTTCGTCCTCGAAACTAACTGAGTACTTACTTACTGACTTATCACTTTACTCAACATTCAAGAACTCTCGCACACATTACGCCTCTGCGTTTCCCAAATCCGAGCCACGCTCGTGCTACTATCAATCTTTTCTTCAATCCAATTTCAAAATCATTGACACTTTTCCATTCCTCAAGTCTCACTTGATTCAACGTATCACTTAGTTGGATCGTGCATATATTCTAGGCGTCCCCAAAATATATGCATTTCAGCCAAGCCTTGTGATAGAGAATCCTCCATCACCACTCGAGTCGGATCGTGCATATATTCGGGCGTCACTGATATACGTGCATGTCAACCGAGACTCGCAAGTGGTGCCTCCACAAATCCTACCACTTCACACTCGGACGTCTGCCTAGCCGCTAGGCTATGTCTTTCCGTCAGTATTGGAATCATAGTTCCCAAACAATAATATCAACACTGACCCCATCATAAGGTCAAACTAAATTGATAGTACGGGGTTTTCTACCCAAGCTCACATCACTCCGGTTTCTAAACTTCGAGCACAAATTCCCTACACACATTCCAACTTTCATCGTACGGGGTCCGAGTCATTCAGCAAAGCCATCCTATCGTAAGTTCGCTCAACCAACATTTTGACATATCAATTTCGTTTACTAACGACCGATTCTGCATAGTCTATCTCCTCAAACATGTTTGGTATAATTCACCTATCAATCCTTCCAAGTCAAGCATGCTACGACATAATTCACCGCTAAACCATAGTTCACATTTCATATTCCCTAAGTCGTTCATCCCAATTCACATATTCGATCATGACGTCGTCTAGCTTAACAATATGTTGCGCCCCGATCTCACGCGATTCAGATTATCCACGGTGGACATAAATCACCATGCACGCTCCCGCAGGATAATCATCATCATCGGGACGTAACTCTTGTTTTGTGTCTAGACCAATTCATTCTCGATGCACGTATTGGACCTACTCAATCCTCAAGTTTCATTCATTCGTCAATCACAAGTCCTACAAATTCTCGAATTCACCTTCGCGTCAAGCCAACAAGTCGAGACATTCAAAGTTGCTGCGTCCTGATTTTTCGAGTTTAATCATTCCCATGACATGAATCACCATGTCAGCGCTCTCGCGGAACGATCACCCCAAATCCGATGCGGTGCATGTGTGAGGCTGGAGTTACGCTCGCGCAAGACAAGAATGTCGACGTTGTGGTTATCCGTATAACCATCAAGATACTTCTGTTTTCATCCAACATTCGTCTCAATCAAATCCTAAGTATAGCATCCAACCGAACAATAACACTTGCACGATCGTTATTCGCCGAGTTAGAGTACTCCCGAGTTATCGCATATCGATCTTTGATGCGCCTCAATACCATCGACGATATGCGTAACCTGACGATCGTCCTTTGCAAGCAATTTTGAGTCGTGCGAATGATGCCATCGTTCGACTGGATAATCTCCTCGACATTCAATTCAAGTTCGATCATTATCCCTCGAATTAGTCACAACATCAAATTTCTTAAACATAAATTTGCGTATTCGTTCATCCCTTTATCTTAAGTCATCGACCAACGTATTTCCTTAATTCGTATCGTCCCTTTACTAACTCAAATCATCGAGCAACATTCAATCCAATCCTTAGAGTCATTCGTGTAACTTCAAAATCAAACCCTTCATGCATGCTGTCTACCTGTCATGCTAACTTTTCATATACGATCCATATCTATTTTCTCAATCAATTCATCCATTCGTATACCCTAACTTTCTTCAATTCAGTTTCACCTACTCAATCATTTTCACGTTTCACACTCGCAAAATCCTCAATCCAGTGCACGTTCCGTGCGAAGAAATTTCTAGGTTGTTCGAATCGATTCGTTAAACTTCAAGACAACAACTTATTCAATGATACTCACTCTACGGCTTTGCATAACGCGACGCTTGCTGATAGACTCACCGACACCCCGTATCCTCAATCGATCGATCGACATCCCTGAGGCTATCGCATACACCACTCAGGAATGAAGTCATTCAACAAATCCTCAAAACTATCATTCGATACACAATCTACTTCCTCGAATTTCCATCCGAACGATTCCTTAAATTTCAAGCACGCTCACCTTATATCGTACCGACGATAACATCGTCGTTCGATAGCACCCCTATCGATAGTTATCTTATTTACTCAATCAAGTCTAACTCATTCTTGCTCGAAACATTACGAATCCCGCACTTGACTTTTCTAAGGTCGACGCAACTTTGGTGTATATGCCCAGCCCAACTTCGCCAACCGTGCTTACGCGAACCATCTTTTTGTTTCTTGTCAAAAATTGTTCTCCTACGATTTGCAAATTATTTAGACTTATTGTATGGATATACCATGGGACATTTGAGAGAGAGCACACCAACGATATCAACTTTGTGGAAGCAACACTTCAGAGTTTGCGGAGACAACAGAGTTAAAGAATTCAATCGATAGTCCAATGACGTAAAGCCGTGCTCTGATACCATTATGTCACGCCCCGCTCCCGTAGGAGCGATCGTCCTCGCTAAGGCGTGATGCCGTACGAGCCTAGATTGCGCTCGTATAAGACAGTTTCATAACGGCCGTTTTCAACGGTGGCGACGGGGTCGTCGCACAGAAGTCCCAAGCAGAAACATTGAACATGCAGCGGAAATTTAGAATCATAACACAAGTTATTCAGAAGAATTCTTTATTGATATTGAACAATCAGATTACAATAGGCACAAGCCATGATTACAAGTCTCTCGTGCTCACTTTTCTCTCAATATACACGTCACTCTGCTCTCTCTCTCATCTCTCGATTTCAATGCTTGAGCCAGCGGAAGCTTCGGATAGGCGAAGTCCATACATTATGTCCCGTATAAGTCTTGACTCCATGCGACAGCACGCTTCGAATCGCCAAGGAACTCCATTCCTCGATGCATCCAGCGAGCTCCGTACCATGAGCTTCTACCTGCGCTTGCACATGAAAACTATGTGGGTGTCAGTACTCAACTATACTGGTGGAGTGAGCTCCTCGCCCACCCATACAAAACTAACACGTTAATTTACTTTGTGTGCAATATAGTCCCTTTTATGATTATCTTTCTACTCTTTCCTTAGGATGGATTTTAGGACAGACGCCTTGGCCTATTTTGTGTCTCAAGACCATTTCGTGCTTGCGACGCAACATCAACTCAACAACGTTAACCTATCAAGTCGTGCTTGTCTTACGGCTTAAAATCAGAGACGCAACTACACGATAAGACTCCATTCCCATGTGACCGTGCTATAAGTCCTTGTTGAGGCCGTACCTCGCAACTCAAATGAGACTCAATCATATTGCCGCCTCGCGACCCTTGCCGCCTCGCGGCCCTTCGCTACTAAATCATCAACTGACCCATCCAACTTGTGAACTAAGTGTCACTCGACCAACTTTGCCTTGCGGCATTTTCTGACTTAAACTCGAGACATCTAAAACCAACTTATGCAACTTATATGCCGACAACTCAAGACTCGACGCCACATCTCGTGCCGATGCACGGTGTCTTTGTTGCAGCCAAATCTTAGGCCCAAATATTATCTTCTGACCGAGCACGCATTCGACTCGACTCTTGATTAACTTCACCTAATACTCGACTCAGTCCAAAGGCATATACGCGGATCGCCGCCCATGCCGACTCATCTATATGAGGTCACTAGCATAACAAGCTATACCTGGACTCATAGCTTGCGGTTGGCCGGGACCCTTCCAGCGCAAGGTAGCTAGCCCCCTAGAAGTCCCCGACTAATCTGGTGCTATCGATTCAGCACAGCTAACACCGTGTTTCCTTAGGCCAAAATGGTCCCATGGCCCTGGGTTGCCGTTACGGGAAAACTCTACCTTGTCGACAAGTTGTCCAATGACCATGTAAGACCCGACTCAAGCTGACGTCTCACACAGTTATTCTACTTTCAGTATTACCATCTCTTTCAAAACTAAGTTCAAAACTTATATCCTTGAGACCCCTCGACGACCCATGGTCGCGAGCATTCTTTCCATGTTACCATGTCATTTCATTCAACTCATGAATGCCTATTTGATAGTTCTTTCTCCAAAACTCACTTGAATCAATTATGGTTCTCACCTTAAACACTAGGTCTGTGCATCGTGCCTTAAGCCAACTGTACTCTATGCGACACTCATGCCCAAGTCGACGGGCCTTGAGATCGTGAAAATACTTAACTTTACAAACCGCAAAAGAGCGGGACAGTACTTGGGATGTCTTAGGTCGACCGGCATAACTTTGCCTAACTTAATCAAACCTACAACTCAACCAGAGGGACGAGCAAAGGCTATGCCAAGGCTTGCATCGTGGAAGCGTGCATGTTTTATCGAGCATTTACGCAGGCGACGCCTATGACTTAGGCTAACTCTTAACTTTAGGGCGAATACCAACTTTTCCTTCTCCCAAGCCACAGGACGAAGGATCGAGTGTCATTTTCAAACCACGCCGTGCACCAACTCTAAGCCGACCGTTGGACCTTTTCATATTCTAACT
The DNA here is from genome assembly GCA_029216955.1 of Iris pallida. Taxonomy (NCBI): domain Eukaryota; kingdom Viridiplantae; phylum Streptophyta; class Magnoliopsida; order Asparagales; family Iridaceae; genus Iris; species Iris pallida. Next base: position 331,634 of record JANAVB010034618.1, read on the forward strand.
CAATTCGACCCATCGGGATTATTCCCTTTAGCTATGTAGATACGTCACTTTTATTATCAAGCCTACTTGTGCAAGTTGAAAACATGTGATTTATTATGTAAAGGCTAAGATGAGGCAAGTTCACCGAAACTATCCCACCTGAGCGAGCGATCGCCTCGACCGAGCGATGTAGAAGTACAAGGGTTTCATGCGGCTGAGGGGCGACTTGCCGCATGAATACTCATGCGGTCAAGTACAATCCATGCGCCAGGGAACTGTTCTTCTTCTCCAAATTTTCGAGGAGAAGAACACTATGAGCCCATGCCTTCCAAGCTTCATAAAACCTTCATCCGGAGCCCAAATCCGAACTTCCTTAGGTCAAAATGGGGTAGAACGAAATTCTCTACAACATGGAACCATCAAAACTTGAAAATAACAAGATTAAGTAGATCAAAACCCAAGAAATCCGAAAGTAATGTAAATTTAGATCTACAAGAATCTAGCCATAGAAAGTGAAAATGCCAAGTTCTAAAGTGTTTTAGAATGCTGTAAGGAAGAGAATGAAGTAATAAAATTAAAGTTCCTCCATGAAGCAAGTTGCACTTGCCTAGACCTCTCTCTCCCTCTTTCTGGTAGGTAAGGAAGTAAATGAGGAAGAAGAAGATGATAAATGAAGAGAGAGAATGAAGAGGGCTAATAAATGGGGATGGTGGTGGTAGGTAGGGGGTTCACCCCTATGGTTCATAATGAACCAAGCAAAGCAAGCCTAGCCGAACCAAACCAATCCCAGGAATAAACCAAGCCTCACTAATCCAAAATAAACCAATGAACCATTAAAACCATTTAAACTATCAATGCCAATAAAACCAAGCCAGTGCAAAATAAACCAAGATAACTAATCATGACTAAAATAAATATGGGTCCAAAACACGTATACGTATACTAAATACGTATCACGAATTTGGGACATTACATCCTACCCACCTTAAAAGAATTCCGTCCTCGGAATTTAATCAAGAGGCTGGAGATGTAAGGGAAAGCTATTCTATCATAGGCAATCTACCACTACCAATCAATCATACAATCATTCATGCAAGCAAGGATTCGAAGCGTAAGGCATAAGAAAGATATTACACCTTACGAGTCAAACCAGCCGGGATGACCTGATCAGATATCATCCTCATGCTCCCAAGTTTGACTCTCCCAAAGAGGGATGACTCTAAGCAACACGGACTAACTGATAGTCTTGCGCTTAAGGTCTCTCTCTTTGGTCAAACATGGACACGGGCTTCTCCTCATACGAAAAGGTTAAGGCTATTGGTACCAACCTTTTCGAATGATCTAGGACATGGCTCGGGTCCGGGATGTACCGTTGTAATTAGGATACATGAAATACGTCATGCACCCCGCATAATGACGGTGGAAAAGCAAGACAAGAGGACACATATACCTCTCGATCGATTCTGAACCTGAGCCTGGGCTAGGGCAAACTGTCGCGGGTTCTGTTGCTGGAAAGTCTGGGCCTGAGTCGGCAAGGGCCTCGGGAACGGGAACTGCTGTTGCTGCTGGACTGGAGCTGGTACTGGTGCTGGTGCTGGTCCCCTAACCGAGGGACTAGATACTGTCGATGCTGAATCAACTCTGAAAGGGCAGGACCCTACCCTATGATCCGGTGCTCCACACAATAAACACAATCCCAACGCCTTACGACATTCTGCTACCACGTGTCCAGGCTTCCCACAATAAGAACAGCCTACGGCGGAAGACTGTGCTTGCTTCTGTTTCTGCTGAGGGTACGTCGGGGTCGAGTGCTGAACCGACGTAACTGAGGTTGCTTGCCTCGGAGCTCCAATAGTTAAAGCCCTGGCTGCCGGGGCTGGGGCTGAAGACTGATTCATTTGATGGTGGGACCGCTTTCGACCTCCGGTCCTGTCCACTATTCTCTGGGAGGTATACTCGTGCCTCCTTGCTTCTCGTAACACCGCATCATAGGTCTGATGCTCGAACTGTTCCACCGCCAATATAATCTCCAGGTGGAGTCCTTGCTGGAACTTCTGTGCTCTGTCAAACTCCGTTGCCACCAAGGTGGGAGCAAACCGACTGAGTCTGGAAAACTCGGCCGCATAACCGTCGACCGTCCTCCCCATCTGCTTAAGATTACTGAACCTGGTCTGCAAGTCATATCGAGCCACTGCATCATAATACTTGGTCTGGAACTTTTCGTTGAACACTGCCCAGGAGACAGGTATTGCCAATCCCACTGCTTGTGCAGTCCACCAACTGCGGGCTAGATCCAATAACTGTAGACGCACCACAGCCACCTTTTCGTCTTCTGGAATCTTCGCGGCTTCAAGAATCACCTCTATATCTTGTAGCCAAGCATCGGCAGCAATGGCATCCTCGCTGCCATCGAAAAAGGGAGGGTTCAGGCGCTTGAAACTGTTGACCGCACTGTTCCCTCGAGGACCACTTCTATTCAGAGCATCTTGTACTGCTTGGTGCTGGGCATCTCCCTGACGATCTTGGGACGCAAGCAACTCACGGATGAGTCCTACCAAGCCTCCATCCTCTGACCCTGCTGGCTGGACGGGCTGAACTGGCGGTACTGGTTCTCCAGGAGGCACGGCTCGGGAGGCTGCCGCTGAGTGCTGGGCCTGAACTTCTGGTTGCTGCTGGTCCACGGAAGGAGATCCGCCTTGCTGATTGGCAGGTCCAGGTTCAATGCCGCTGAAAAAGATGACATGGGAACAATAAGGAAGGACCAGGACAGATCAATGATTACAAGCATGTGATCAGGACAAGAATTTTCAGAAATTAAGAGGATACGAGCAGAGATCAAGGGCGAGTACTGATTGAGACATCTATTCGGTAAACCCTCACACATCTTGATTAACAAGACCTGCATGGGCCACCACTTAAACCATGTCACGCCCCAGAACCAGAATACTGGAGAGCGGGGGCAGACATAGCCAGCTACGTATAACGGAATGGAATCCGTACCGCTATACGGTCACGGCTGTCTAGATATGTGAGGGTTTTACTACAATCCATCAGTCTCTTAAGGTCATAAAATAGCCTATTGTCTCAATCTCAACCAACTAATAATAATCACAAGATATCAGATCTCCAAATATACAATTGTAAGGCGTCCCAAACATTACATATCCAGATGATCATGAAGCTAGTCGTTACAAAATGTGAGGACTAGCAAGAGTTCAGTCGTACATGATCAACCCCTGGGGCTTGTCAATCATGTCACAGCCCATATGCAGACAGTAAATAAGTACAATCGAGCTAACACTTGCTCGTCGGCTAACGCCTCAAAAGAATAATTTACAATATTACAGTGGGAGAACAAAAAGAAACCCACTCGATGCCCTGGTTACGCCTGGTGACCACCATCGGGCTGGAAAGCAGGGAGACCCTTTGGTGTTGCTCCGGTATCTGGCCATACAAAACCAGCTGGATCAGACCCCAGAAAGAGCAAGTGCCACAAAGGAGGCTTCACTTAGGAACTAAAGCCAACAAAATCATTAGCATTCAATATGTAAGAAAATAATAATAGGCAACACAGATTGAGGTTTGTGCTATACCAATGCACTGGCCCCAATCAGAGAAAATAATTAAGAGAAGCATTATTAACCTAAAAGAACTGGAGAATCATGCTAAATAAAATATAGCTGGACAATATATGAAGAGAAAATGAAGGTACTATTCCGGAAGCCAGGTTACAATCCTTAAACCAAACAAGGACCGAGATTGTAACCCTTCGCCTGAACAGATCTTAGTCTCTGATCATTTATTGCTAAAGGTGACAATCATTAAGGTAAAAATGAGAGAGTACAATGATAAAAGTGACAATGAAGAGTGCAATATGCTAGAGTGACAATAGAGTACAATCGTCAAAGTAACAATCTGGAGTGACCATCATTATAGTGACAATCTGGAGTGACAATCATTCAATCATTCTGGTACAATCTTGTAATCAATCAATTCTAGACAATACTATACTGGACTAGACTCCATCCAATCAATCACGGCCAATCATTGCCTACGACTTTCTACATTAACTAACTAGGGTTATCACAATCCTAGTTACTAGCAAGATGCAATGAGATGCTCCAAGTAGTCACAGGTCCTGCAGCTATCCAGGTTATCCAGGCAATCATTATAGTGACAATTTAGAGAGTACAATGCATTAGAGTGACAATAGAGTTCAATCATTTAAAATGACAATCAAGAGTGCCCCACATAACAGTGGGCTGGAAATGTGCCCTACTCGTCGGCAGGCTACAAGTCTAAACATTTGTGGCCGGAATAACGGGATCGCCTGTAACTGGGGAACGTCTCTTCATGTCTAGTGAATTATGCTAGTTATTAACCTTAGTCCATTTCAGTAGGTACTCCTAACCGTGGTACTCAGGAGTCCCCTCCTAGACATGATGCAAGACAGGACTGGATTATTTGTACAAGCACAATCGCCCACGGTATCTAGGTTACTTATACAAGTCATGTCATGTCAGGTAGCCGTCGCAACAGCTTATCAAGATATATCATGTCAGGTGTACTTGTCAGGAGTGCGCCACGACGGGCCACTATCAGGTCATGTCAGGTTAGTCATGTCAGGAGTACACCACTACGGGTCACTGTCAGGTCGTGCTCAATTACCAGTTCCAAACATATCAAATGAATTCATGATTATCAAGTTCATGACAAAAGGCGTAAGGATATAAAATGGACGTAAAATATCTAATAAAATATCAATATTCAGGGCTGTAGAAGAGCCATGCGGCTAAAGCATATACGGTCATGATGGATTTCATGCGGCTGGGAAGGGAACAGCCCATGCGGCTGAATCAGTGGTTCCATGCGGCCAAGGGTTTAGGTTCAACATGGAGCAGGCGCGCGACTTCATGCGGCTAGAAGGAAGCCCAAGGCGCATGCGGCTCAGGGTTGTTGGGAGTCCATGCGGCCAGGAAATGACTGGGCCTTATGCGGCTGAGGGGAGGGAAATCCATGCGGCTCGATATAGTGGGCACCCATGCGGCTACATAAGCAAGGGCGCATGCGACGAGGTTCAGTCAAGGGCGCATGCGGCTCAAGGAAAGGGTTCTCATGCGGCTGGAAGGACTCGGGTTCATACGGCTCACGGAGCAAGATCCATGCGGTTAGATCAATGCGATTGCTTATGCGGCCGGGGGGGACAGTTTCATATGCAGTTTGAAATAATTGCTCCCACTAATGCGGCTAAGTCCATATAGACTCATGCGGCTGGGACTAAGTTTTATGCGGCTTAGAAGTACAAGGGTTTCATACGGCTGAGGGGCGACTTGCCGCATGAATACTCATGCGGTCAAGTACAATCCATGCGCCAGGGAACTGTTCTTCTTCTCCAAATTTCCGAGGAGAAGAACACTATGAGCCCATGCCTTCCAAGCTTCATAAAACCTTCATCCGGAGCCCAAATCCGAACTTCCTTAGGTCAAAATGGGGTAGAACGAAATTCTCTACAACATGGAACCATCAAAACTTAAAAATAACAAGATTAAGTAGATCAAAACCCAAGAAATCCGAAAGTAATATAAATCTAGATCTACAATAATCTAGCCATGGAAAGTGAAAATGCCAAGTTCTAAAGTATTTTAGAATGCTGTAAGGAAGAGAATGAAGTAATAAAATTAAAGTTCTTCCATGAAGCAAGTTACACTTGCCTAGACCTCTCTCTCCCTCTTTCTGGTAGGTAAGGAAGTAAATGAGGAAGAAGAAGATGATAAATGAAGAGAGAGAATGAAGAGGGCTAATAAATGGGGATGGTGGTGGTAGGTAGGGGGTTCACCCCTATGGTTCATAATGAACCAAGCAAAGCAAGCCTAGCCGAACCAAACCAATCCCAGGAATAAACCAAGCCTCACTAATCCAAAATAAACCAATGAACCATTAAAACCATTTAAACTATCAATGCCAATAAAACCAAGCCAGTGCAAAATAAACCAAGATAACTAATCATGACTAAAATAAAATATGGGTCCAAAATACGTACACGTATACTAAATACGCATCACGAATTTGGGATATTACAGGCGAGGCAGAAACTATGTAGCCGTAGATAATGTTGACTGTCCTCCAACCCTCATCCCTCGGCAATGATGATATGACAACCTAGATGATGTCTTAGTATTACATTATGTGAGTTCATCTTGATTCTGTTACATTCTTCAGATACTAGATACGATAAGAACATATACTACACCATATGTACAGAACATAGATAATTCACACTAATATATGCTAGAATGAATTTTAGGTTATGTTCTGAGCCATCCGTTCTCACACTTGGCAAAAAATCGAATATTCTGTATTTTATCTGCTTTCAAAAATGTACTCAAACGAGATGATGGTTCCTTTAGTTAGCTTGCTTATGTTACAATTATATTATTTGTGAATATTGATCTTACCAAATGGCACCCATGACCCGAGGAGTGGTACGTCGTTTGAGGGAAACACTGAATGCTGAGGTGTCTCCTCCTACTGTTAAGGAGGAAGTGGCACCGGTAGCTAGTGAGACCGGGAGTTCTATTCATCCAGCACCTGCAATGGACTACGTCTCTCCTGTCGCCGTCGATCCTTCTTATTCGAGGTGGTTGCGTGATCGTATCACTGAGCGTTTGTATGAGCTGCGTGGTTCTCATTAGCTATTAGTACTTATTTGTATTGGACTATTTGTATTGGGTTGTTTTTGTATTAGATTATTTGTATTGGACTATATATATGAATTAGTACTGTGTCTCTCTGGATTGTATTGGACTACGATATGGTGATCAGGACATTGTCCCTGCAGCCATTCGACTGGCGAGGCAGAAATTATGTAGCCGTAGATAAAGTTGACTGTCCTTCGACCCTCATCCCTCGACAATGATGATATGACAACCTATCACTATATCTTATATAGTAGTAGATGATGTCGTAGTATTACATTATGTGAGTTCATCTTGATTCTGTTACATTCTTCAGATACTAGATACGATAAGAACATATACTACACCATATGTACAGAACATAGATGATTTACACTAATGTATGCTAGAATGAATTTTGGGTTGTGTTTTGAGCCATTCGTCCCCATACTTGGCGATTAAGCGTGTGAAATATATCGTTGAAGAACATAAAACTTGTGGTCGTTACTGTAGAAAGTGCAGACTAATATGAACTGACGCACGAAAAGGAGGAGATCAAAGCTGTAACAAATAAAGTTTTGTTTTGGATGTTCTACTCTTGTAAGCTCTTTGTTCACAAAGCAAGATATAATGAATACAGAACAAGTATCGAGTTTATAACTCTTGTAAGCTCTATACTTGAGTTACGAACTCGATACTTGTTCTGTATTCTTTAATTATAGCTTACTTTGTGAACAAAGAGTTTACAAGAGTTTTTTTTTCCAAAGCATAACTTTACTTGTTCCAGCTTAGAGCTCCTCATTTTCGTGCGTCAGTTCATGTCGGTTTTCACTTTCTGCAGTAACTTCCTCCAATTAACCTCCCTTCCTTGGCAATGATGATACGACAACCTATCTTGATTCTGTTATTATAGTAGATGATGTCTTAGTATTACATTATGTGGGTTCATCTTGATTCTGTTATATCCTTCAGATACTAGATTCGATAAGAACATATACTACACCATATGTACAGAACAGGATGATTCACACTAATGTATGCTAGAATGAATTTTGGGTTGTATTCTAATCCATCCGTTCTCACACTTAAAACACATATAAATTAGTATTGTGTGTCAATCTTTGTTTTTGTATTTTCGGTGAACCCGGGGATTGGATTATGTATTTTGTATTTTGGATTCTATATTTTGGCTCCAGTTCCAGCTCCATTTGAATTAATCTACGGTATGACGTGGTGATCAGGACATAGTCCCTGCAGCCATTCGAATGGTGAGACAGAAACTATGTAGTCGTATATGAAGTTGACTGTCCTTCGACCCTCATCCCTCAGCAATGATGATATGACAACCTATCACTATATCTTATATAGTAGTAGATGATGTCTTAGTATTACATTATGTGGGTTCATCTTGATTCTATTATATCCTTCAGATACTAGATTCGATAAGAGTGAGAGCGCCGGAGGGAGGGAGGAGAGAGAGTGAGAGAGTAAAATAGGGGAAAATGAATTGGTGGAGGGAATATAATTAGAATTTAGTGACGTTCATACTAACGTCACTAAATTAGTCGCTATTAGCGATGTCATAGCGACGTTTTACGACGACTAGCTCATGTAACTATGTAGCCGTAGATGAAGTTGACTGTCCTCCGACCCTCATCCCTCGGCAATAATGATATGATAACCTATCACTATATCTTATATAGTAGTAGATGATGTCTTAGTATTACATTATGTGGGTTCATCTTGATTTTGTTATATTCTTCAGATACTAGATTCGATAAGAACATATACTACACCATATGTACAGAACATAGATGATTCACGCTAATGTATGCTAGAATGAATTTTGGGTTGTGTTTTGAGCCATCCGTTCTCACACTTAAAACACATATAAATTAGTATTGTGTGTCAATCTTTGTTTTTGTATTTTCGACGAACCTGGCCAGGGATTGGATTCTGTATTTTGTATTTTGGATTCTGTATTTTGGCTCCAGCTCCAGCTCCATTTGCATTAATCTACGGTACGACATGGTGATCAGGACATAGTTCCTGCAGCCATTCGACTGGCGAGGCAGAAACTATGTAGCCATAGATAAAGTTGACTGTCCTTCGACCCTCATCCCTCGGCAATGATGATATGACAACCTATCACTATATCTTATATAGTAGTAGATGATGTCTTAGTATTACATTATGTGGGTTCATCTTGATTCTGTTATATCCTTCAGATACTAGATTCGATAAGAACATATACTATACCATATGTACAGAACATAGATGATTCACACTAATGTATGCTAGAATAAATTTTGGGTTGTGTTCTGAGCCATCTGTTCTCACACTTGGCAAAAAATCGAATTTTCTGTATTTTATCTGCTTTCGAAAATATACTCAAACGAGATGGCACCCGTTCTCACAGATGGCACCTAAGACCCGAGGATCTCACTTGAGGGAGGCACATATGGCTGTGAAAGAGGACATGGCACCAGAGGGCAGTTCCACCGAGAGAGCTGCTCCAGAAGTAATTCCTAAAGCCGAGGGAGCTGTGAAAGAGGAGGTGGCACAACAGGGCAGTTCCACCGGGAGTTCCAGTCATCCATCTCCTCTGGATATTGATCTGGCTGCCGCAGATCCTACTTATGCGCGCTGGCTGAGGGAGTTCTATCTGCTCCAGCATAGACGACAGTAGATACATATATTGACTGGATTTGTTTTGATGGATATATCTCATATGGATATTGTGATGGATATTTGTTTTGATGGATATATCTCCTTTGGATATTGTGATGGATATTTGTATTTTGGTGTGTAAAGTATATTGGTTTGTGTGATGTGTGATGCATATTGTGATGTATATTTGTTTGTGTGATGTGTGATGCATATTGTGATGTTCCGAGAGGCTTGAGGAGACGACCAATTATTTTTGGTCTATTTTGGATTGTATTGTGCGTACCGGTGTTGAGTGTTCCATCGAAGGGGTCGGCGAACCTACGGATTAGATTCTGTATTTTGGATTGGATTCTGTATTTTGGATTGTACATTTGCATTCTGGATTTTTTTTAATTTTTTTAATTTAGCGACATTTTTAGCGACGTTTATATTCGTCGCTAACTGTTAGCAACGAATATAAACGTCGCAAAAAATGTCGCTAAATTGTTGACGTGGCAAACAATCTGATGCCACCACATCGTCGCAAAGACGTCGCTAATGTGTTGCTAATCGGCGACCACAAGAAAAAGTCGCAAATAACGACGTTATGAGCGTCGCTAACTAACGTCGCCATAGCGACGTTTTGCGACATTTTCTCGATTAGCGACACATTTTTTCTGTCGTTTATTAAACGTCACTGAAAACGTCGCTAATTTAGTTTAGCGACGTTTTGGCCGAGATTAGCGACGTTTTGGAACGTCGCTAATCTGACAAATTTTTGTAGTGGCTTTCTAGGCTGAGTTTGAACGGCTTAAGGGGCGGGCGGCTGCTAGTGCACATGCTGCGGGAGAGGCCGGTACTTCCTCGCAGCCCGCTCCAGCTCCGTCGGAGGACGAGCTGTGGGTGACCGCCGCTGGTGGTCTCCACAGGGGTACGTACTAGGTACGGGATCCTATGGCGCCATAAGTTGCGACACAGTACTCTAGGGCCTCCCATGCTAGTGTGCATGGCCCACAGCCCTCCCAGGAGTCTGTCCGAGTCCAGCAGATGGTGGAGTCTGTCCGTGACAAGCTGCTACGACGGATCCAGAAGCAGCACCAGACGGACGATGCTGCGCTCATAGCACGATTGGATACGCTTGACCGCAGCATTATGGAGCTCAGGGATGTGACTGAGAGGACAGAACGGGACGTCACTGATCTTAGAGCGACGATAGAGTGCAACGTGACGGATCTGCAGGCATCACAGCTGTCCATGGACGAGAGGCTCACGTTGATGCAGGATTCGATGGTTGATAGCAGTACGAGGCTGTTATCTACCATGCATTCCTACCACGAGCGACTAGCAGTGTTGGAGCGTTATTTTCCTTCGGGTGCGCCTTCATCGTCGTCGACTCCGTTGGCATCACTACCTCCGACTCCACCGACGTCACTACCTTCATCGATGACGATTTTAGTGTTTGTTTATCATGTTTCAGTATTGGTTATGGATTATTTGTTTGTGTAGACTTTCATTATTGGTTATGGATTCATGTGGATATTGGTTGTATACTTTAGATCGACGATTACCGACTTTGGATATTTTACTCTTTTAGACTTTTACTTTTGTTTGTGTATATACATATGTATATTGTGATGTACCGGTGTTGAGTGTTCCACCGAAGAGGTCGGCGAACCCAGGATGAAAATGTGCTTCTGTGTATTTATTGTTATTTATTAAACTGCAGGAAGAAAATGTGGTTCTGTGGATATTCTGTATTTTTTTTGTATTTTAGCGACGTTTAGCGACGCTTACCGACGTCTATCTGCGTCGCTAAATGTCAGTAAACATCGCTAAATCACCAGGTATAGCGACGTTTACCGACGTTTATCGACCCATTTTTCCTCTGCTACGGAGTCGGTAAACGTCAGTAAAAAGTAGCATACGTCGCTAAATTCATCGACGTTGACCGACATCAGAGAGACGTCGCCATTTTTCCGACGTTGGGTCGGTGAACGTCGGTGATTAGTGACGTTTATTTAGCGTCGGTAATGGCGACCATTATCGACGTTTTGCCTGTCAGCGACATGGCTTTCCGTGATCACAAGAAAACGTCGCTAAAAATGTCGGTAAATACGATTTGCGACGCTTTTTGTCATTTTAGCGACGTTTTCTGGTGTCGCTAATATGACTATTCTGGTAGTGAAAATCCATCAGTCCAAACCGAAAACTCCAAGTTCTATAGATGCTTAGAATCATGTAGAAAAGAAGATAGAATAATAAAATGGAAGATCTATCATGAAGCAAGTTGTACTTGCCTAAGCTCTCTAGGTTGGTGGGAGAGTAATGGAGGAAGAAGAAGAAGTAATGAATGAAGAGAGAGAAATAAGGGGTGGTTGGGCTTTAAAGGGGGAGGATTTTCTCATAATGAACCAAGCCCAATCAAACCAAGCCAAACCAAAATAAACCAAGCCAAGTCATGACCAACCAAGACTAGGCTAGTAAGTCAAGTCCAACTATGGGTCAGCTAACAAACGTCAGAGATCTCGTATACGCATATGGAAATACGTATAACAGAAAACGGGAGTGACACATATAAAGTAAATATAGTATACATGGGTGCATCATAAGTCTTAAGAAACCTAAGATTTGGCTATAGCAAGGACACGTGCCTCGGCACGAATGTAGCGTCGAGTATTAAGTCGATGGCATAGAGTTGCGTAAATCAGGATTGAGTCGTCTCGAGTTAAGTCAAGAAGGGTCGTAAGACAAGTTTGGTTAAGTCTTGCTAAGTTGCGAGGCACGGCCCCAATGTTCAAGTATGAACCAAGTCGTTGACATGAATCATGTTATTGTATCTCAGAGTATGGGCCATAGGACAAGTACGAGTCGATAAGTTGACGTTGTAAGCACGAGAATGATCTAGAGACAAGGATAAGGAAGTTATCAGTGCGTTAGCCCGACCAACGGTCTAGATACACAAATAGACAAGATGTTTACGTCTTAATTAAAATTGATCCTAAGCTAAGACTAGAAAGACAATCATAAGGGGACTATGTTGCACAAAAGTAAAGTAACGTGTTGGTTTTGTATGGGTGGGTGAGGAGCTCACTCCACCAGTACAGTTGAGTACTAACACTCCACCAGTTTCATGTGCAGGTGATAGGTACCTGCTTGCTCGGGGCGGAGCTCGCTTGGATGCGTCGAGGCGTAGAGTTCCTTGGCGTTTCGAGACGCACAGCCGCATTGAAGACTGGACTTATACGGGTCATAATGTATGGACAATGCCTATCCGAAGCTTCCGCTGGTATACTCAAATTGATTTGAGAGATGAGAGAGAGCAGAGTGACTTGTAATGTAAGAAAAGTGAGTTTGAGTGATTGTAATCTTGCCATCGTGCCACAATTGTAATCTTTGTTTCAATATCAATAAAGAGTATTTTGAATAACTAGTATTTTGAATTTAATTTTTTGCTACTGTTATTCAATATTTCTGCTTGGAACTTCTGTGCGACGACCCCGTCGTTTAGCTTGTAATCGACCGTTATGGACCTGCCTTGCGTGAGCGCAATCTAGGCTCTTGCGACATCACTCCTTAGCGAGTACAATCGCTTCTACGAGAGCGGGGTATGACAAGCGAGGTTTCTAATATAGTGGCGCTTCTGTTAATTTAAAATTTCTAATATTATTAAAACTAATATTAATACTAAAATTTAAATTAGTTTTTGATTTAACATTTAAACTTAGATTTAAATTCATAATTTAAAAGTAGTTAAAGTTAAAATTCTATTCTTTTTATTTAAAATCTACAATATTATTGGAGCTAGCATTAATATTAAATCTACAGTGGCATTTCTGTTAATTTAAAAGTTACAATATAATTGAAACTAATATTAATACAGTGGCATTATTGTTATTTCTAAATAGTCTTTTCTTTGTTCGGTCACACCGCTCCACGAGCGGGTTACACCCCCGAAACGAGCGGATTAAATAAAATTTTCCAAATAAAAGAAGCCATCCGACTAGAGAAGCAAAGGAGAGAAGAAAAAGAGGCGCAATGGAGAGGAGCAAGAGTAAGATCAACTACAGCGGATGGACCGTCATCCCTACGGAGATTCTCTCGATGATATTGGTACTGTCGGGGATGCCGGTGGACGAGGTCATGTGCTATGTGGCCCAGTTTACTGTTCGTGGTGGAAGACGCTCAACGGTCCCTTAGACTATTGGTCCAACATGGACTTGGAACAGTGGTGCCGGAGGGCCCAACGAACCGCTAAGATTAGTTTGACCGTTAAGAAGCTCGTGGCTCGCAGTGGGGGAATTCTACTGTCCTTCTCCGCGTTCTAGCTCGACGAAGCCGCCTTCTCTTTTGCATGTTTAAGGCCTGTACAAAATTGTATTTTGTCCTATTCTAGTACTTTATTTTTTATATTACAAAATTTTACGTATACTTTGTTAATTTCTATTTATGTTTTTCCCTTTTTATAATACAGTGGGAAATTTCTAACGGTGCTGCGCATTCCGAAGTGCGACGTGAATGATGAAACTTTCGTGAGACACTTGGAGTTTCTTCCGGTGCTGGAAGAACTCGACATTAGCTACTGCCTCTGTATCACGTCGACTGGAATATTTTTTGTCGGCAAGTATTGTCGACGTCTGGTCAAGCTGAGGAGGAACATGCCCCCTCCATATTTCATGGTCAGGAATAGATTCGTGCTGAACACGTTGAACGAGACAGAGGAAAAGGCCGTGGCCGATTGGATGCCGCGTCTCGAGCACCTAGAGATGGGCTCAGGCATGTTCAATAGAGATATGCTGCGATCTATCATATGCAACTGCAAGGGTGTTCGCGTGCTCGACATACGTGGGTGCTTCAACGTGCACTTCAACGACGACCTCAGAAAATTTTATCATTTAATACAGATGTTTAAATGACCATTTGATGATGTAATCCCAGGGGAACGTGGATACAAGATGTATAGTGATTTAGATCTCATCAATCGGTCCTGGGGTGAATGGTTCTTCTGACATTAGCATGCATGCGTGTATTTTTTTATATTTTTCATATTTAAATGATGGAATATCTTACCATTAATACAACATCTCAGTGTAATCATATCCAAGAGATTTCTACATTTTCCTACACAGTGATGACATTTTACCTTCTTCAAAATAAATTTTGACGGTACAAATTTCACTCATATTTATGGTATCAGTGCCATTCGCCATAATTAATGGTGATCGATAGATATTTATACAAAAAGAGTGGCCCGGGGAAGATACGAAAAAATTGGTTTCCTTTTTACAACCCTTTAAAATCTATTTATACAGCCAAACAGCCAAACTATTCATCTTCACCAACCTTTAAAAGCAATTTTTATAGATTTAAAACTAAACTAAAAAACCAAACTATTTAAAATTTACAACCCTTTCGAACAGTCTCAAAATGGAGAAGAGCAAAACCTACATTTGCGGATGGGCCAACATCCCGAAGGAGATCCTAGCCATGGTTTTGGTACTAGCAGAGATGTCGTCTGAGGAGGTCGTCCGCTTGTCTTTCGTTTGCCGGTTGTGGTGGAAGGCGCTCTACTGTCCATGCTTCTGGTCGGACGTCAAGTTGATCCAGTGGTGCCGCAGGGTTAACCTAACCTTGAAAATTGACGTGGCGGTGAACAAGCTAGTGGTGCACAGTGAGGAAAATCTAACCTCCATCGCTGAAGAGGAACATGCCACTTCCGTAGTTCATGATCATGAAGGGATTCAAGAAGGACACATTCGACAAGTCAGAGTCCATGGTCGTGGCCTCTTTGATGCTGCGTCTCGAGCACCTCGAGGTAAAGTTTGGCATGTTCGACGACAATGGGCTGAGAGCTATCATGACGGATTGGACGGATCTTCGCGTACTCGACCTAAGAGGTTGCTGGAATGTGTGGCTAGATGGGGACCTCAAGTACATACATGGTATGGTAGATTTTGTAACGGATCCCTTCGAGGATCAGAACCCATGAAAGAAGGAGAATGATGATTCACTTGAACTAGGTGATAAACCGTGAATGGATTAGAAATGTTATATTATTGTTCTGACTGTTAATACTAAATGATTCTTATTCAATGCAAGGCTATCTTTGTGCTAAATTATAAGACTATATGGGATTATGATTGAATCTAATATTTTTTAACAGCGTCATAAATATTTATGATGCGAGCTAAATGTGCCAACAATGATCGAAAAATGTGTTTCCACATTTTTTACAAGGTTTTTGTATTATTATAGGCTGCAAAAGAAAAGGACTCAAAATTAGTTTAGATTAATCATACTCAGATTTCTTTGTGTATTAGAACAGATTAAATTTGATTATAATTAGAATTCTTAATTTTTATAATATTAGGTCGTTAATTTGATTTGCATTACATTAAATCTTTACATAGATCGAACTCTAAATAATAAATTAGGGTTAATATTTTATATATACTTGTACATTCTCCGTCCTAAATATATCATACTTTGTTAAAAGCACAGAGAATAGCCATTCTCCGTGTTAAAACCACGGAGAATAGCCATTCTCGGTGTTATAAGCACGGAGAACGGACCTTCTCCGTGTTAAAAGCACGAAGAATGGACATTCTTCGTGTTAGAAGCACGGAGAATGGACATTCTCTGTGTTAGAAGCGCGGAGAATGGCCATTACCCGTCCCAAATTGATCCATACTAAGTTAAAAACATATAATAGCATCCAAAAAATGATAACAATAGAAAAATTCTACAGAACCCACACACCAGACTCGAACGTAGGCCTTCCATGTAAAAGCCAAACAGCACAACCAACTAAGCTGGGACTTACATTTGATGAAAAATGACACCTAAAAATGATAATCCCCATGTTTCCCAATTGTTTGTATCGTAAATAATGGTCAAACATGTTGCTTGACCCTATATTAAACGACAAGTAGGTTGTTGTCGGAGAATAAGAAGAGTCACTGGTGGTCATTAAATATTCACAACTTCCAATAAGGAATAAGAAGAGTCGGTTAGGAACGTGTATATATATACATAGGGGTCCCCATTCATTTGGGTAGGTTGCACATTTAATATGGCTCCAAAAAAATCTTCTGGTTGGGAACCATAGCCAGAGTCTTCTTTCTGTCGTCGTCAAGCCTCTCCACATGGAGCACCCCTGCGTCGCCCCCGGCCCATAACTGGCTGGCAGAGGCTGCGGACTTCCTGACCTCTTGCGGGTTGTCACTGGAGGTTATTGCTCGACCTCTTGATCCGACGCCCAACTTTGACATGTTGCCGATCACTCCGGAGGAACGAGATTCTCTGGAGAACAGGGAAGGGTTATGCCGTCTGTGCCATAGGACGGGTGTGCGCACCCTGCAGGACTTTGCGAAGGTTCTCCGCGAGGCTAGTGAGGGGTCTACGTAGACCTCTTCTTTTTCTGTTTTTTTAGTTTTTTACAGTTTTTTTCTCCTCTTGTATCCTTCTCTGGAGTAGGGGTGAGCAAATACCGACCGATACCAAAAAACCGACCGAATACTGATTAAAAAAATTCTAAAAAACCGAACAGAAATTATGTACCGACACCGAATTGCTGAACCGACTAAATTACGGTATAATGGTAGTGGTAACGGTTTGAGTGTAATACCATACCTAAAATACCGAACCGAACTGATTCACACACACACACACACACACACACACACACACACACACACACACACACATATATATTACACACACACACACACACACACACACACACACACACACACACACACACACACACATTTTTTAATGTTGTTCATGATTAATTTTACACTACTTATTTTAATTTTTATCTTTGTTTTGGTTGGTTTCCTAGAACTTGGAATAGATTTTAGTGGACTTGAATTTATGTTAAGAATGCTAAGAATTGAGTTTTGGATTTTTTGAGCTTATTTTTTTTGTTCTCGTAGAATTTTGAAATAAATTTTCGTTACTTAAACTTATACTAAAGATTAAACTTAGTGACCGCGTTTGATATTTTAAGCTCATTTTTAGGTGTTTGCGACTTGTTACATATTGTTCTAATAATTTTGATTAATTGTTTGGTTGGTAGAGACTTGGCTTTAAAATTAATGCTTCCAAAAAAGTAAAAAATATATATTATAGGTTAAGAGGTTATACAATATTAAGTGTGTTAATTGATTAAATATTAATTGGTAAAAGCCGAACAAAAACCGACCGAATAACGATTTAACCGAAACCGAAAAAACCGATTCTAAATGGTACGATATTGGTATTGATTTTTCAAATACCGATTTTAAAAAATACCGAAAAAATTGACCAAATACCGACCGATTATACCGACGCTCACCCCTACTCCGGAGAATGTTCCGGCAAAAAAGCTGAAATTTAATACAATCTAATATTTTGTTAACTCAATTTGGTTTCGGCTGCAAGCGACTAAATATTTTATCTATTTTTCAATTAACAAATCTTGTTACGTCAAATCCATATATTTGTGACGATATCTCCATCAATGACTTGTTACATCATAGAATTAATTATGCTGCCAGCGTCAGGTTCTTGCCGTCAAATTCATGTATCTGTGACTAATTATTTTATGTATTTTTTAATTAACAAATTCAATTACAACAACCAGTATAAAAATAATAGGGATCGCGATATTTAGACTTTGGGTCTCAAATAAGTTTCAAAATTTGTGTTTGGGTCTCCATATTATACATAATTAGTATTTGGGTTTGAAAAGTGTCACTAATATTTCAAAAGTGTCACAAAAAGTGTTACTAATAATTTTTTGTTACATTTTTTAGACCCAAACACTAATTACGTATAATATGGAGGCCCAAACACAAATTTCATAACTTATTTGACTGAAAAAATTGTAAATGAAAAAGCAATCGACTCATTCAAGTATATAAAAAGTAAACTAAAGAACAGTTTTGTGTGTTTTAATTTTACTCTTTTTAAGTACATAGTCTTGTTAGAAAGTCGTCAAACGAAAAAAATTTGGGATGGCAAAAATACGAGTATAGATCGGCTCAATGCAAAGAAAATACGTTCAAAAATTCAATCAAATATTCGAAAAATGGAAATATTGAGATTAGAAACTTCACATTCTTAAATATGTTGTCAAATTTCGTTAATTAAACATGTTTCCACCACATTTTTTAGGCCAAATTTTTCAATAATTTATACGGAACACGTTTAAAATTTCGTAAGCTTAAAGTTTATGTAGTGATTTCATGTGGATATATACTAGTAATAATAGTAATAAATTTAATTTTGGAAAGTAGTTTTTAAAATTAGGGTCTCAGAATCCCAAAGGTTGGTGCTTATAAAATATAAGACTCAAAACTACTAAAGGGTTTTCACTTTCCGATGTCATATAAGACGGTCGAATTTTTCCTCTTTTTCTCTCAAATCCTTTTCTTCTCCCAAACCCTCTCCAAATCCTCTCCTAAACGACTGCTTAAAATTATCAAAATGTCGCCGAAAAAACAACGTTCGTCTCCGAAGGGAAAGAATCCACAAAGGCATGCGATATAGGCCCGAAGGGCAGAACTTGCAAGGGCGGCGAAAGTCAAGATTATGGTCGCTAGGGTAGAGGCCGAAAGCACAGAGGCAGAAACAATGGCGGCGGCAGTGACGACGAAAGCGGCGGCGACAGCCAAGCCACCTGCAAAAAAGGCTAAAAAACTCATTGCTCGACAAAGAGCGAAATATCTATCTTTGATACAGAGTCGTCGGAAGACTCAACTTATAAAGATCGAAAGCATACTCAAGCGAAGGCTAAGGTGGCAACGGATACAGAGTCATCAGCATACTATGAGGATTTTGAATCCTCATTAGAAAAGGAAGATGAAGAGGAAGAGCAATCATCAAATCGATCCCAGGATGGAGAGCAGGTAAAAAAATTTACAGACACTAAATCTTAGAAGATTTACAATAAACATTTCAAAAAAATGCTGTTATGCCTGAAAGATCAATTAAGATGGATGATGTCGAAGATGAAGCTTACTGTACTACTAAAATATACTATATTATCGACGTAATTTAGCAACGTTAGTTAAAACGTCGTTAATTCTTGTAATTTAGCGACGTTTACGTTAAATGTCGCTAATCATCACTATTAGCGACGAAAATTACGACGTGCCAGCGACGTATATTAATTAAATGAGCTTTTCGTCGCTAAACGTCGCCATTACGTTGCTAATAGCGACGAATTTAGCGACGTTCCTAACAACGTCGCTAAATTTTAATTAAAATCCGCCCCCCTCCCCGGATTCATTTTCCCCAATTTTCCATTTTCACTCTCTCACTCTCTCTCCTCACTTTTCCCTCCGGCGCGGCAAACTCTCCTCCCTCTCTGGTACGTAACTCCTCCCTCTCTCTCTCTCTCTATTTTGGATGTGGGTGGTTGGGGGTGGTGCGGGTGGCTCGGGGGGAGGGCACGGGGGGTGCGGGTGGTTGAGGGGGGAGGGGCAGGGGGGATGCTGGTGGTGGTGAGTGAGGGGTGCCTGGGGGGAGGGGCACGGGAGGTGAGGGCGGCTGGGGGTGGAGAAGGGGGCTAGGGGTGGTTGGGGGTGAGGGGTTGTAGGGGGGGAGGGGCAGGGGCCGGAGGGTGGTCGGGTGGTGAGTGGGGGGAGGGGCAGGAAGATAAGGGCGGCTGGGGGTGAGGAGGGTAGGGTTCGGGAAGATAAAACCAAATTTATGTATAACATAAAACCAAATTTATTTTTAAAAATTAGCATTTTTCATGGTAAGATAATTTTTTATGTTAGAAATGTTGATACCATTTTACCTAATAAAGAATCGTAGCAGCATTAATCTTACCTAGGCCCGGACCAAACCGGGGAATTGCAGTCTCAGCGGCATTGGACAAACTCAGGCAAGTATACCTTGCCTATTGGCTTACATATTTACAATCATGTATTCTTTATCAGTCATTTACTTTCGATATACTGCAACATGCTTTACCTATTTATCATCAGTACACTTTTAAGATTATCTTTGCTGACACGTAGACATGATACACGGTTTCGTATTACATGGCATATAGCGACCGGATTATGTTCTCTAGATATTTACTTGATGATGGACTTTCATGTGTATATGTTTGACTGGACTTTTAGATTTATCATTTATTAGAGTCAGACTGGATGTGTCGTGGATGTGACACGAGCAATAGCATGGGCTTATAAGGGTAGTCACTAGGCATATATATGAGCTACTTTTTCTTATAGTTATCGATGCATCATTACCAGAGCTGTGAAGATTTCATAGTTACCACAGTTTTCCTTATCGGGACTGCGGATACATCATAGGTACTAGAGTTTCCTTACCAGAGTTACAGAGTACACCGTGATAGCTCAATGATGTCCTCAAGTGCATCTCACACAGAACAGATAGTCTGTATAGTAATGGTGTCACTTGATTACATGTTTAGTTTTTTGGATCACTTGTTTTAAGATCAGGGGTCTGCTGCTCGGGGTGGGGCCCCAAGTGGGATCGCAGTATAATGTATGTATGTAGTATAATGTTACATTTAATTTGTTTAAATTTATTATAAACTTGTTTAATAAATTTTAATTTTTATTTTACAGGTATTATCCCTCCTCCGTACACCGGTCGCTGGGTACATTCCTGTGACAAAACTATGGGAGGCCCTGGATCAACTGGAGGGATGTCCCGACCGACAAGAAGGCCTTCTGGTTTGAGCACTTCTCGGTACGTAAAAATTTATTTCCTTTTAACATTTAATATGTTATGTTATAACTTACGTACTACTATAATTCTTTCAGCGGACTTACTTCTTCCCTCCCCCACCGTGTCGTTGCTGTCGAGTCTATTTTTTCCAGCATCGCCAGCAAGCTCATTAGGGACGCGATCCTCGACCAAAAGGATCACGAGCGTCGGGGAGAGCCTATTTAGGGTTGGATCTCTGCCGCCGATTGGGCGGCAATGAAGAGGAGATTCGAGGAGGGAACCTACAAGGAGAAGTCCGCGAAGAACAAAAGAGCATGACAGGGGGGTCGCAGTGGTGTGGTGGGTCACGGTCCATCATGGATTTCTTCACTCATATGGTACATATCTCGCCGTATACCCATAATTAATACTTTATAGTAATATATTTCTTTCAACTTAACTGACAAATCATATAATAATTTCGTAACAGGTTGACTCGGGAGAGGACCCGAATATGGTGACCTTGTTCCTCGCTATGCACACGAAGGGGGAGCGGTTCGTCGACGACAAGGCCCGGGACACCTACGTAAGTTTTACTTATTGCTAGTTCATTACTATTAATTTTTAGTTACGTAGAGAATTCATATAGAAGTTATACGTAAGTTTTACTTAATGCTAGTTCATTACTATTAATTTTTAGTTACGTAGAGAATTCATATAGATGTTATTTCTAGGCCGAGTTTTTGAGGCTTAGGGAGGCCGGGTCGACACAGTCAGAGGGAGCTGGAGCTAGCACCTCCCAGCAGCCCCCGACCGTCGCAGCTCAGTCAGATGACGAGCTGTGGATGAGGGTCGTTGGTGGCATGCATAGGGGTACGTACTATGGTACGGGCTCCTATGGTGCCTTCATTGCGTCACAGGCCTCTAGGACCGCCACAAGTGCGCCCGGCCCTGCACAGACTGAGGAGTCGCTGTTAGCCCAGCAGAGTATCGATGCGCAGATCGCAGCTCTGCGTGACGAGATGCTGTAAAGGATGGCGGCATCGTAGTCGCAGCCGCAGCCGTATACGGATGATCATGCACTCATCTCATGTTTTGAGAGGCTTGAGGAGACGACTGAGGTGCTGCGACAGATTTCCTGCGCTACGCAGGAGACTACGCAGCGGGTGGTCGAGCAGATGCAGCAGTTCCGCAAGATGGCTACGGAGCGACCATCTGGTACGCCGGGAGCATCGTCTACATCCGACGGTGCACGGGAGGACATGCTCGTCAGCCTATCATCGGAGGAGTATCAGACGATTCTTGCGTTGCGACGACAGTCATCTGGTGGCGCTCCTCCTCCAGCTCCGGCTCCAGGCGATCAGTAGTTTTGTTTTTGCATTTTCGGACTTTGTACTCTACATTTTTACTTTGTACATATTTGAGGATATTGACTTTGTTCTTTATATTTGTACCTTATATCCGCTGTTGAGGATATTATTTATTATTTATATGTTTTATCTATTCTGGATTAATGTATTGTGCGTGCCGGTGTTGAGTGTTCCACCGAAGGGGTCGGCGAACCCAGGTGTATTTATGCATTCTGGATTCTGTATTTTAGAATCTGGATTTATGTTGGATTCTGTATTTTGCATTCTGGATTCTGTATTTTTTATTTTTTTCCAATTTAGCGATATTTTCAGGGACGTTTATATACGTCGCTACGGTTTAGCAATGTTTACATATGTCGCTAACAACGTCGCTAAATTGCTGACGTGGTAGACAATCTAATGTCACCACATTGTCGCAAAATGTCGCTAATGTGTCGCTAATCGGCGACCACAAAGAAACGTCGCTAATAACGTCGCTATTTAGCAATGTTATGACCGTCGCTAATTTACGTCGCCGTAGCGACGTTTTGCGACGTTTTTTTCGATTAGCGACACGCTTTTTTTTGTCGTTTCCAAAACGGCGTTAAAAATGTCGCTAACTTAAGTTAGTGACATTTTTGCTAAGATTAGCGACGTTTATAAACGTCGCTAATCTGACAAATTTGTGTAGTGTTGGATATATTGAAATTCTATCAGTTGGCGAAACTGAACAAATCCTGTCTTGAGAAAATCTTCCAAACAATAGTAAGAAAATTTTACTCAAATCTTCTGGCTGAAAGTAAAGAAAAAGAAGAGGATCAACAACTGGTATTTCTAAGAGGGAAACTGATTAGGGTAAATGCTGTTGTCATCAACGAATTTTATGGATTTGATCTAGTTCCTGAGTTTGATATGAAAGATATTGATAATGTTTCCATGACGGATGCAATTCATGAGATTACAGGTGTATCAGTGGGTGCCAAGATCCCTTAAAATATATACAAAGATCAATTAAAAACTTTGTATAAATTTTTGCATGCCTACGTATCTCAAACACTCAACCCTACTGGATATGAGTTTTCCATCCATCCCGAGAGAGTAAAATTTCTTTATTATATGGGAAAGAAAAAAAAGGATGGATATAGGTTCTTACATGTTCTGTAGAATGATGCACCTCGTAAGAAAACCAACTATAAGAACAGTCCTCCCTTTCGGAGGATTTGTATGCTCAATGGCGAGTAAACATTCTGTCCCAAGCTTAGCAGAGATGTTTATACTAAAAACAAAGGCCCCATGAGAAAATTGACCTTCACTCGAATGTTTGGAAAACGGGCAGCAGCAGCAAGCAAACCATCAACGTCTGAAAAACCATCAACTTATGAAATCACAAATACTAAGGACATGGTTGATGATCTATACAATTTTGTTGCTGCAAACTTTAAGAATATCTTCAAAGAGATGAAGACTATATCCGACAACCAGAAATTAATTCTGGATAAGATTAAACAGATAGAGGTTGAATTTGCTGACGAAGAATAAGATTTTCCTTCCCTCGTGAAAAAAGTAAATGGGGCTAGCCCAAACTGGTGCTACTTTGCATTTTTTTTCTCTTATTCTACTACTCTTGATGATTCCGTAATCTAATATACACATTTGCTTGCTAACTGTATATACTTGTTAATAGGATGATACTCAGTATCATCACTAAAAAAGGAATTCAGGGAATCATTTGTATTTAAATTAAGGCTCCAATCCAGTTATTACTGTGTACATTGTATACACTTGTGAGCTTCAACTCAGCTAAACCTAAGCTTCATCTCTGATGCTTAAGGATATATGAAAACTTCTTAGCCCCTATATTCTATATTAAACACTCTAGGACAGAAGCACGTGGTCTTGAATCAAAGCTGCTCTGGATATCCTTGATGCTCTGATACTCTGCTACTTGATGCTCTGATACTGCAAATAATTTACAATAAAAGTTAATATTGTACTGGTACTCTGCTACTTGATGATGATCTGATACTGTAAATAATTTACAATAAAAGTTATTATTGCACTGATACTCTACTACTTAATGCTCTGATGTTCTGATACTTTGCTAATTGATGCTCCGATACTCAGCTAAACCGAATAGTTAATATTACACTGATACTTCTGCTACTTGATGCTCTGATACCTGCACTGATACTGTCCAATTGCACCCTTAAATGGTGATTTAGGACTGAACAGATGATGGTCCAATGCATGTACATAGTAGAATACCTCAAGGCATGTAATGTATGTCTGATACTAGAGTTAGGACTGAGCTGGAATACTCCCTCAGTCAGTAATATTTGGTGTTATAAGCATGAGCATACTACTATAATATTGGTTGTACTTAAGGGTAAGCCAGGCATGCTTGGTATCCTGACACTAGATAGAGTACTTGAGAGTAACCTAACAATTGAGCTAACTGGAGAGTGTACTCACTGCTAAGTGATAGATACAAAATGGGATCGCATCATAGAACTCGCACTGTGCACATTGATACTCTAATGTTAGAACCTGCAGTGTGCACATTGATACTCTTATGTAAAAATACACACAGTGCACATTGACACTCTAATGCTAGCCCTCACTTTGATACTTCTATTTATGTTTCTGGATGTCATTTCTACATATATAGTGAGTCCATACTGACTATAATTTTTCTTATTTTGTCCCTCAAGGTGTAGGTGAAGGATATTTTGAAGAAGAAGAAGGGAAAAAAAAAGAAGAAAGAGATGGAGATGGAGATGGAGATGAAGATTCATCTTTTGAGTTTTGAAAATTTTATTTCAATTTGGAAGTAATATTTGAATTGTAATATGGTTCTGAATATTTGTTGGCCTTGGCGGTCAAACTAAATTTTATGTTTGAAATATCGTAAGACTAAACTTTTTGCTTGTACTAAGCACCGTTGCGATGCATATTTCGTAATTTATTTGAAAAATGTAATATGGTATTGAATTTAGATTAGGTCTGATATTTGTTTGGATTATTGTATTGTGAATTATGCAGATTCTATGTTGAATTACTAATGTAGATTGGGCAGATTACTGTAACGTAGATTATGCAATTTATTGGACTTGGAATAAAGTATACTTAATTTGATCATGATTTGTTTGGTTGAAGCGTTTATTTGATTTGCAGTTGGCCTCCACAGATAATTTTGATTATTTTTTTTGGTGTATTCCTTTGATTTGCATATGGCCTTCGCAGATGTCATGAGTACTGGGTGCATTCCTAGGATTTACAGATAGCCTCATTCCGGATGCATTTCTGGAATTACTAAAACTTTATTTGATTGGAATGTGTTTTGCTTTCTATAAATAATCAGTACATCGATATCGTCAGTATGAATTCGATGTCAGTGTAATGCATAATGTAATCCTGCATGTTCATTGCTTGTTATTGTTGAAGCGAAGTATATAATATACGAAAAATTCTCTTGGATAGTAGGTTAATTATATTCAAACACTTGCAACAAATTTTTTTTTGTCACCCGATTTTGTACAGCCATACAGTGAAAGCCTGATTAAATGGTATTCAGATTTTATTCAACATGCTTTAATATTAAATGAATATACTTTGGTAAATGATATTAAAAATACTGTAAATATTTGATGAAAAATGAATGAGATACTTGAACATTCTTCGTCCTAAATGTACCATACTTTGTTAAAAGCACAGAGAGTGACCATTCTCCGTGTTAAAGGCACGAAAAATGGCCATTCTCCGTGTAAAAAGCACGGAGAATGGCCATTCTCCATGTTAAAAGCACGAAGAATGGCCATTCTCGATCAAAAATGTACCTGTCACGACCCGATCCCAAATTATTGGGTCGAACCGGATCATGCCCAGCCTGCACCATTGTGAGACGGCGGCAGTAAGCTGTTCTATATGCAGGTATTCACAACAACATCTATATATTTGTCACAACTCGAATATACGAAAATTTTTAAAACTTTTATTCAACAATTGAAAAGTACAACTGGAAATGAAAGAACTGAAATAAAGTGCTGAATTCAAAATTAACAAAACTCCAAAATAGTAAAACTAGGAAAGCTGGAAACGACTAGCTAAGCGGTCGGCTCGTCGGCCTCAGGTCCTGCGTCCTCCAAGGGGGACTATGGCAACACCACAGGGTACAAAACCGGGTCATAGTAGCTATTGTACAATAGCTCAGCATCCTCAATGTCACCTAAAAATGTGGTCTCCAGTCAGGAGGGAGCAAGTACGAATATGTATCTCATATTTCAAGTAATAATAGAAAAGTGCAGGCTAAACAGTTGAAATAATATTTTCCAGCATTTTAACAATTGAAAACAATGTGATTTGAATGTGTAATCGTCTATGACCGGCTTGGGTTATACAATAGCATCCTAGCGACAAGATATGGCTTATCCCCGTGTGTAAGAGGGGTAAGCTCGCACAATATGCAATATGAGGGGTATTGGCCATAAACGTTACACTATTCCCCCAATCCCCACAATCAATATCAATCAATATCTGAACCCTAGGAGAGGGTTCCGTGTAGCAATGTGGTTTAAACATGCAGCTAGACAATTACTAAATAAAATACAAGAAGACATAACCGTAACTTGTCTCTGTTAATTGTCTGGATCGGGAAAGTCGGTACCGAGGAGGATGTCAAGTTCGTCTCCGAGATCCTACAGTTGAGAACCTTGGCTTAGAACCATAATGAAACCATTCTAGGTGTGCTAGTTACAATCTCTAGAAGTAGACCCTAGTCATATTTTAGATTATTTAGTTAATCTTCTGTAACGCTTTAACGTCGCGAGCTACGTGCGTTGTCAATTAGTTGGATATCCGGTTTCTAATTTACTTGGAAAAAATTAGCCATTACCGGTTAATTTGCAAAACTTTGTATTTTTATATCATATGTATAAAACTATATTTTCCTTTTAGTGATAAAACATGGACTTCGTTAACTTACCAGTATTTTATTCAAGTTAATTTATTGTGAAAAACCTTATTAATTTTATACAAAATAATTAATACCTAAATTATAATTACGCGTCTAATAACGAAAACCAACTCAGAAAAGAAAGTAAAAACCTAAACTACACAATACAGGGTCACAGCGAAATAAAATAGAAAACTGGGCTTATGCCTTACAAATTATTTACATAAATTAATTAATTTCTAAGGCGAGCTCTGAGTGCCGCGAACGGTCCAAACAGTAGGTCGAGGCCCTGCACCATAAATACTAAAAGCAGTACCAGTTCTAAAAATAAATTATAATTTAAATTAAAAATAAAAGAGTCTCAAACTTAGTCGTACAATCTCATGTTGCTGGCTAACGCCTCAACGTACAGGACACACTATATCGTTTGTGTTTCGCCGAGGCTCATCCGACCGATACGGTCGTCGCCTAACGGGGATACGAAACTCCAAAATCCACTTTCAAATCGACAAAACTACTTTTGTAATTCGTTTGCAAAATACCGAATTTGAAAATAGAATCCCATTTTAAAATACTTTATTTTTGAAAACTTTCCCGAAAATTTGGGCAGCATCTCCTCTGTAATTGGGACAACTCAATCCTGGGACGGTGCCAAAAGTCAACATAAACAATATCCCGAACCAGGGAAACAACCCAAACCATCCATAATAATATTCCACACAGAAATAATATCCCACAACCAACACAATAAAGATAAAAGCCGACATAATTATAAAACCGAACCGTAACCGAAACTAATCGGAAACGTACGCATCCAGCGTAAAATCGAACTACCGAAATATACCGCAGCGACGAATGTCGCGTGTATCCCCGCAATAGAGTCGAAACGATCCCCGTAACGGGGTCGAGACCGCGTCATCACAGACTACCTACGGGGGACACAGGGATACGAAAATTACCTCGGGTGCTCGGCTAGAGCCCTCAGATGATAATAAAGAGAATAATCCTCGCAAGCACGAAAAAATCCCGAATACTGAGACAGCAGCTCGGAACGCAGAATCGGAAAACCCGAAACCACAGCAGTCCCGAAACAGAGCGTCCACGAGGCCGCGAAACGCAACCAGAGATGCTGGCTCGGGGCCGGACACGGACAGCGGGTCGGGGGTCGCCGGACAGTGGCCGAGGGGCGCGGTCGAAGGAGACACGGCCGAAGGAGACGCGACCAAGGAAGGCGCTGGACGGGGGCTGGACGCGCTGGAGGGGGTTTGCGGCCGGGGAAGCCGCTGGAGGCCGAGGGGTCAGCCGGAGAGGGCCGGGGGCGAGCGGCTCCGGGCTGGCGGGAGTTGGGCGCCGGAAAACGGTGCCAGGTGGAGGCGCGAATGTGCCGGCAGGACGCGGCCTTCGGGCGCGCGCGGGCGTGGGTGGGGCTCGACGAGGCTCGGGCCGCCGGAGGAAGTCGGCAGGAGGCGGGGCTTGGACGGAGCTCTGGAGAGGGAGGAGATGGGGAAAAGTTGAAGGAGAGTGAGAGGGAGGAGATGGGGTTGGGGAGAATGGAAGTGGTGGTGGTGAGTTGTGCTGGTGCTTTTAAGGAGAAGAGTGGGGAAAATATGTGTGGAGGAGAGGGAGTGTTGTGTGCTGGAGTGGTTTTAAGGAGGGGAGTGGTGCTGAAGTATAGGAAGAGTTGTGGAGAGCTGGGTCGTTGGGAGAAGTGGTCGTGGGGGTTAGTTTAGGAATAGGTTTTGTTATTTTTTTTGATAGTAATAATCAAAATTTAAAAGGGAGAAAATAGGGACGGGTTCGGAACTGAATTGGGTTTCGGGAGACCGGGTTCGAACTCGGAGTCGGACTCCGGACACGGGATCGGGGCAGGGCCACAAACAAAAACCCAATGATAATTTTAAAAATAATATTTTTCCTAATTCCAACTAATAAATAATAATAATAATAATAATATATATAATAATAATAATAATACTAATACTAAAGCTAAGATTACACTACAAATCCAATAATTAATAAATTCTAAAACTCTGGACTTCACAATCTTCCCTTCTTAGAAAATTTTGTCCTCAAAATTAAAGGCAGGGTTAGGGGTTACCTCAAGTTTCAAACAGATAAGGATACTGCTCCCACATCTTGTCTTCTCGCTTCCAGGTAGACTTGCCTGGTGAGTTGTGCCACCACATAACTCTGACTATCGGCGTCACAGAGTTTCTGGTTCTTTTTTCTCCTAAATCCAATATTGCCACTGGCTTCTCTGGCACTGTGAGGCTGGGGCCAATTTCCAGCTCTGAATGGTCCAAGATGTGGCTCGGGTCCGGGATGTAGCGTCTCAGCTGTGAAACGTGGAAGACGTTGTGGATGCCTTTGAGACTTGGGGGTAGAGCTACCCGATAAGCCACTTCTCCAATCCTGTTAAGTACTTCAAAAGGACCAATATACCTAGGGCTTAGCTTTCCTGCTCTGCCGAAACGGATGGTTCCTCTGGTAGGGGATATCTTTACGAACATACTGTCACCTTCTTCAAACTCCAACGGCCGTCGGCTGCTATCTGCCCAATGCTTCTGTCTGTCCTGGGCAATCCTTAGCTTGTCTCTAATCATCGTTACCTTCTTTGCTGCATCGGTCACCATCTCAGGTCCAAGCAATACCCTTTTTTCTACGTCGTTGTAATGCCTGTATTACGTATTTCTGGAATACGTGTACGTATTTTATTCTGTATTTGCATGATTCCTTGTTTAGCTTGCATCTTGGCTTGGTTATTCCTTGGCTTGGTTTGGCTTGGCTCGGTTTTCTTTGGTTCAATATGAACCAATATAAACCCCTACCTACCACCACCCTTTGTATTTATTAAGCCCTCTTCCTTCTCTCTCTCCATTCAATCATCTTCTTCTTCCTCATTTACTACCTTCACCTACCAGAGAGAGAAGAGAGAGGTCTAGACAAGTGCAACTTGCTTCATGGAGGAACTCTGATTTTATTACTTCATTCTCTTTCTTACAGCATTTTAAAGCACTTTAGAACTTGGCATTTTCACTTTCCCTGGCTAGATCCTTGTAGATCTATATTTGTTTCATTTTCGGATTTTTTGGGGTTTTGATCTATTTAATCCTGTTAATTCTGAGTTTTGAAGGTTCCATGTTGTAGAGCAGCTCGTTCTACCCCATTTTGACCTAAGGAAGTTCGGATTTGGGCTCCGGATGATGGAGTGGTGGAGCTTGAGAACTTGGATCTCATGGAGTTCTCCTTCTCAGAAGTTTGGGGAAGAAGAACTGTATCCTGACTTGACCTCATGAACATTTTATGCGGCAAGTATTCTCCCTGGCGCATGGGCTTGACTTGACCGCATGACTAGTTCATGCGGCAAGTGTAACTTAGCCGCATGACTAGTTCATGCGGCAAGTGTAACTTAGCCGCATGCACCCCATTGTCTCCTAGCCGCATAGGCGTATGGATAGCATGGCTGCCTAGGACCTTGCTCCCGAGCCGCATATGTGCCCATCCCACCAGCCGCATGAGGACCCCGCTGCTCCCAGCCGCATGAATGCTCTAACTTAGCCTCATGCGCCCTCACTTCTTCCTGGCCGCATGGGACTTCACTTGACCCAGCCGCATGAGAACTCCTCCCGGCCGCATAAACCTGATTGGTCAGCCAGCCGCATGGATCCATCCCCATGAAGTCCCCACTCTTCCCGCTAACCGTGTATGCACCGTCACCCCCAGCCGCGCATGAAACTGTCCCCCTCCCAGCCGCATGAGCAATCGCATTGACCCAGCCACATGGGTTTTGCTATTTTGGGCCGCATGGACTTAGGTCTGTCCGAGCCGCATGAAGACCCCCCTTTTCTTATTTCAGCCGCATGGGTTTCCTTTCCTGAGAACCACATGCGCCCCCTTGTCCTGGCCGCATGGGATCCAGTAACCCTGGCCGCATGAGCTCTCTTATTTGAGCCGCATGTGCCCCCTCCTTCCTGGCCGCATATGACTGAGCCGCATGACTTTCTCATGTTCCTGTGTACTACTATTTATCATTATTTGCTCATATTTTGTAACTCCTTTATTGGGCATTTTACGCCCGTTTTATATCCTTACGCCTTTTGTCCTGAACTTGATAATCCTGAATTGATGTAACATGCTTGGAGTTAATAACTAAACTTGATACGATTGTGACCTGTAGAGGTGCATTCCTGACATGGGTAACCTGACATGACCTGATAGTGGCCTGCCGTAGCGCACTCCTAATGATAACCTGACATGATATATCTTGAGAAGCTGTTGCGACGGCTACCTGACATGACATGACCTGTATAAATTACCTGGACACCGTGGGCGATTGTGCTTGTACAAATAAACCAGTCCTGTCTTGCATCATGTCTAGGGAGGGAGCTCCTGAGTACCACGGTCAGGAGTACCTATTGAAATGGACTAAGGCTAATAACTAGATTAATATATTAGTCATGAAGAGATTTCCCAGCTACAGGCAATTCCGTTACCTGGGCGCGCCTGGGATCTGTAGCCTGTCGTCGAGTAGGGCACATTTCCAGCACACTGTCATGTGTTGCACCCTTCAAGCCACTTAAGGGTACATGCGTTTCCTGGACGGTGTACCCACCTGAATTCAACCCTAACTTTCGACCTGGGTAACCTGGATGGTCTGCAGGGCTTATGGCTGTGGAATAATCTCACTGCATCTTGTTAGTAATTAGGCTTGTGACAACCCTAGTTAGTTAAAGTATCAAGCCGTAGGTCTTGCTTGGCCGTGAAATGATTGGATGGATTCTAACATGTCTAGTCTGCCCTGATCTTGTTCCAGATTACTGCCTGACTAGAATGCTTGTATTTATTTTACCGATAAATGGTGAGAATTCCAAGTTCTGCTCAGACGAAGGGTTACAACCCCGGTCCTTGTTTGGTTTACGGGTTGTAACCTGGTTATCTGAATAGTCCCATGGTTATCTCATCGTATATCATCCTGATGTATTTTTCTTTATTCCAGTGCTTATCTTATTCCAGTTCTTACTTTTATTTATACTCTTGTGCTGATTGCTGGTTTAGTTCCTAAGTGAAGCTTCCTTTGTGGCACTTGCTCTTTCTGGGGTCTGACCCAGCTGGTTTTGTGTGGCCAGATTTCGGAGCAGCTCCAGAGGATCTACCGACCTTCCAGCCAGATGGTGGCCACTAGACGGAACCCTGGCAACGAGTGGGTTTATTTTTGATCTCCCACTTTATTGTAAAAATATTCTTTTGAGGCGTTTAGCCGACGAGCACCTGTTTAGCTCGATTGTACTTTTATTTACTGTCTGCCTACGGGCTGTAACATGATTGACAGATCCTAGGGTTGATCATGTATGACTAAACTCTTGCTAGTCCTGACATTTTGTAACGACTAGCTTCATGATCAGCTGAATATATAATATTTGGGACGCCTTATTATTGTATATTTAATGATCATACATCTTGTAATATTTACTTACTTGCTTGTGATTGAGACACTAGGCTTGTTCATGACCATAGGAGACTGTTGGCTTGTAGTAAACCCTCATGTATCTAGACAGCCATGACCGTATAGCGAGATGGAATCCATTTCAATATACGTAGCTGGCTATGTCTGCCCCCGCTCTCCAGTATTCTGGTTCTGGGGCGTGACATGGTTTAAGTGGTGGCCCATGCAGGTCTTGTAAATCAAGATATGTGAGGGTTTACCGAATAGATGTCTCAATCAGTATTCGTCCTTGATCTCTGCTCGTATCTTCTAAATCCCTGGATTCTTGTCCTGATCATGTGCTTGTATCGTTGATCTGTCCTGGTCCTTCCTTATTGTTTCCTATGTCGTCTTCTTCAGCGACATTGTTCCTGGACCTGCCGGCCAGCAAGGCGGAGCACCTCCCGCGGACCAGCAGCAACCCGGAGATTAAGTCCAGCACTCCGGAGTAGCCTCCAGAGTCGAGCCTATTGGAGAAGAGCCCCCAGTTCAGCCAGTTCAGCCTGCAGAACCTGATGATGGCACATTAGTAGGACTCGTCAGGACCTTGATAGCTTCTCAAGATCGTCGTGGAGATGCCTTGCAACAGACAGTGACGGATGCTTTGACCAGAGGAGGTCATCCGGGTAATAGCGCGGCCAACAGCTTCAAGCGCTTGAACCCTCCATTCTTTGACGGTAGTGAAGATGCTATCGCAGCAGATGCATGGCTTCAGGATACTGAAGTGATTCTCGATGCAGCCAAGACTCCAGGGAACGAGAAGGTGGCAGTTGTGCGCCTGCAGTTGTTAGATCTTGCCTGCAGCTGGTGGGCAGCACAGGCCATTGGATTAGCAGCGCCTACTGCTTGGACGGTGTTCAGAGAGAGATTCCAGACCAAGTATTTTGATGCCGTGGCTCGGTATGATCTGCAGACCCGATTCACTAATCTGAAGCAAGGAGGCAGGACGGTCGATGGATATGCGGCCGAGTTTTCGAGACTCAGTCGGTTTGCTTCCACCTTGGTGGCAACCGAGTATGATAGAGCCCAGCGATTCCAGCAAGGGCTTCACCTGGAGATCTTGTTAGCGGTCGAGCAGTTTGAGCATCAGACTTTTGATGCAGTCTTGAGAGCAGCCCGGAGGCATGAGTATACCTCCCAGAGGATTGTGGATAGGACCGGAGGTCGGAAGAGATCTCACGGCCAGATGAATCAGTCTTCAGCACCAGCCCCGGCAGCCAGGGCTTTGACTATTGGAGCTCCGAGGCGAGCGGCCTCCATGACGTCGGTTCAGCATTCAACTCCGACGCACCCTCAGCAGCAGCAGAAGCAGAAGCAGTCTTCCGCAGTGGGATGTTCTCATTGTGGGAAGCCAGGCCATGTAGTGGCAGAATGTCGTAGGGCGCAAGGATTGTGTCTGGCCTTTGGAGCACCAGACCATAGGGTTGGGTCCTGCCCGAACAGGGGTGGTTCATCATCGTCCAACCTTTCTAGCTCTTCGGTGAGAGGACCAGCTCCGGTCCAGCAGCAGCAGCAGTATCCATTGTCGAGGCCCTTGCCGCCTCAGTCCCAGATGTTCCAGCAGCAGAACCCCCAGCAGCATGCACAAGCCCAAGCCCAGAGTCAGAGCAGGCAGCGAGCATTTCAGCAGAGGGGACCAGCACCCCGAGGGCATGGTCATGCTATGGTGATGACCGCAGAGGAAGGATTGGCACCAGGAGAGGTAGTGGCAGGTACTATTCTCGTCAACTCATTTCCAGCTTCAGCTTTATTTGATTCTGGTGCATCGCATTCTTTTATGTCTGCACGATTCGCGACACGGGTAGGATTGGAGCCCGAGTCATTATCAGTAAGGCTCAATATACTTACTGGTAACGGACTTGTGGGAGTAGATAGAGTGTTTTCCTCGTGTCGGATCGTAGTTAGCGGTAGAGAGTTCCCTGCTAGATTGATAGAATTCCCGATGGCCGATTATGATGTGGTCTTAGGGATGGATTGGTTGAGGAACCAGTATGCTAGAATAGACTGCCATATCGGCAGGGTTGTTTTTAGCATTCCAGGCGAGCCAGAGTTTTCCTTTTCCCGAGGCGCAGTTGAGCCTTCTCCTCCAGTATTGCGGATGGCAATAGCAGCAGTTCAGTTGCCCAGGATAGTGGATGAGTTTCCAGATATTTTCCCAGAAGAGCTTCCAGGTGTGCCTCCAGAGCGGGAGATCGAGTTCACTATAGACTTGATTCCCGGAACAGCCCCAGTGTCAGAGAGAGTCTATAGGATGGCGCCGTCAGAATTGGAGATCTTGTACAAGATGATTGAAGAACTTCGAGCCAAGGGATTCATTCGTGCTAGTGGATCGCCTTGGGGAGCCCCGATGCTTCTTGTGAAAAAGAAGGATGGTACGTCCAGGTTATGTGTTGATTATCGTACCTTGAACTCAGTGACAATCAAGAACAGATACCCTCTTCCAAGGATAGACGACTTATTTGATCAACTCAAGGGGGCTTTAGTATTCTCGAAGATTGACTTGCGCTCAGGATATCATCAGATCAGAGTCAGAGAGCAGGACATCCCGAAGACAGCTTTTAGATCGAGATATGGGCATTGGGAGTTCCTTGTTATGCCTTTTGGAGCAACCAATGCACCGGCAGTATTCATGGACCTCATGAATCGCATCTTCATGCCTTACTTGGATCAGTTCGTGATTGTGTTCTTGGATGACATCTTGGTCTACAGCAAGAGTGAGGCGGAGCATGAACAGCATCTCAGAGTTGTTCTACAGATTCTCAGGGAGCACCAGTTATATGCCAAGTTCAGTAAATGCGAGTTCTGGCTTGATCGTATTTTGTACTTGGGTCATATCATCACCAGAGGAGGAGTGGAAGTGGATCTCCAGAAGATTGTGGCTATTGAGTCATGGCCAGTGCCCAGCACAGTTGCAGAGGTTCGTAGTTTCCTTGGATTGGCCGGCTACTACCGGCAATTTGTTTCGGATTTTGCTCGAATTTCAGCACCATTGACCCAGTTGACTCGCAAGGATGCACAGTTTGCTTGGACAGCAGAGTGTCAGAGTTCTTTTGAGCAGTTGAAGCGAGGCCTGATAACAGCTCCTATTCTCATGCTTCCAGATGGGACCGGAGGATTCTCAGTATATTGTGATGCTTTAGGCAGAGGCTTAGGATGTGTTCTGATGCAGCATGGGAAGGTAATAGCTTATGCATCACGGCAACTTCGTGATCATGAGAGGAATTACCCAACCCATGACTTGGAGCTGGCAGCAGTGGTGTTTGCACTTAAGTTGTGGAGGCACTACTTGTATGGAGACAGGGTGGAGATTTTTACCGACCACAAGAGCCTGAAGTATGTTTTCACCCAGAAGGATCTTAACATGCATCAGAGAAGGTGGCTGGAGCTTCTTGTGGATTATGATGTTAACCTGCAGTATCATCCTGGGAAGGCCAACGTCGTAGCAGATGCATTGAGCAGGAGAGCAGGAGTTTATTTCCTAACAGCGCAACCAGAGCTGTTAGCAGATCTTCAGAAGATGGGTATAGAAGTTGTTCTCCCTTCCAGTGTGGCATTGATGGCCAGTATGCAAGTTCAGTCCACTATAGTCGAGAGGATCCGGATGGCACAGTCAGCAGATTCCAAGCTTCAGCGACTCAGAGCAGAGTGTGAGGCAGGACGAAGACCAGAGTTATGCATTCATGAGGATGGTACACTTCGACATGGTAAGCGTCTTTGTGTACCCAGCGGAGATATCAGGCAGGAGATCATGTCAGAGGCGCACAGTTCTCAGTATTCCATCCATCCTGGCAGTACGAAGATGTACCGAGATATCCGTCAGCACTTCTGGTAGAATGGCATGAAGCGGGAGACAGCTCGGTTTGTCTCTCGGTGTTTGGTTTGCCAACAAGTTAAAGCTGAACATCAGAGACCGGCTGGACTTCTTCAGCCCTTGCCGATTCCAGAATGGAAGTGGGAGCATGTGACCATGGATTTTGTGACTTGATTACCTAGATCTCCAGCTGGTAGAGATGCTATCTGGGTTATAGTTGATCGGCTCACGAAGGTGGCTCACTTTCTCCCATTCAGAGTTGGTCAGTCGACGGCTCAGCTAGCGGAGATGTACCTCAGGCAGATTGTCAGATTGCACGGTGTGCCAGTCAGTATCACCTCGGACCGAGATTCTAGATTTACGTCGCACTTTTGGCGTAGCTTGCAAGAGAGTTTGGGGACTCATCTCCAGTTCAGCTCAGCTTATCACCCGCAGACAGATGGCCAGTCGGAACGCACGATCCAGACTCTTGAAGACATGTTGCGGTCTTGTACACTTGACTTCGGTGGTTCGTGGGAAGATCACTTGCACCTGGTGGAATTCTCGTACAATAACAGTTTCCAGGCCAGTATCCAGATGGCACCGTTCGAGGTACTATATGGTAGGAAGTGCAGATCCCCGCTAGCCTGGGATGATGTTGGAGAGAGACAAATGCTTGGTCCAGAAATGATCGCTCAGATAGTTGAGGTGGTCAGGAGAGTCCGAGATCATCTTAGAGTTGCCCAAGATCGCCAGCGCCATTGGGCCGATTCTCATCGGCGCCCTCTCGAGTTTTCGGTCGACGATCATGTATTCCTGAGGATTTTGCCTAACCGTGGCGTCATTCGTTTCAGCATCTGGGGAAAGCTTAGTCCTAGATATATAGGACCGTTTGACATTCTGGAGCGAGTAGGAGATGTATCCTATCGTCTCGCTCTTCCGCCATCGCTAAGCGAGGTGCATGACGTGTTCTATGTATCCCAATTACGACGGTATATTCCAGACCCGAGCCACATCCTGGATCATTCGGAATTGGTTGTTGGTACCAACCTTTCGTATGAGGAGAGGCCCGTGTCTATATTGGACCGGAGAGAAAAGATCCTCAAGAACAAGACTATCAAGTTAGTCCGAGTTGCTTGGGGTCATCACTCTTTGGGGGAGTCAACGTGGGAGCGTGAGGATGATATCCGATCGCGATATCCCGACTTGTTTGACTCGTGAGGTATAATGTCCTTCTTATGCCTCATACCTTCGATTCCTTGCTTGCATGATTGATTGATTGATTACCTAGTTATAACTTGCTTGTGATTAGTGTAGCTTGTCATTGTTCCTCTAGCCTCTTAATTAAATTCCGAGGACGGAATTCTTTTAAGGTGGGTAGAGTAGTAATGCCTGTATTACGTATTTCTGGAATACGTATACGTATTTTATTCTGTATTTGCATGATTCCTTGTTTAGCTTGCATCTTGGCTTGGTTATTCCTTGGCTTGGTTTGGCTTGGCTCGGTTTTCTTTGGTTCAATATGAACCAATATAAACCCCCTACCTACCACCACCCTTTGTATTTATTAAGCCCTCTTCCTTCTCTCTCTTCATTCAATCATCTTCTTCTTCCTCATTTACTACCTTCACCTACCAGAGAGAGAAGAGAGAGGTCTAGGCAAGTGCAACTTGCTTCATGGAGGAACTCTGATTTTATTACTTCATTCTCTTTCTTACAGCATTTTAAAGCACTTTAGAACTTGGCATTTTTACTTTCCCTGGCTAGATCCTTGTAGATCTATATTTGTTTCATTTTCGGATTTTTGGGGGTTTTGATCTATTTAATCCTGTTAATTTTGAGTTTTGAAGGTTCCATGTTGTAGAGTAGCTCGTTCTACCCCATTTTGACCTAAGGAAGTTCGGATTTGGGCCCCGGATGATGGAGTGGTGGAGCTTGAGAACTTGGCTCTCATGGAGTTCTCCTTCTCAGAAGTTTGGAGAAGAAGAACTGTATCCTGACTTGACTGCATGAATATTTCATGCGGCAAGTATTCTCCCTGGCGCATGGGCTTGACTTGACCGCATGACTAGTTCATGCGGCAAGTGTAACTTAGCCGCATGCACCCCATTGTCTCCTAGCCGCATAGGCGTATGGATAGCATGGCTGCCTAGGACCTTGCTCCCGAGCCGCATATGCGCCCATCCCGCCAGCCGCATGAGGACCCCGCTGCTCCCAGCCGCATGAATGCTCTAACTTAGCCTCATGCGCCCTCACTTCTTCCTGGCCGCATGGGACTTCACTTGACCCAGCCGCATGAGAACTCCTCCCGGCCGCATAAACCTGATTGGTCAGCCAGCCGCATGGATCCATCCCCATGAAGTCCCCACTCTTCCCGCTAACCGCGTATGCACCGTCACCCCCAGCCGCGCATGCAACTGTCCCCCTCCCAGCCGCATGAGCAATCGCATTGACCCAGCCGCATGGGTTTTGCTATTTTGGGCCGCATGGACTTAGGTCTGTCCGAGCCGCATGAAGACCCCCCCTTTCTTATTTGAGCCGCATGGGTTTCCTTTCCTGAGAACCACATGCGCCCCCTTGTCCTGGCCGCATGGGATCCAGTAACCCTGGCCGCATGAGCTCTCTTATTTGAGCCGCATGTGCCCCCTCCTTCCTGGCCGCATATGACTGAGCCGCATGACTTTCTCATGTTCCTGTGTACTATTATTTATCATTATTTGCTCATGTTTTGTAACTCCTTTATTGGGCATTTTACGCCCGTTTTATATCCTTACGCCTTTTGTCCTGAACTTGATAATCCTGAATTGATGTAACATGCTTGGAGTTAATAACTAAACTTGACACGATTGTGACCCGTAGAGGTGCATTCCTGACATGAGTAACCTGACATGACCTGATAGTGGCCCGCCGTGGCGCACTCCTAATGATAACCTGACATGATATATCTTGAGAAGCTGTTGTGACGGCTACCTGACATGACATGACCTGTATAAATTACCTGGACACCGTGGGCGATTGTGCTTGTACAAATAAACCAGTCCTGTCTTGCATCATGTCTAGGAAGGGAGCTCCTGAGTACCACGGTCAGGAGTACCTATTGAAATGGACTAAGGCTAATAACTAGATTAATATATTAGTCATGAAGAGATTTCCCAGCTACAGGCAATCCCGTTACCTGGGCGCGCCTGGGATCTGTAGCCTGCCGTCGAGTAGGGCACATTTCCAGCACACTGTCATGTGTTGCACCCTTCAAGCCACTTAAGGGTACATGCATTTCCTGGACGGTGTACCCACCTGAATTCAACCCTAACTTTCGACCTGGGTAACCTGGATGGTCTGCAGGACTTGTGGCTGTAGAATAATCTCACTGTATCTTGTTAGTAATTAGGCTTGTGACAACCCTAGTTAGTTAAAGTATCAAGCCGTAGGTCTTGCTTGGCCGTGAAATGATTGGATGGATTCTAACATGTCTAGTCTGCCCTGATCTTGTTCCAGATTACTGCCTGACTAGAATGCTTGTATTTATTTTACCGATAAATGGTAAGAATTCCAAGTTCTGCTCAGACGAAGGGTTACAACCCCGGTCCTTGTTTGGTTTACGGGTTGTAACCTGGTTATCTGAATAGTCCCATGGTTATCTCATCGTATATCATCCTGATGTATTTTTCTTTATTCCAGTGCTTACCTTATTCCAGTTCTTACTTTTATTTATACTCTTGTGCTGATTGCTGGTTTAGTTCCTAAGTGAAGCTTCCTTTGTGGCACTTGCTCTTTCTGGAGTCTGACCCAGCTGGTTTTGTGTGGCCAGATTTCGGAGCAGCTCCAGAGGATCTACCGACCTTCCAGCCAGATGGTGGCCACTAGACGGAACCCTGGCAACGAGTGGGTTTATTTTTGATCTCCTACTTTATTGTAAAAATATTCTTTTGAGGCGTTTAGCCGACGAGCACCTGTTTAGCTCGATTGTACTTTTATTTACCGTCTGCCTACGGGCTGTAACATGATTGACAGATCCTAGGGTTGATCATGTATGACTAAACTCTTGCTAGTCCTGATATTTTGTAACGACTAGCTTCATGATCAGCTGAATATGTAATATTTGGGACGCCTTATTATTGTATATTTAATGATCATACATCTTGTAACATTTACTTACTTGCTTGTGATTGAGACACTAGGCTTGTTCATGACCATAGGAGACTGTTGGCTTGTAGTAAACCCTCATGTATCTAGACAGTCGTGACCGTATAGCGAGATGGAATCCATTTCAATATACGTAGCTGGCTATGTCTGCCTCCGCTCTCCAGTATTCTGGTTCTGGGGCGTGACAGTCGTCCCAAGCAAGTGGGGTGCGGCAACGACGTCCATAAAGTGCCTCGAACGGAGTCATACCGATGCTAGCTTGGTAGCTGTTGTTGTAGGAGAATTCTATCAAGTGCAGATGGTCTTCCCAAGACCCTCCAAATTCTAAGACGCAGGATCTCAGCATGTCTTCTAGCGTCTGGATTGTTCTCTCTGATTATCCGTTAGTCTGGGGATGGTAGGCGGTGCTGAACTTCAATTGCGTTTCCAAACTGTCGTGCAAGCTCTTCCAGAAGTGAGAGGTGAACCTGGTATCCCTATCAGATATAATACTTACCGGAACTCCATGAATCCGGTAGATATGCTGTATGTACAGTGCCGCCAACTTCTCGGTGGATAGACCCCCCTTGAAAGGAATAAAGTGGGCTGACTTCGTCAGTCGGTCCAAGATAACCCAAATGGCATCCTTTCCTCCTTGGGATCGAGGCAGTCCTGAAATAAATTCCATTGTTATGTGCTCCCATTTCCACTCCGGGATGTCTAGCGGCTGCAAAAGTCCTGCTAGTCTCTGTCTACTAGCTTTCACTTGTTGACAAATTAAGCATCTAGCTATATACTGGATACGTCCTTCTTCATTCCGTACCACCACACTATAGTACGCATATCTCGATACATTTTGTTGGCTCATGGATGTATAAAATATTGTGACTGGTGTGCTTCTTGCATCATCTCGTTCCTCAGTTCGCCAGTTGGTACGCAAAGCCTCATACCATGCTTCAGTGCTCCGTTGCTGGCGATTGAGAACCCTTTAAGTGTTCCTGCCAGCACTTGATCCCTGAGTTTGCAAAGCGTCTCGTCTTGGAATTGTGCCTCCTTAACTCTGTCCATTAGACTTGAACGCACTTACAACTGCATCATTAATGAATCAGCTCCTGGTACGATGGCTTCTCTTCCCAGTTTCTTCATTCCCCTTCGGGCAGTATAATCTCCAGTCCAAGCTTTTCTATGTCCTCCAGCAAATGACGCTCCTTGGTTAAAAACATCGCCATCGGGTATCGACTAAGTGCATCTGCAACAACATTAGCCTTACCCGGATGATACTGCAGGTTGATGTCGAAATCTTTCATCAGCTCCAGCTATCGTCTCTGTCGCATGTTCAGCTCCATCTGAGTGAAAATATATTTAAGACATTTGTGGTCTGTAAATATTTTCACTCTCTCTCCATAAAGGTAGTGCTTCCACAACTTCAATGCAAATATCACCGCTGCAAGCTCCAAATCATGCATAGGATAGTTCTTCTCATGAGTCCGTAATTGCCTAGATGCGTAAGCAATTACTTTTCCGTATTGTTGAAGAACGCAGCCCAATCCCTTACCGGAAGCATCACTGTATATTGAGAAACCGTCGGTACCTGCGGGTAGCACAAGTATCGGTGCCGTTGTAAGCCTCTTTTTCAGTTCCTCAAATGCTGACTGGCAAGCTTCAGACCAAATGAATTCTTCGTTCTTTCTAGTGAGCTTCGTCATCGATTTAGCAATCCTGGAGAAATCCTTCACAAATTTCTGGTAGTAGCCAGCTAAACCCAAGAAACTTCTGATTTCTGCAACTGAACTTGGTGCAGTCCACTTCTCAATAGCAGCTATCTTCATTGGATCTACCGAAATTCCTTCTCCTGTGACAACATGGCCAAGAAAATCCACTTTGTCTAAGAAGAATTCACATTTAGATAGCTTACCATAGAGCTTCTCCTTCCTTAAAGTTTCCAGAACTTTCCTCAGGTGCTCTTCATGCTCTTCTTCAGTCTTCGAGTAGATCAGTATGTCATCGATGAAGACAACAACAAACTGATCCAGGTACTCATGGAAGACCTTATTCATAAGGTTCATGAATACTGCAGGGGCATTCGTCAGTCCAAACGACATGACCAAAAATTTATACTATCCATATTTGGTGTTGAACGTCGTCTTTGGAATATCCTCCTTCCTGACCTTGATTTGATTATAGCCAGACCTGAGATCTATCTTCGAAAATACCTTAGCTCCACTCAGTTGATCAAACAAGTCATCGATCCGGGGCAGAGGATACTTGTTCTTAATGGTGATGTTGTTCAGCGCCCGGTAATCAATGCACATCTGCAGGTTCCATCCTTCTTAGGCACGAAGAAAACTGGTGCTCCCCAGGGTGAAGCTCCGTCTCTGATAAATCCTTGTGCCTTCAGTTCGTCAGTCTGGTCCTTCATCTCCATTGCCTCCTTGGGGATGACTCTGTAGCATCCCTGAGAAATAGGGGAAGAGTCGGGTACTAGGTT
Source organism: Iris pallida (assembly GCA_029216955.1). Lineage (NCBI taxonomy): Eukaryota > Viridiplantae > Streptophyta > Magnoliopsida > Asparagales > Iridaceae > Iris > Iris pallida. The sequence goes on from JANAVB010034618.1 coordinate 374,788, forward strand.
GATGGTGAATTCTACACCTCGATCTGGTGGCAATCCGGGAAGACTATCTGGAAAGACGTCCATAAATTCCGCTATGATAGGGTGAGGAGGTCGGGTTCTTCGGTGATAGAAGAGTAGGTAACACTCTTCATGTCTTCCGGAGCTCGAGAGATTTCAAACTCCGGTTCTCCTGGTAGGCTGAAGATTACACATCCTCTGTGACAATCTATCAGCGCATGCTGCTCACTTAACCAGTCCATCCCTAGGACTACATCATAGTTGGGCAAGGACATCACAAGTAAGGGTGTTAAGAATTTGTGGCCTGAGATAGTTATGGGACAGTTACAAGCCTCGGTGATGGGTATGGGTCCACCACCGGTGATAACTCTACTAATCATCTTGCTAAGTCCCGTATCTAGGTGGTGTGCAGAAATGAACTTTGATGATATGAAACTGTGTGATACACCCGAATCAAATAATGCTAAAGCAGGATGTGAAAACACATAAATGGAACCTGTGATGACATCAGCGGTGGGTTCCTGCTCTGGTTCTTGCTCGTCTGCTGCTAGGGAAAAAGCTCGCACGGTCTTCTGTTGATGTTGCCCGAACCGTTGTTGCTGAGTGGGTAGAAGAGCTCTTTGCTGAGTTGCTCTGTTCCGGTTGAATGCTGTGGGGCAGTCCCTCACTTGGTAGGTGGCAGACCCACAAACTAGGCAGTGTCCCAGTTTCTTTCTGCAGATATTCGCCTGATGTCTTGGCCTCTTGTAGTAGTCGCAGACAGGGATTTGCTTCTGAGGCATTTTGTCATTGGTCCTTGCCTGATGGTGCTGCTACTGGAGGTGCGAAGGCCTGTTGTTGTTGTTGTTGTTGGGCCTCTTCTGGTTACCCTGGAAGTTGCTAGTTCCAGGATACTCCCTTTTTGAGCGAGAAGGCTGGCTCTTCTCCACATCCTGAGCTCTTATCAGAATCTTCTTGTATGTCTTGGCGCCGCCTGCGATCACAGGGGTGCGAATTTCTTTTCTTAATCCATACCTGAATCTTTCAGTACGATCCTTGGGCAGCAACCAAGTTCTTGGCAAAGCGGCTAAGTCGGCCGAACTCTGCCGCATACTCTCCAACCGTCATGTTCCCTTGCTTCAGGTCCTGGAACTGTCTTTCCATCTTCCGCAACTCAGATGTTGGGAAGAACTTCCTGCGGAACAACTTCTTGAAGGTGTCCCAATCAAGCTGCTTGTCCTGGAGTCGGGGTTCATTCCGATACCAGGTGCTTGCTACATCTCGCAGCTGGAGTCCTACTGCTTCGACATGGAGGTCGTCGGGTAGTCGAGCGACGCTGAGGAGACGCTCCATGCTATCGAGCCATTCGTCGGCATAGATGATTCCCTCGGTTCCTTTGAAGGGTCGAGGGTCCTGCTTCTTAAAGTTCTTAATAGTGTCGACCTTCACATAATAATGTCTCTTATCAAATTGAATGGCCTTAATGATACATAAATTAACCCTTAGATTTATGTTTACCTTAGCAGGCCTTAGTTCCGATTGAGCTGTTCCTCCTCTCTCGAGGGCAGCCATAGCCATGTTGTGGGCATTCTCCATGCCTTCTCTCTTGATCGCGGTCTGCTCGCGATGGACTTCAGCTTGGGCTGCAGTCTGTTCATGATGGGCTTCTGCTTGGGCTCTCTGGGCTTCCAGTACTCCTCGTAGCCTACGAGCTCGGTGGGGTCCACCGGTACTGGTGCGGGCACTACCGCAGGGGACTGCGGCTCAGTCCGGAGAAGCACCGGTTCTGCCGTTTATGCTGTAGCAGCGTAAACGGGACGGGGTGCTGGTACAGCATGGGAACGGTCAGTCAGCTGCAAGGGAGGTGGGTCTCGGCGTGCTTGAGAAGGTGGGGCGTGATTGGTAAATGACACATCATCTTCAGCCGGGCCGGAACAGGTGGTCTTTCCTTTCGCCATACTCTGGAAGGTTTAGGATGAAATACATAAGCAAGGTATCCTACCAGTCTATAATCAAACAAAAATATTTATATATATATATATATAATTCTGACCTATGTTGTGACAAATCAATGTTCTAGTGTTCTAGTTGTTTCTAGGTATGTTTTCCTAAATTGTTGTTTTGGAGGACCTGTATGGGCCACCACTAAAAACACGTCACAACCCGATCCCAAATTATTGGGTCGAACCGGATCATGCCCGGCCTGCACCGTTGTGAGACGGCGGCAGTAAGCTGTTCTATATGCAGGTATTCACAACAACATCTATATATTTGTCACAACTCGAATATACGAAAATTTTTAAAACTTTTATTCAACAATTGAAAAGTATAACTGAAAATGAAAGAACTGAAGTAAAGTGCTGAATTCAAAATTAACAAAACTCCAAAACAATAAAACTATGAAAGCTGGAAACGACTAGCTAAGCGGTCGGCTCGTCGGCCTCAGGTCCTGCGTCCTCCAAGGGGGGCTCTAGCAACACCACAGGGTACAAAACCGGGTCATAGTAGCTATTGTACAATAGCTCAGCATCCTCAATGTCACCTAAAAATGTGGTCTCCAGTCAGGAGGGAGCAAGTACGAATATGTATCTCATATTTTAAGTAATAATGAAAAAGTGCAGGCTAAACAGTTAAAACAATATTTTCTAGCATTTTAACAATTGAAAACAATGTGATTTGAATGTGTAATCGTCTAAGACCGGCATGGGTTATACAATAGCATCCTAGCGACGCGATACGGCTTATCCCCGTATGTAAGAGGGGTAAGCTCGCATAATATACAATATGAGGGGTATTGGCCATAAACGTTACACTATTCCCCCAATCCCCACAATCAATATCAATCAATATCTGAACCCTAGGAGAGGATTCCGTGTAGCAATGTGGTTTAAACATGCAGCTAGACAATTACTAAATAAAATACAAGAAGACATAACCGTAACTTGCCTCTGTTAATTGACTGGATCGAAAAAGTCGGTACCGAGGAGGATGTCAAGTTCGTCTCCGAGATCCTACAGTTGAGAACCTTGGCTTAGAACCATAATGAAACCATTCTAGGTGTGCTAGTTACAATCTCTAAAAGTATACCCTAGTCATATTTTAGATTATTTAGTTAATCTTCTGTAACGCTTTAACGCCGCGAGCTACGTGCATTGTCAATTAGTTGGATATCCGGTTTCTAATTTACTTGGGAAAAATTAGCCGTTACCGGTTAATTTGCAAAACTTTGTATTTTTATATCATATGTATAAAACTATATTTTCCTTTTAGTGATAAAACATGGACTTCGTTAACTTACCAATATTTTATTCAAGTTAATTTATTGTGAAAAACCTTATTAATTTTATGCAAAATAATTAAAACCTAAATTATAATTACGCGTCTAATAACGAAAACCAACTCAGAAAAGAAAGTAAAAACCTAAACTACACAATACAGGGTCACAGCAAAATAAAATAGAAAACTGGGCTTATGCCTTACAAATTATTTACATAAATTAATTAATTTCTAAGGCGAGCTCTGAGTGCCGCGAATGGTCCAAATAGTAGAACGAGGCCCTGCACCATAAATACTAAAAGCAGTTCTAGTTCTAAAAATAAATTATAATTTAAATTAAAAATAAAAGAGTCTCAGACTTGGTCGTACAATCTCATGTTGCTGGCTAACGTCTCAACGTACAGGAAATCCTGTAGCGTTTGCGTTTCGCCGAGGCTCATCCGACCGATACGGTCGTCGCCTAGCTGGGATACGAAACTCCAAAATCCACCTTCAAATCAACAAAACCACTTTTGTAATTCGTTTACAAAATACCAAATTTGAAAATAGAATCCCATTTTAAAATGCTTTATTTTTGAAAACTTTTTCGAAAATTTGGGCAGCATCTCCTCTGCAATTGGGACAACCCAATCCTGGGACGGTGCCAAAAGTCAACATAAACAATATCCCGAACCAGGGAAACAACCCAAACCATCCATAATAATATTCCACACAGAAATAATATCCCACAACCAACACAATAAAGATAAAAGCCGGCATAAATATAAAATCGAACCGTAACCGAAACTAATCGAAAACGTACGCATCCAGCATAAAACCGAACTACCGAAATATACCGCCGTGACGAATGTCGCGTGTATCCCCGCAATCGAGTCGAAACGATCCCCGCAACGGGGTCGAGACCGCGTCATCACAGACTACCTACGGGGGACACAGGGATACAGAAATTACCTCGGGTGCTCGGCTAGAGCTCTCAGATGATAATAAAGAGAATAATCCTCGCAAGCACGGAAAAATCCCGAATACTGAGACAGCAGCTCGGAACGCGGAATCGAAAAACCCAAAACCACAGCAGTCTCGAAACAGAGCGTCCACGAGGCCGCGGAACGCAACCAGAGATGCTGGCTCGGGGCCGGGCACGGACAGCGGGTCGGGGGTCGCCGGACAGTGGCCGAGGGACGCGGCCGAAGGAGACGCGGCCGAGGAAGGCGCTGGACGGGGGTTGGACGCGCTGGAGGGGGTTTGCGGCCGGGGAAGCCGCTGGAGGCCGAGGGGTCGGCCGGAGAGGGCCGGGGGCGAGCGGCTCCGGGCTGGCCGTAGTTGGGCACCGGGAAACGGCACCGGATGGAGGCGCGGACGGGCCGGCAGGGCGCGGCCTTGGGGCACGCACGGGCGCGGGTAGGGCTCGGCGAGGCTCGGGCCGCCGGAGGAAGTCGGCGGGAGGCGGGGCTTAGGCGGAGCTCTAGAGGGGGAGGAGATGGGGAAAAGTTGAAGAAGAGTGAGAGGGAGGAGATGGGGTTGGGGAGAATGGAAGTGGTGGTGGTGAGTTGTGCTGGTGCTTTTAAGGAGAAGAGTGGGGAAAATATGTGTGGAGGAGAGGGAGTGTTGTGTGCTGGAGTGGTTTTAAGGAGGGGAGTGGTGCTGAAGTGTAGTAAGAGTTGTGGAGAGCTGGGTCGTGGGGAGAAGTGGTCGTGGGGGTTAGTTTAGGAATAGGTTTTGTTTTTTTTTTATAGTAATAATCAGAATTTAAAATGGAAAAAATAGGGACGGGTTCGGAACTGAATTGGGTTTCGGGAGACCGGGTTCGAACTCGGAGTCGGACTCCGGACACGGGATCGGGGAAGGGCCACAAACAAAAACCCAATGATAATTTTAAAAATAATATTTTTCCTAATTTCGACTAATAATAATAATAATAATACTAAAGCTAAGATTACACTACAAATCCAATAATTAATAAATTTCAGAACTCTGGGTTTCACAGTACCATACTTTGTTAACGTAAAAATTCGAATATACTTTGGTAAATGATATCTTTTAAAAATACTGTAAATATTAGAAAGATGGTTAATATGGCAAAATGTCACAATACAAAAAAATAACCGTTCTCTTCGAAAATATTATCATTACAAAAGTAAAAAATATTATCGTTAAAAAACAAAAATAGATTTTTTTAAAAAAATATGAGAGCAGATGATCCGTCCGACCTTAGAAGCAGGTTTCTTCCGTTCACCACCACCACCATGGCCTGTAGCTTTATAACCAAAATATTAAATTGTTAGATAAAAAATAAAATTTCTGACAAAATTATGGCATGGACAGTAAAATTTACTAAGTCGGGAGCCTGCAGGAGCGGCACCGCTGGTACTCCTTGTTGTTCGAGAAGGGCTCGACGGCGTTCGACGTGAACCGGACCGATTCTTCTTTCCTTCTTCATCTCCGTTTCTCATTCCACCACCACCACCACCACGGCCTGTAGTTTTATAACTAAAAAAAATTTACGGAATTTATACGTAGATGCACAATTATTGTTACAGAATTTATACGTTGATGAACAAAATATTAAATTGGATGGACGAAATAGAGAGTAAATATGAGTTAATTTAGGGTGTCCATTGAAAAAATTAAAGTAAAGAATGACCAGTTAAAGTAAGTTACCAAGAGGTCAAGAGTTAAAGTCAGCATTAAATGATGTTTCTACTCTATTATTCAATCTGAACCATTGGATCAACATCCAATGGTTCAGATTTGGGATGTATCGATACATCCTTTTCCATGGGATGCATTGTAGAACGACCATATATATATATATATATATATATATATATATTTGAAGAAAAGGTGATTTCATTCAACAATCTGAAATAATACAAATGTGCAAATCCTTGCCTCCTTGCTCTAATTCCCTGTCAGGTCCAGTACGCCATACGTCAACTACCCCCCATACATGTAATATCCCTTTCTATATTATTCACTATAGCAACTGTTGACATCACTGTCCCTTCAAAGATCCGTCTATTGCGTTCGCGCTAAATATGCCAAATAGCTGATAATAAGCGAATTTTGGCGTTATTAAAAATCTCTTGGCCCTGATTCTCGCATGCAGTCACTTCATCAATTATAGTTTTCAGATCTCGTCCTCCTCTCCAGTTGATTCCCAGCTTAGATCTAGAGTACTGCCATATTTGAGCTGATACTGAGCAATGGAAGAATATATGATCTCGAGTTTCCAGATTATTACCGCAAAGCATGCAGTCCTTATTGTCCACCTGGACTCCCAATCTGGTCAATCTTTCTCGAGTTAGTAATCTACCTCGTATAGCTTTATACGCACAGAGCTTCATTTTCATCGCCACTCCTTTCGTCCAGATAATTTCCGCCCATTCTACCTCGGGGAATCGAGGTCGACATTGATCATAACCTTCCGGCTGGAGAATTCACCCATGTTCGAGTTCGCCCATGTCCACCGATCCTCTTGCTCCATCGAAGCAATGGGGATATCATCCAGTTCGGTTGCAAGCCATCGCCCTTCCCGTCTTCTCCGAGTGTTCCAAGCTCTATTTTCTATAATGGCGTCAACTGTATCGTGATTGCCTACTAGCTCAAATATCGGCCAACCCATTTTGTCCACCAGGCTCTCATGGTTAGCCCATGGGTCTAACCATAGACTTGTGGTCCTCCCATTACCATTGATCCGAGTAATTCTCCCTTTTAGCTGCGGTCTGATCCTTAGTAGGTTTTTGTAGGTGACACTAAAATTGTTATCCAGCTTCTGGACCCAAAAGTTTAAATTATGTAGGTATCTTCCCTTCATCCAACGAGCCCATAGGGAGTCTCCATTAAGGAGCTTCCATGCCAATTTATGAACAGCAACTTCTCGTAACGTCTTCAAGGAGCGAATTCCTATTCCTCCCTCCTCCTTGCTTGTACAGAGTTCAGACCAGGCTATGGTATGGAGACCGCCTCTCCATAAGAAGTTGGCGCATGATTTCTCGATCTTCTCAATAGTTTTGTCTGGGATGTAGATAGCTTGGAGCCAGTAATCCGCAATTGCCATAATGACAGATCGAATTAACTCTATTCTCCCCCCAAATGATAACAGTTGAGATTGCCATCCTTCTAGACGATTTTGCACATATGTTATGAGGCCCTGGCAATCTGCATCTCTAGCATATGTTATAGATAACGGAAGGCCAAGATATTTGACTGGGAGTGTGCCAGTCTCAATACGAAGTAGCTGTGAGCAGATATCTGTTTGCGGGCAGTCCTTATTATAATACGCTCGGCTCTTCTCCCTATTAATCTGCAATCCCGAGACTTTCCCAAAATCTTCCAGTACTCTGTTAAGTGCCATAATGCTACGGATAGATGGTTCGATGAACACTAGAAGGTCATCAGCGTATATGAGATGCGACACAGTAGGCTCCACCCGGCTATATAATGGAGTTATTTGCTTGTGGTGTACGGCGAGATCCATCTGACACGTAAAGTACTCCATCACTACTGTAAATAAGTACGGGGAGAGGGGATCTCCCTGTCGGAGTCCTCTGTTGCTTGCAAAGTATCCATGAGGCTGTCCATTGATAAGAATCGAGAATGTTGGAGTAGTGATACACTCCTTAATTCTGTCAACCCACCACTCTTCAAATCCCATACTCAGTAATGCCTTGCAGACGAACTCTCTATTTACCGAGTCATAGGCTTTCCGAAGATCTAATTTGATGCAGCCTTTTCTTCCTCCAGCCTTGTTAAACTCTCTGACAAGCTCGTACGCTAAGAGACAATTTTCTGCAATAGAACGTCCTCTAATGAATGCCGTTTGATTAGCCGATATAAGCTCGCTCATTATCGTCTACATCCTATCGCACATCACATGAGTTATAATTTTATACACGAAGTTGCAGCAGGCGATAGGACGGAAGTCAGACAGACTACTCGCTCCTTCCTTCTTCGGAACCAACGTCAAAAATGTATGGTTCAATTCTTTTAAAAGTCGGCCTGTCGAAAAGAAATCTCAGACCGCTTGCAGCACCTGAATTTTCATATGTCCCCAGTGATGTTTGAAGAATGCGGCGTTGAATCCATCTGGTCCTGGTGACTTGTTAGGATCCGCCTGTTTAACCACAGCTTCTAATTCCTCCATAGTAACTTCTCTTCTAAGGAGTTCATTCCCTACTTTCGAAATAATCCATTTGCAGATAATGTTCGGACACTCCTCCACTTGATCTGGCTTGTTATAAAGAGATTTATAATAAGTAATAGCATCAGCTATCATAGCATTTTCATCCGAGATTTGGTTCCCTCTGCTATCAATAACCGGTCCCAGTGTATTCCGATATTGTCCAGATTTTATGGTTGCATGGAAAAATTTTGAACAACGGTCCCCATCTCTAAGCCAGTCGCACTTCACATGTTGTTGTAAAGCTATTTCTTCTTGGAATCGGCTGATGCGTACTTGCTTTTGTAGTTCCAGTTCCTTCGCCGCGAGAGAGCTGTCCAGGGGATCGGCTTGTGTGCGATCCTGGATCTCTCGCAACTCCGTCTCCAATGCTCTGAGTTTGGGGATGGGGCACTGAATATTCCATTGCTTCAGAGCCATTTTAATGGCTTTAAGTTTTTTCACTAAGCAGAATTGATGGTTTCCCGCCACACTGCTAGCTAATCCCAGTTTGATTGCTTCTTCATATCCATCCTCCTTAGGCCAAGAGTTGCAGAATCGGAAAGGTTTCCTCCGAGTTTGCTCTCCTCCTATTAGTCGAACAAGGATAGGGGTATGATCACTAGTGCCGCAGTGAAGCCCCTCCGCCCTGCTATGTGGAAACAACTCCAGCCATTTGGGATTGCATAGCGCCCTATCCAATTGACACACCACTCTGTTGTTAGCCGAATTGTTATTCCATGACCAGATATGGCCACTTCTCGCCAAACAAGAGAGCCCCGAACTCGATAAGCAGTTTTGGAAGTCCCCCAGGATCGGCTCTGGAACTCGCCGGCCTCCTTTCTTTTCCTCCCCCGATAGCATAGCATTGAAGCCTCCGCTAATTAGGAGTGGTATCGAGTCCGGAACTTCCTCAGATATCTTCACAATATCCTTCCATAAATGGAAGCGAAGCCGACGGTCGTTGTGACCGTATACAGCACCGACCCAAATTTTAAGTCCTCCTGCATTAGTTAGATCTACTACAATCAATTGATCAGATAAGAATTGTCACGACCCGTACCCTAGAGTAAGGGCACAAGAAGTGGGTACGTCCAGCCTACGCCGCAGTGTCGACGGTAGAACGCTGTCCTAGGTTAATGCATCTAACAGTATAAGGCTAAACAGTTTATACTCCCCGAATGGAGGTGACATAACAGAAAGTAAACTCAATCACAACTAAGGAAGAAGAAGTACGATATGATATAAACTCAAATGAAATACAGAAGATCAGAAGAGTCTAAGTGTCTAAGATAACATCTCAGCAAACATCCAAAAATACAAGTCTCAAGTGCTGAATATGAAAGAATATATACAATCCAGATCCCAAATAACAGTAATAGTAAACCTAGACTAGGGAGCCTCGGTCTCTATAGCTAATGGATCCGGCTGGAAATCTGGATCAATGGTGTCATCTAGAGCTGTCCCGTAGTAGGTATCCACACAGGCCTCCTCCTCGTCCTCTGTAATATTTTCAACAGGTCCAGTCAGGACAGGAGCGAGCACAATACATCTCAACAGATCATAGCAGGTTAGAAAATATAATCATGCAGTAAAGTAAGATACAAGAACAGAAAGAAAGTACAGAATGTAAACAGAGAGAGAACTGTAATAGAAATATCTACTATAAGTAGAGAACTAACAGTGGCTAGTGAGTCAGAGTACAATATAAACATGTGAATGGCATAGGAGATTCTGGAAACTATACTATGGAGTGATTCTGAGAACTACACTACTTGGATATTATTCACATGTCTACTTCTACTCCCCCGTACCCCCAATCAATACACAAGGATCCAGCCAGGTTATATTATGATTCCATGCAATGGCCCACAAGGGGTGATACATGGTAGGCCCATAAATGGGTGATTCTGGGAATGCCCATAAATGGGTGATTCAAGGAAGACTCTGTGATCATGAGAGTACATGTCACAAGTGATCAATGAACCGTGAAACATAGTGATATACCATGTAAGTGAAACGCACAGAACATATAGTATCCGATGCTTTCTGAGGGGATAACATCTCAAGAAGGGATCCATATAGTACTAATCCGTGTGACCAACGTGACAGTATCAAGTAAAATAATTTAAAGCAGGAAAATAATTCTAAACAGGATATGAAATAATCAGAGAATGTACTCGTCTGTATCCTGAGTGTCTGAAGAGAATATACTGTCCGAGGAGTGGTGTCTGCCTCCTATAGAACAGTACAAGTCACTACATGTCTAAAATAGTAAAATAGACTGCTACAATACATCTACATGATGTCTGAGGTCAATCTAGGCTAAAGTCAACCCTCGGTCAACTCTGGGTCAAACCAAGTCAATATCTAGCTAAATTGTCAAACCTTGGTCAACTAGTCAACCTAACAGTCAAACTAGGTCAATCCTAGTCCAGTCAAGTCTCACTAAGCCTAACCAAGCCTAGGCTAGCACACAAGCACACTCACAAGCAACCATAAGGCAACACAAGCAAACATATTACATATTGGCATTAGGCAAACATAACATGCATGTATTCATTCATTGCAAGATTCTATATGTATAGACATAGGTATTCTCCATAATATGCTTGTATTCATATGTTGCATTAAGTAAGGTATCATAGCACATATACATTAATTATATAGGGTAAGCTATAAGTAGTGTTCATGCTTGCATACATATATACATTCCTACAATATCACATTCTTACATTCATTTGCATATATTCACCATATACATACATGCATATTTACATACTTTCATACATAGATATATATATATATATATATTGAGATAGAGAGGGCTAAGGTTGTGTGTGTGTGTAGTGAATATATGTGTCCAGGAATGGGGAAATCAGTAATGTGTCAAATGTGTGAGTGAAGTCTGAAATCAATGATGCAAATGTGTCAATATTAATGTGTGTGTTCAGGATTTAGTGTGTGAAATCTGAAAACAGGAACAGTGATGTAGTTAATGGAAAACAGGGAATGGTACTCAAGAATCCTCAGGTTAATGACAGTTTACATACTAAACGAACAGTGTACTAACATGTGGGTACATGGAACATTAGAGTGTGTTTCTAGGGGAAACAGTAAGCAACTTCATATTTGGTTTTCAGGAAGAAAATTTCAATACAGTTAACCTTAGAAACTCAGGAATTCAGTGTTAGAAATTCCTAGCAAATGGTTCTCAAGAACCTGAGATTAATTCAACAGTTCATGAATCATTCCAACCTAAATTCGAGAGTCCCATTCTCAATACCAATCCAAAATCCATTTCGAAATCCCTATTTGTCCAATGCAAATCCTAACCATAGTAGCTAACACACAGGTGAAAGTATTTAACATGAAAGTTAACATCAAATTTTAGTTTGAGAACAAGGAATTAAAATTAGAATTTTAAACTAACAGGACTGTTCAGTCTAAACAGCCCATTCCCATATTCGAATCCAAACAAGTCCAATTGAAATCCCATACTGACATATAATCATCCTAGCAGTAAACTAACACACCTATGTAAGAATTAAACATGGCAATTTGGCAATCAATTCCAGTTTTAAAAAAATAAGGAAATCAATTTTAGGATTTTAAACTGGGACTTAGTATCAGGAATTATACATTCAAGACAGGAAAATGCCATTTTCGAATCCAAAACTTGAAACCTAACATGCATTTATATAAACCAGTCATGTGAATTTATGATACATCATCAAATGAACATTCATTTACAGAATTTAACAATTAAAACTGATGATAAACTCTGAAACCATACAACTGAATCCAGTATCAGAAGTTCAAGAATTCGCAACCGAAACCAAAATCAATCATGCAATCCTTAAAGCTCAGCTTGTAAACTAAATCCCAGGTATGTAAACATGTCTCACATTATCAAATGAAACCTAATTTACATATTTTAACAGTATATTCAACAATTAAACCATTTAATAAACTAAACTCTGTAAGAAAACAGAAATAAACAGAAACACGTATCAGAGAATTATAGGAACCTAAATTGACATTTGAATATACCATAAAATCCCATTCAGTCACCATCCGAGGTTAGACATACGTGTTCGTGTCAAGTAAGGGTGTTCTCGTGTCCAAACAATGGACACGAAGTGTCCAAATCGTGCAAAACAGGTTGTGTCAGACTGTGTATACAGACAGGCTCGTGCAGCCGTGTCAAGCTCTCGTGGACACGACTCACTACACTAGACACCTTGTGCACGTGTCTAGGTGTTCGTCAGGACTAGGAGAGTGTGTCCCACAGCCAGCACAGTGTCCACGTGGATCGTGTCGCGTGCACGAGACGCGTATCCGACGCGATTCTCGCGTTTGCACAGTCTGGGCATAATCCAGTGCGAGTGAGATTTCTCACTAACCACTCGACGAAACCCGACCAAATTTTGTGAATGTCTTGTCAGACACTAGGCGCACGTGTCCACCAAAAATCAGGCCTTGAGAGGACGTGTCGTGTCCTGTGTCGACCCTGAGCAGCAGGGCAGCGCACCGGGGCCTCGTGCGTGCGTGAGTGTCTAAATTTGGACCCGAAACGTGTCCAGAAATGTGCTCAGTCAGTGAGGGATCCAAAGTAAACATATAAGGCTACAAAAACATGAAATTAGTTTTGAAAAATAATATCAAAAAGTTCTCACAAGCATTTCATCAAATACCTACTGTATGCACTGATACGTGTCCGATACGGACACGAAATGGACACCACTCGACACCAAACCTATGCTAGCAGCTAGGGGACTCCTAGGGCTATGCACTCATGCAAGGAAATCAAAATTTGAATGGGTTTTGAGAGTTTTACCTATAGGTTTCAAAGCTCCTCAAACGCTCTAAAAAAGGGGGTGTTCTTCTTGCTTCCCAACTTCACCAAATTGTACATAAACTGAGAAAAACCTCCACAAACAGCAAGAACACAGTAATTAGAACCTATTGCAATTTGTTTGGATTGAAACGGAATTAAAATGGATTTTCTAGGAATTTCTAAAGATGGGATTTACCTTTTTTTCCAAACTTGCTATTTCCTAAAGAGGCTAACCTAATGGAAGAGAGTATAAATAGGGGGATGATCCCTAGGTGGCTGGCCATAAATGCTAGGGTTAGGGTTTTGGGATTTAATTCAAGGGCTCTCATCACATCTAATCTATTCAATGGCTAGAAATCTAGGTTTCCCTTTCTAGTCAAGTTGCAACCTATTCCTTTCTAACAAGTCATGACTTAACCCAACTAACCCATACTAAATAATACTAACCATGGCTAACTAGACTAGCTATGACTAATCTAGGTTAGGTCCAATCTAGGTTAGGGCTAAACACAACACAAGAAAATCAATTAAATAATATTTAAATCACACCATTCTAAATAATCATTTTAAATTCCAAATAATATATATTAAATTCAAATAATTCAAAATGACAAAAATACCCTCAAACTAAAAATGATAAATGAAATACCCTAATCACATGGCTAGGCTCTAGGTCACTATCTCTAGGGTTACACTAGCAAAACACCAAATCACAAGTCATAATTTTTAAATAGTTTAAAAATAATTAAAAATCACCAAAAATCATAATATAAAATAAATATCAATAAATAATAATTATAATTACAAAATTTCAAAATTACCCTCATCTGAAAAACTGGGTGTTACAATCCTACCCACCTTAGAAAAATTTTGTCCTCAAAATTAAGATGATCGTACCCCCTTCTAGGTCAAACATAGTCAAGGGCCAATCACTAGTCAATTTTTTCAACATCCTAGTACTTGGTCATCAGCTGGTCAACTTCTTAGGATTTTACCTATGCTAGCTATCTAAGTGTTGGCAACTAAAAATTAGCAAAAAAAAAACTCTATAATAGGCTAGCTCTTAACTTCCCAATCCTATCAAGTCACCCATAATTAAATACCTACAAGCTAAGCACACCAATCCCAAATATCACATATATATGCTCAAGAACAACAACCCATCACATATATCCTAAGTATATCATCTATATACGTATATGACTGATCAACCAAGGGTTAAAGTAGACTAAACTCATAAGGGACTGAAACAAAAACTTAGAATTAGGCTAAAGATGAATGGTCTGAAACATCAATATAGGCAAAAGGGAATGATGCCAAGGGGACTGAAATTATGAGCTAAAGGACAGGACATTTGGGTCCACTTGTAAAGTCAAAGTGAAAGGAAACCTACATAGTGACTGAAACATGCCTCTAGATCAACCTGGGCTCTCCTCTCTATCTGCAGGACAGTGGTCCGAAGAAGTGAACCAAACTGGTGTACAGGGAATACAATAGGCAGTATACTGCAAATGAGTGCAGGCTACGTACCAATCAAAATATATTACTTATATACAAGCTATACTTTTATATATATATATATATATATATATATATATATATATATATATATATATATATATATATATGCTTTACCCTCATCACCTCAACTCTACTCAAAGTCTAATAACACCAACTCCCTACCACATGCCTATCACTCCAAGAAAAGGTCAGATACTGCAGGGTGTGTTGGGACAGAACAGTGGTCAAGGGAGAACTCTTATCAACAACCCACATTATATCCCCAATGAATGCAACTGTCCTAAAAGGACTGAACAACCCTATCCAAAAAGGTTTTGTAGGGCAGGTACTGCAGGTTATAATGAAGGGTATTGTAAGGCTATCAAGTAAGGTAATTGCTAAGAGATGCAGTAGGTCACCATGTACAGGAGTAAGGATGAGTGCAGTGAACAACTTGTATAAGTCTGAACCAAGAGGACAGGGTATCTAGCGAAGGGTCTGTATACTGCCTATAAAGGTTGATCAAACATGACTGAACTCAACACAAAGAGAACTTAACTAAAATATAAAACTGAACCAAATATAGGCTAATCAACATGTCAATACCCTATTCAACAATGACCTATAGATACCAACCAACCCATATCCCATATGCCAATATCATCTGCAATCTATATGTATATAGGCCTCTCAGTCTTAGGTGAACTACAACTATACTCAAGGACAGGCTCTGGTCATGGGTGCCTCACTAGAAAAAGGTAAGGAAAGAAATAATCATAAAGGCTGTAAGACATACTAACATCCTATACGTAACTGGTTGATATTATAAATAACATGGGAATCACCTACACTGGGTTACTATTTTAATACCAATGCTAACTATCATTCCCAGGGTACAGGCACTCTACAAGTTATCATATCATTATACTATGAAGGAACCACGTATGAATAAGCTCTATAAAACTAAATATTCCTACTCCTAAGTTATTTATAACAACAGAAGGGTATGATGTTTAAAACCTTCTCAAGATATAATCTGTTAATCATATGCGTCTGTCCAAAATTATGTTACTCAGAGTCTTCGTCATGCTAGTGAGCAAGACTACGATAATCACAGAGTCCTTGACTAAGGTACATACCTCTAGGTTCACGGTATTTAAAATTTTTGCATTGCCGCATGCGACAGCAAAAATCTTAAATTTCTATACCCAAGAAATACATCCAAAATCTGACTACATGTCCTCACTATGCCAACTAACACGACTATCAAAGATTCTAGATCCCATAACTGAGGTGACCTAGCCCATATGATTTTCATAGAAGAAAACAAACATAACAAAAGAGCAACATGACAAAATTAATCAATCAACAAGGAACAGATGGAATCGGATTTCAATGTAGTTATAAAAGACAATTGCAGGAATAGAATCGAGAAGAACGGAACCTGCAGCAAGATCTCTAATGGTCTGTGCATCCTCGACCCTGCTGGTTTCCCCTGGTCTGCTGTTGATGCTGTATGAACCGCTGCTGCTGAGAGAAATCGAGAATGACGGGAAAAAGTCTCTGTACAGACAGAGATGCACCTCCAATGTAGCAGAAACGCCAACCTGAGTCGGCACAACAGAAGCTGCGGTCTCGAGGCCCTGATGAACAGGACGAGAGGTGGCCAGCCTCTCGATATTATCCTCCGAACCGGAGCGATGAGATCATGTCTCCATAATCATCATAAAGACAGATCAAACAAGAAGCAATTTTTGGGAATGAAGCGAAAATTCAAAGGAGGACAGTTTATTTTCAAGGGAAGTCAATAAGCAATAATTTAGAAAAAAGAAATCTGATTAAGAGTTTTTCCTAATGTGATTGAGTACCTCCAAAAATATCCTAATCCTACTGCAGGCTGTAGTGATACTCTAGTTCGAATACCACTACACAAAATTGACCTGCATGGGCCACCACTAAAAACGTGTCACGACCCGCACCCTAGAGTAAGGGCAGGAGAAGTAGGTACGTCCAGCCTACACCGCAGTGTCGGCAGTAGAACACTGTCCTAGGTTAATGCATCTAACAATATAAGGCTAAACAGTTTATACTCCCCGAATGGGGGTGACATAGCAGAAAGTAAACTCAATCACAACTAAGGAAGAAGAAGTACGATATGATATAAACTCAAATGAAATACAGAAGATCAGAAGAGTCTAAGTGTCTAAGATAACATCTCAGTAAACATCCAGAAATACAAGTCTCAACTACTGAATATGAAAGAATATATACAATCCAGATCCCAAATGACAGTAATAGTAAACCTAGACTAGGGAGCCTCAGTCTCTATAGCTAATGGATCCGGCTGGAAATCCGGATCAATGGTATCATCTAGAGCTGTCCCGTAGTAGGTATCCACACAGGCCTCCTTCTCGTCCTCTGTAATATTTTCAACAGGTCCAGTCAGGACAGGAGCGAGCACAATACATCTCAACAAATCATAGCAGGTTAGAAAATATAATTATGCAGTAAAGTAAGATACAAGAACTGAAAGAAAGTACAGAATGTAAACAGAGAGAGAACTGTAATAGAAATATCTACTATAAGTAGAGAACTAACAGTGGCTAGTGAGTCAGAGTATAATATAAACATGTGAATGGCATAGGAGATTCTGGGAACTATACTATGGAGTGATTCTGGGAACTACACTACTTGGATATTATTCACATGTCTACTTCTACTCCCCCGTACCCCCAATCAATACACAAGGATCCAGCCAGGTTATGTTATGATTCCATGCAATGGCCCACAAGGGGTGATACATGGTAGGCCCATAAATGGGTGATTCTGGGAATGCCCATAAATGGGTGATTTAAGGAAGACTCTGTGATCATGAGAGTACATGTCACAAGTGATCAATGAACCGTGAAGCATAGTGATACACCATGTAAGTGAAACGTACAGAACATGTAGTATCCGATGCTCCCTGAGGGGATAACATCTCAAGAAGAGATCCATATAGTACTAATCCGTGTGACCAACATGACAGTATCAAGTAAAGTAATTTAAAGCAGGAAAATAATTTTAACATGATATAAAATGATCAGAAAATATACTCACATGTATCCTGAGTGTCTGAAGAGAATATACTGTCCGAGGAGTGGTGTCTGTCTCCTATAGAACAGTACAAGTCACTACATGTCTAAATAGTAAAATAGACTGCTACAATGCATCTACATGATGTCTGAGGTCAATCTAGGCTAAAGTCAACCCTCGGTCAACTCTGGGTCAAACCAAGTCAATATCTAGCTAAATTGTCAAACCTTGGTCAACTAGTCAACCTAACAGTCAAACTAGGTCAATCCTAGTCCAGTCAAGTCTCACTAAGCCTAACCAAGCCTAGGCTAGCACACAAGCACACTCACAAGCAACCATAAGGCAACACAAGCAAACATATTACATATTGGCATTAGGAAAACATAACATGCATGTATTCATTCATTGCAAGATTCTATATGTATAGACATAGGTATTCTCCATAATATGCTTGTATTCATATGTTGCATTAAGTAAGGTATCATAGCACATATACATTAATTATATAGGGTAAGCTATAAGTAGTGTTCATGCTTGCATACATATATACATTCCTACAATATCACATTCTTACATTCATTTGCATATATTCACCATATACATACATGCATATTTACATACTTTCATACATAGATATATATATATATATATATATATATATATATATATATATATATATATATTGAGATAGAGAGGGCTAAGGTTGTGTGTGTGTGTAGTGACTATATGTGTCCAGGAATGGGGAAATCAGTAATGTGTCAAATGTGTGAGTGAAGTCTGAAATCAATGATGCAAATGTGTCAATATCAATGTGTGTGTTCAGGATTTAGTGTGTGAAATCTGAAAACAGGAACGGTGATGTAGTTAATGGAAAACAGGGAATGGTACTCAAGAATTTGGCCTCAGGTTAATGACAGTTTACATACTAAACTAACAGTGTACTAACATGTGGGTGAATGGAACATTAGAGTGTGTTTCTAGGGGAAACAGTAAGCAACTTCATATTTGGTTTTCAGGAAGAAAATTTCAATACAGTTAACCTTAGAAACTCAGGAATTCAGTGTTAGAAATTCCTAGCAAATGGTTCTCAAGAACCTGAGATTAATTCAATGGTTCATGAATCATTCCAACCTAAATTCGAGAGTCCCATTCTCAATACCAATCCAAAATCTATTTCGAAATCCCTATTTGTCCAATGCAAATCCTAACCATAGTAGCTAACACACAGGTGAAAGTATTTAACATGAAAGTTAACATCAAATTTTAGTTTGAGAACAAGGAATTAAAATCAGAATTTTAAACTAACAGGACTGTTCAGTCTAAACAGCCCATTCCCATATTCGAATCCAAACAAGACCAATTGAAATCCCATACTGACATATAATCATCCTAGCAGTAAACTAACACACCTATGTAAGAATTAAACATGGAAATTTGGCAATCAATTCCATTTTAAAAAAAAAATAAGGAAATCAATTTCAGGATTTCAAACTGGGACTTAGTATCAGGAATTATACATTCAAGACAGGAAAATGCCATTTTCGAATCCAAAACTTGAAACCTAACATGCATTTATATAAACCAGTCATGTGAATTTATGATACATCATCAAATGAACATTCATTTACAGAATTTAACAATTAAAACTGATGATAAACTCTGAAACCATACAACTAAATCCAGTATCAGAAGTTCATGAATTCGCAACCGAAACCAAAATCAATCATGCAATCCTTAAAGCTCAGCTTGTAAACTAAATCCCAGGTATGTAAACATGTCTCACATTATCAAATGAAACCTAATTTACATATTTTAACAGTCAATTAAACAATTAAACCATTTAATAAACTAAACTCTGTAAGAAAACAGAAATAAACAGAAACACGTATCAGAGAATTATAGGAACCTAAATTGACAATCGAATATACCATAAAATCCCATTCAGTCACAACCCGAGGTTAGATACGCGTGTTCGTGTCAAGTAAGGGTGTTCTCGTGTCCAAACAATGGACACGAAGTGTCCAAATTGTGCAAAACAGGTTGTGTCAGACTGTGTATACAGACAGGCTCGTGCAGCCGTGTCAAGCTCTCGTGGACACGACTCACTACACTGGACACCTTGTGCACGTGTCTAGGTGTTTGTCAGGACTAGGAGAGTGTGTCCCACAACCTGCACAGTGTCCACGTGGATCGTGTCGCATGCACGAGACGTGTATCCGACGCGATTCTCGCGTTTGCACAGTCTGGGCATAATCCAGTACGAGTGAGATTTCTCACTAACCACTCGACGAAACCCGACCAAATTTTGTGAGTGTCGTATCAGACACTAGGCGCACATGTCCACTAAAAATTAGGCCTTGAGAGGCCGTGTCGTGTCCTGTGTCGACCCCGAGCAGCAGGGCAGCGCACCGGGGCCTCGTGTGTGCGTGTGTGTCTAAATTTGGACACGAAACGTGTCCAGAAATGTGCTCAGTCAGTGAGGGATCCAAAGTAAACATATAAGGCTACAAAAACATGAAATTAGTTTTGAAAAATAATATCAAAAAGTTCTCACAAGCATTTCATCAAACACCTACTGTATGCACTGATACGTGTCCGATACGGACACGAAATGGACACCACTCGACACCAAACCTATGCTAGCAGCTAGGGGACTCCTAGGGCTATGCACTCATACAAGGAAATCAAAATTTGAATGGATTTTGAGAGTTTTACCTATAGGTTTCAAAGATCCTCAAAAGCTCTAAAGAAGGGGGTGTTCTTCTTGCTTCCCAACTTCACCAAATTGTACACAAACGGAGAAAACCTCCACAAACAGCAAGAACACAGTAATTAGAACCTATTGCAATTTGTTTGGATTGAAAAGGAATTAAAATGGATTTTCTAGGAATTTCTAAAGATGGGATTTACCTCTTTTTCCAAACTTGTTATTTCCTAAAGAGGCTAACCTATTAGAAGAGAGTATAAATAGGGGAATGATCCCTAGGTGGCTGGCCATAAATGCTAGGGTTAGGGTTTTGGGATTTAATCCAAGGGCTATCATCACATCTAATCTATTCAATGGCTAGAAATCTAGGTTTCCCTTTCTAGTCAAGTTGCAACCTATTCCTTTCTAACAAGTCATGACTTAACCCAACTAACCCATACTAAATAATACTAACCATGGCTAACTAGACTAGCTATGACTAATCTAGGTTAGGTCCAATCTAGGTTAGGGCTAAACACAACACAAGTAAATCAATTAAATAATATTTAAATCACACCGTTCTAAATAATTATTTTAAATTCCAAATAATATATATTAAATTCAAATAATTCAAAATGACAAAAATACCCTCAAACTAAAAATGATAAATGAAATACCCTAATCACATGGCTAGGCTCTAGGTCACTATCTCTAGGGTTACACTAGCAAAACACCAAATCACAAGTCATGATTTTTAAATAGTTTAAAAATGATTAAAAATCATCAAAAATCATAATATAAAATAAATATCAATAAATAATAATTATAATTACAAAATTTCAAAATTACCCTCATTTGGAAAACTGGGTGTTACAAGAATCGAACCTGACCTGTCTAGCACCGGGTGTCCCAAAGAAGCCATATCCGCGCCATGCCGCTGACGTCTAAATTGTGGGCCGACATCCACTGGGATGGCGTGCGTCTGTTGATGAGCGTATGAGACTTAATTTTGCTCTCCAACACAGCAACTATCGTACATCTGAACTTATACATCACACTCTGAACTTCTCTCCATCTACTCGCCGAGTTTGTACCTCGGACATTCCACGTCATAATAGTCATTGAACACTTTGCCGCTCGTCCCTATTACTCCTTAAACTCTCCCTGGGACGTGCTGGGGGATGAGTTTTACTCTGCAACTCTTCTACCACTTCTCTATCTTCCGCATTGGAGGGACCTGTCGCTAATAACAACTCTCGCCATTTAGGATTCTCCCTTGTGAGTCCCATGTCCGACTCTACTACAGTGCTCCTGTTCGTTCCATCCGTCTCTGAACCCATCGTAGCACTTTGATTTTGCTTTGCAATAGCCTGACGCTTTAATCTTGTTTGAAGCTCTTTATCAGCCTCGTCTTGATTTTCCTCATATCTGCTTACATCATCAGACATTAGAGTTGCTTCCTTATGCATAACAATTGTAAGGGGATTATCATTAACGACAGTGGTCGGCACATTATACTCCGGGCCCTGCCGTTTGCCAAGGATAGACGGCGGTATGGGAGCCCTACTCTCCATCCCGTTAGCTTCTTTTCCTATTTGGTCCTCCTGCATATTTGTGTTCACCGCTTCATCTCTTTGTTCAGTCATCTCTTCATGGGTATCAGCATTCTCTTCTGCACGCTGGGGGTCCTGGCATTGAATATCCGTGTGACCAAAGCATTGGCACCTCTTGCATGATGGGGAAACCCATTCGTACTCGATCTCTTGTGTTGTCCATTCACCGCTCGGCAATACTAAGTCAATCTTCCTAGGGAGGGTGTCCTTAACCGTAACTTCTACGAATATACGGGCGTAAGAGAGACGTTGTCGTCTTGCTGTTGGAATGTCCGTCCTGATCGGAGTCCCAACCATACTTGCCATCTTCATGATAGATGGGATACTCCACAACTGCGGAGATAACCACGGCAGTCGTATCCATATGGGGACAGATGTTAATCGATCTTTCTCAAAGTTAGTCTCTGGCCGCCATCTTTTTAATACCACCAGTCTTCCATCAAAGGTCCATGGACCGCCTTCCAGCACTCGTTCCAAGTCTTCCTCAACGTCGAATTTGATGAAGTAGAAGTCGTTCTCCCGTGAAAAAATTTCCATAGTTCCTTTGGGGCGCCAGACCCGGTGTGCGAACGCTCGTAATTGGCCGTAGAAAGGTCTATTTCCCATTACGTACAGCACCAGAGTATTTTTCCAGTACTCCATAGTTTCTTGTATGTCGTCCCCCGTAATCTCGACCACTTTTTTCCTGTTGATGATGCTGGGCTCCACATACTGGAGATCAAATTCCTCTTCTACCGCCGCTGGTCTACATATGTCCGCCCACGAGACAGGCTTAGTGCGTGATTGCAGGTCGGGAGCCCTCCGACTTCTGTCCTCTACACGTCCGCCGGGTCTTTGGGCAGTCGGGCTTGGTTGTTGCCTCTCTCGATCCTTCGGGTTCACCCCCCTACGTACCTCCGGTTCCTTCCCCAATCTACGAGTTTCCCCAATGGACGTGGCCTCCCCTCTTACTTACGAATAAAATATATAAATTATACTTTTTTTCTAATATAATTACATATAACTAATAATTACTTTTAACTACAATAAATGTTTAGCATCTCAAAAATAAATTTACTTCAAACCAGATTCGTTGTCTCCAAAATGATTGTCCCAATAATGTTCTCTCGTCTATTCATATAACATATATATTTTTTATTTAAAGGACTAAATAATTATGGATACAAAAAAATGTAAACATGGAAAAGGATAATTGGGACATCCACTTGGGAACAACAGATCTGTTCTGTCATGCAAGTATATTTAGAAAGTGAGAAGAAAAAATAAATAAATAAATAAATAAATACGTGCAATGCAAATGCACGAATTTATTATTCTAGTTTTTCTTTTAAGAAAAGCTGTGACTTTTCTCCTCTTTGCAGACAAAACTTTATGTTAAGGACATATTATGGATGGACATATGAGGTTGTTGTCTAACATTAATGTGGACTTGCAAGTAGCATAGGTGGATTGCAACTCAGAGAAGTTGAAGTGGCATTGGTCTAGATAAGTAGCATATATCGATCACACATTGAACATTTCTCATTTGAACTCCAAAGTAAGTATATGTTTTAAGTGAAAGATAGTAAGTATATGTTTTAAGTGAAAGATGAATAAAAGGAGAAACATGGGGACTGTTTGGTTGGACGAGGTGTGAAAAAATAAAAAATTTGAAAATTAATATTTTACGTATACATTGTTTTGAAGTGCGACAAAGTAAAAAGTATTTCGTTTGGATGCTTTGAAAAAAAAATGAAGGTTAGAAGTAAGAAATTCTAAAATTTAGTTTTTTGATAGTTGTTGATGCAAGTTAGAAAGTATAATTTTATGTAGTTTTATGATTTGGAGAGTTAAAATAGAGAGGAAGTGGTCCTCCAATCGAACGTGCGCAGTGGAAATGAAAATTTTTCACTTTCGTGTTCCGCTTCGTAAGAAAAAACTTGGATATAACAAATAAGAATTTAATGGCAGACAAGATTTACTGATTTACTGTTCCAACCAAGCACGTGAAGTAAAGTGGTCAAAAATTCGGATTTCAACCACTTGACGCTCCAAATCTGCAGTGCATACCCAACAAAAAACTTTTAAGGGTATATGATCTATTTAGTAACAAAACACTAGTGTTAGGGAGTCAGGGACTATAGCTTTGGAAATAGTTACTCAAAAGAAAACATGGAGTGCTTTTGTCAGCTAAATCTAAGCAATTAATGCATTGGACCGAATCAAATGACGATCAAGATGATATACGATGGCAAATTCTATTGGCACCTCAAGGTTTACTTCAAGGCAGTCCATTTTTTAATTTATTTATAAGTTTGTACTCTAAATTTTTATTTGAGGACAGTCCATATATTTAAATTTCTAAAAAATTTGGGTAGTTTAGATTTGGACTGTCAACAAAGTTGATAATCCTAACATAAAGTAGGACTGCCAACTTTGTGGACAGTCGTACTTTGCAGTCCTAAAGGGAGGTTGGGCAGGGCAAAGTAAAATTGTGACCGTCATGAGTAAAAATTATACCAAGTTGGACCGTTCTGAAGTAAGGGCTGTTCCAGGGCCGGCCCTGGCCCAGGACGGCCAGGACGACCGTCCAGGGTCCCATAAAATTTGGGAGCCCAAAAATTTTATTTTTAATATATATATATATATATATATATATATATATATATATATATATATATATATATATATATATATATATATATATATTAGTAATCTTGTATCGAATATAGAACTAATATGTAACATGACCTTCTTTTATTACAAAATAATTGTGGTGTAGTTTTAGTATGTTAAACTTGCACAAAAGAGGTCATAGGTTCAATTCTTGGCTGCAACATTTTTAAAATTTTACTTTTAGCTCTATTTTTTTATATTATATATGGACCCCATTTTAAAAGTTTGTTTAGGACTTCTATAAACTCAGGACGTCCTTGGACTATTCTGAAATAAAATATGGAGTGCCTATAAAATTTACCTATAGGACTGAGTTGACTGCTGCAAAGTCGGAAACACTGAACCAGTAAGTGTACTATCCTCGCGCGTGTCAATATTTACGAAGACTCGGTCGAAAGAATCATTGAGAGTTTAATAATGCTCGAGAGTTCGGAACTTGGAATTCAAATTAGAAGGAAAGTTAACGACTTTGAATGTAGAAAGGTCTTTCATCTGTATCAAATGCCTCGTCATTTTTTTAATCTATTTCAACACATAATTAAATACCTATTTGGTTTTTGCGGCTATTCGAGGTGCCAGGTGGACTATACAGTACTTAATTAGCAAACCGCAATGTTAACCTTAGAACTTTTAATAGTAGTGGCCGACTAGACAAAATAGATTATGTTATAGAATATGTTGAATTGGTTTTATGCATAATTAATAATGTCCACGTGTGTATCGCAAGCGCGTAAAAATTAATTAAATAAAATTTTATTATAAATACTATATTTACTAGGAATTGAATTCAAACAACTAAGAAAGAAAAATACATGTCCTTAACCACTTGGGTTAAAGGTGTTTAGTTATAATTAAATCATATTAGATAATTAAATAATTATTTTTTTAATATTTAATGGAGTATTTACAAATAACTTAGACGGTTCAGTTTTGAACCGTATCTAAAACATCTTGTATTAGTAGAGATTGGAAGTCCACACGTGTTTGAATGTTTTTTATCAGTTTTTTTCCTCAACTTTTTATTGTATACTTGTATAACAATCCATTTTGGAAAAGTATAAAAAAAAATTAAAATAAATCTATTTTTGAGATAGTGAATATTTATTATAGTTGAAAGTGTGTAATTATTAGTGATTATAATTATGTTAGTGAGAATTAGGTGTATAATTCATATGTTTTAGTTCTAGTTAATACAAATATATCTTGATATACATAAGATTGGAAAAGAGCATATTTCAAACATAGAAATTTGAGTGAGAACCTTCGAAAATTGGAAGAGTTGTTATGAAAGATAATGTATTTAATCTCTTGTGCGTTTGTCTTTATGTTTAAAATTATATGAAGATTATTGTTTTTATAAGACAAGACAAAACAAAAGATTTAATCTCAGAAACAAAGTAAGAGACTAAGCACAACAACAACAAAAAGCACGGATGTAGACCAATAAATATTTGACGCTTCTGTGTTCTATCAGAAATGTATGTTCTCTTGTTTCTTTCTTGTTAGACTTAAGTCCATTGTAATGCTTAACATGATATATATAATTAACATCAATAAGTGATCCTTTGTCCCAAATTTCTGGAATCTAACTACATGACTGCTTTACTATTGTGTCTAGTCCATCTTGTAGACCTAGACAAAGTCCAACGATTCTGTGTACCCAAATTTTATTGGAACCCTGACGACTACGGATGCAAGTTGCCCTAGTCAACCAGAGACAGACCCTGGCCATGGCCAATCTCACTTTTAAAAATATGAGAAATTTTGACATAACCACCCCCCCCCCCCCCCCCCCCCCCCCCCACCCCACACACACACACACACCCAAATTACTTAATTTATCCAAATTCAACGTGTACCGTACAATTTTGTAAAAATGTACAGTACCCTCCACTTTGGACGGAATCCGTCAAAAAAAAAAAAAATGGACCAAAATGTCTCTGCCTTCTTTCCTCTCGCCCACTCCCCCCTGCGGCCACCGCCCCCGCTCCCCCCCCTCCCCCCCCCCCTCCCCGCCTCTGTTGCTTCCGCCGAGGCGGAGGCGGTGGCGGGGAGGGGGAGAGCGCAGGCGGAGGGGGGTGGGGGGGAGCGGGGGTGTTGGGAGGAGGGGTGAGAGGGTGAGAAGAAAGAGGAAGAAGACAAGGGTATTTTGGTACAAATTTTTTTTTGACGGAAACCGTCCAAAGTGGGGGGTACTGTACATTTTTGCAAAACTGTGGGGTGCACCTTGAATTAGGGTAAATCAAGTGGGGGGTAAGTCAAAATTTCTCTAAAAATATTAATAACTACCAGAGTAATTATAGTATATTTTGAAGAAAAAAATTTGAAATAGTTAGTGTACTATAATTACAATTCCTCTGGTCCATGGACAAGTCCGACAAGACTTCGGACTTGGACAATTCTTCTGTTTAGGACAACCTTCCAAGTCCAGCATAAATCGCACGAGATCGGAATCGCAGTCCACAATAAAGATCAGGGAAGAACCAAAATTAGTTTCGACTAGGATGACCCAAGCCTCCAGTCCGGCACTATGGGCCACCACAAAAACCATGTCACGCTCCAGTTCCAAAAATACGGAACCGAGCCACGTGGCAAGGCCAGCGAGTACCACTCCCAATGATTTACCCAATCTAATGGAGCCATGAGAGTAGCACTTAAGCTGTAAAGTGTCACGCCCCGATTCCGTAGAATCGATAGTCGTCCCCCGGGCGTGATGCTGTGCGAACCTAAGTTACGATCGCACAAGGCGTATACATAAGGTTATCCGAAACACAACATCAAGCTAGAGTACGCAGAGAAATTGAATGACACATTTGAAATAGAAATAGACTTTTTCATTGATGATAATAAAACTTTACATTGACTTCATTACATTCATTGCCGCGCGGGCTACAACATGACTTGACTTACAAAACGAACGCCGATGAGATAGTCGTTCCATACATTACACCCCTTTATACAAGCAAAACTATTACAAATTTCCACCTGCGATCGAGGCAAGCCGATTCGCCATCTTTTCTTTTGGACTGAGTGCGGGTCTTCTTCAAAAGGAATCCAGAACAAGCCTTTATGCGGACGAAGCTTCAAAAGTGTCCACGCCGCCTTGAGATTTTAGGTGGCACGCCCTTCGTGGTTCGGGGTACCTGCGTGGAGAGCGAGGATCAGTACATTACACTTTGTACTGGTGCGTAGCAAGTTAAATTCCAAGCTCTCATTTGGTTGAATGAGTTTATATGACTTAGTTCATGAATGTTTCTAACCATCCTAATGAATTTCATGCGAGCAATGACAAGCATAATGTAATTTACGACGGAACTTACCCCCGGCGGACCGCGCCGCGCCTTTAGAAACTTACCATGTTCTTCCTTGTCCATTGTTATCATTTATATTCCAAGTGCAACATTACGTGTGTTTGGTCACTGGCATCACAAGCCATCCTGGACGTATAGCTTTGTTAATCGGGATCCTTTCAACGCAAGTAGCTAGCTCCGTTGCAAGTCCCCGCTTAACCTGTGCTGAAACCTTATGCACGACTATACCCTGTTTCCTCCTAGGCCGAAACGGTCCCGTGGCCTCGGGTTGCCGCTCGAGGAAACTATCGCCTTGTCGACAAGTTGTCCATAACCGTGTGAAGACACATTTCCTTTTTAGTTATTAAGACATTAGCCTACATTCTCTTTGAAAACTCAATCCTTTTTCCCGTGTTCGTGCCCTTGCATTTATCCTTTCCTTCGCAACAATACTATTGATTTTGCCTAAGAAGAGGGTCGAGAAGAGAAGGGTCAGCCACTCACCTTGAGTTTACCTTGGCGAGGGAACTTGTTGGTCGCGCTAGACGTCGCCTACGTGATTACCTGAAATCGCACAAGCAACCGATTAGAACACTGCATTATTCAAGAAGTTCGATAGGAAATGCGAGTTCGAAATGCAAGCCATGAAAACCATCGAAAACATTCACGAAAACGCATTCAGAAAACAAAGCCAAAACCAACGCAAGCGGCGTGAAAAGCAGAGCAACGGGAGGTCTCTCCCGACTCAGCCGCAGAGCCAATCCTCGAGGCGCAACCCGCTGAATATGGGACTTGGTTCCGAAGAAGACATTCCATAACGAGGAATGGATCTTAATTCAACCGTTCCCGTTCGATCGACTCGGCCGGTCCCGACCTATCGGTCCTGACCGAATCGATAGCGACAGTGTTCCTTTCTCGCGTACCCCGTGGACAAGTACGGGGCACGATGTAGGGACGGGGCACTACACCATAACCAACTAAGAAAAAGTTTCGTCCTCGAAACTTAAAATAGAACCTACCTCTACGAGAACAATGAAGGGAACTTCTCCTTCATTTCTGACTCAAGCTCCCAAGTCGACTCCTCGACGGAATGGTTTCTCCAGAGAACGCGGACTAGTGGAATAGCACGGTTGCGGAGAAGTTTATCCTTGCGCTCCAAGATTTGCACCGGCTCTTCGACATATGATAAGTCCGCCTTCAGGTACAGCTTACCCAAATCTACCACATGCCCCGGATCGTGCACGTACTTCCGCAATTGCGAGACGTGGAAGACGTCATGTACCTCTGACAATGCAGGCGGC
The DNA here is from genome assembly GCA_029216955.1 of Iris pallida. Lineage (NCBI taxonomy): Eukaryota > Viridiplantae > Streptophyta > Magnoliopsida > Asparagales > Iridaceae > Iris > Iris pallida. Next base: position 404,158 of record JANAVB010034618.1, read on the forward strand.
AAGGCGATTTGGTAAGCTACCGGGGCGACTCGCTTCAATATTTCGAACGGGCCAACAAATCTTGGGCTCAACTTTTCTTTCGTACCGAACCTGGATACTCCACGCATAGGCATCACCTTCAGGAATACATGGTCGCCTTTCGAGAACTCGAGGGGGCGTCGGTGCGTGTCGGCATAGCTTTTCTGTCGGCTTTGTGCTATCTTCAATCTTTCTCGTATCAATTTGACCTTCTGCACAGTCTGCACCACCAGCTCCGGACCAAGTATCTGCCGTTCTCCGACTTCATCCCAGCAAATGGGCGATCTACACTTCCGACCGTACAAAGCTTCATACGGCGCCATTTGGATGCTGGACTGATAGATGTTGTTGTATGCAAACTCGGCCAGCGGTAGATGGACGTCCCAACTTGACTTCAAGTCGATAGCACAGAGTCGCAACATGTCTTCGAGAATTTGGTTCACCCGCTCTGTTTGGCCGTCAGTCTGAGGATGATAAGCTGAGCTGAACTTCAACTTGGTCCCCAGTGCTGAATGTAGACTACTCCAGAAACGTGCTACGAACCGTCCATCCCGATCCAAGACGATAGAAACTGGGACCCCGTGCAGCCGAACTATTTCATCAAGATATATCTGAGCAAGGCGGTCGACGCTCCAAGTAACTTTGATGGCGATAAAGTGCGCTGACTTGGTTAGTCGATCGACGATGACCCAGACGACGTCATTTCCCCGCGGCGTCCTCGGCAAGCCAACAACGAAGTCCATAGTGATGTGATCCCATTTCCACTCTGGAATGGCAAGGTTCTGCATCTCCCCGCCCGGTCGCTGGTGCTCGGCTTTGACTTGCTGACAGGCCATACATTTTGACACAAAGAGCGCTACGTCCCTCTTCATGCCGTGCCACCAAAAGACAACGCGGAGGTCCTTATACATCTTGGTGCTGCCAGGATGCAAAGAATATTTGGCATAGTGCGCCTCCGTCATTATCTCCTTTTTAAGTTCTGCGTCGTCCGGTACGCATAGCCGTCCCTTCACGCGCAACACTCCCGACTCGTCCTCTGCAAAGTCGGACGCTTTCCCTGTCGATATCAGCTTCCGCATCTTCTCCAGGTATGGGTCGTCCTTCTGTGCAGACTTGATCCTCTCCAGTAGGCTCGGTTCCACCCGTAGTTGTGCCAGCTTCACGTCTCTGAAACGAACTCGGAGCTCGATGCCCATTCCTTCCAAGTCGCGCAGCAGTTGATTGTTGATGCATAATGAAGCTAAGTACTTTCGGCTCAGCACATCCGCTACCACATTTCCCTTGCCCGGCGTGTAGTCGATTGATAAGTCATAGTCTTTGATTAGTTCGAGCCATCGCCTCTGCCGTAAATTCAGTTCTTTCTGGGTGAAGAGATACTTGAGGCTTTTGTGGTCCGTATAAATCCTGTACGCCACGCCATAGAGATAATGACGCCACAGCTTCAACGCGAACACAATTGCCGCTAGTTCTAGGTCGTGCGTGGGGTAGTTCTTCTCGTGCGGCTTCAACTGCCGGGAAGCAAAAGATATTACCTTATCCCGCTGTATGAGCACACACCCCAAGCCCTGGCCAGAAGCATCGTTGAAGATTTGAAATCCCTCCGTCCCTTCAGGAAGAGCAAGTATCGGGGCCGAAACGAGCCGTTGTTTGAGCTCCTGGAAGGAAGCTTCACAGTCGTCTGACCACTTGAATGCGACTCCTTTCTGGGTGAGGCGAGTCAACGGCGATGCAATCTTCGCGAAGTCCTTCACGAAGCGTCGGTAGTATCCCGCCAAGCCTAGGAAGCTTCGAATTTTGCCAACTGATGCGGGCCGTTTCCAATCAGCAACTGCCTCGACTTTCTTCGGATCGACTGCGATGCCCGCGGTGGAGATGATGTGCCCAAGGAATGAGACGCTGTCCAGCCAGAACTCGCACTTGCTCATCTTCGCATACAACTGATTCTCTCGAAGGGTTTGGAGTACCGTCCGCAGATGCTCTGCATGTTGCGCTCGATCCTTCGAGTAGACGAGGATGTCGTCGATGAAGACTACTACGAACTTGTCAACGAACGGACGGAACACCCGATTCATTAGATCCATGAAGACGGCAGGGGCGTTTGTCAGACCGAACGGCATTACCAAGAACTCGTACTGGCCATAACGAGTGCGGAAGGCAGACTTCGGCACGTCATCTGGCTTGACCTTGAGTTGGTGATAACCCGATCGCAGATCAATTTTCGAAAACACGGTTGCACCTTGGAGCTGGTCGAACAAGTCGTCGATGCGGGGCAGGGGGTATTTGTTTCGGACGGTGGCTTTATTCAATTTCCGATAGTCGATGCAGAGTCGCATCGATCCATCCTTCTTCTTTACGAACAGCACGGGCGCACCCCACGGCGAGACACTCGGACGGATAAACCCTCTGTCGAGCAATTCCTGAAGTTGTGCCTTCAATTCTTTCAATTCTGCAGGAGCCATCCTGTACGGAGCCTTCGAGATCGGCCGGGCGTCGGGAAATGTATCGATGGTGAACTCTATCTTTCGATCGGGCGGCATGCCAGGTAGCTCATCCGGGAACACGTCTGGGAATTCTGCCACAACGTCGGTATCACCCGCGTTCGCACCATCCTGCCTCGTGTCACGAACGGACGCCAAGTAGCCTTCGCATCCAGAATAAAGTAGCCTCCGAGCCGAGATTGCCGAGATCACCATGCACGTCGGCGATGCTTCACCACACGAATAGCAGAATTCGGGCACTCCAGGTATGCGGAAGGTGACCCTCTTTCCTGCGCAGTCGATGTTGGCGTTGCAAGGACCGAGCCAATCCATGCCCAGTATGATGTCGAAGTCCTTCATATCTAGAACTATCGCATCAAGACCGATCTTTTGACCCCCAATACATATGGTTCCTCCCCCGTAAGCTAAATTTGTGAGTAGTGGCACGCCCGAAGGCATACTTACGCTAAGATTAAGATCTAACAACTTTACAGGAAATTTATGCTCGGCGGCGAAGTCCGCCGATATGAAAGTATGCGATGCGCCTGAATCAAATAACACACGAGCAGGTACATTATTGAAGTTCAATATACCTGTCACGACCGTGTCGGAAGCGAACGCCTCGTCTCGAGTCAGAGCAAAGACACGCCCCTGGGCATTAGGGCGTCGGGCTTGGTTGTCGGGTTGAGTGTGCTGAGGAGGTCGGGGCGCCTGTCCCCGATTCTCTTGACGGGGTGGTTGGGGCGGGGCATTACGATTTCCTCTCCGGGGGCAATCTTGTTTGTAGTGACCCTTTTATCCGCAAAAGAAGCATCCTCCCTCGGCGACCAAGCAGTTGCTCGCCTCATGCCTAATGGAACCGCACTTGGCACATCGTGATGATGAGTTATGTCCATGGTAACCGCCATGGTTCGGACGCTTTGATGCGTGAATGTTGCCTCCCGTATGGCTAGGACGTTTGTGATTAGAGTGACGCACAACGTCGGCAGCGCCGGAAGGATGCAGGCTCTCAAGGCGGAGAGCGTGATTCAGAGCCTCGCCCATGGTCTTGTACTCCGGGACGCCGACATGCGCACCGATAGAGTATCGCAGACCCACTTCGAACCGTCGCACACGGCACTCTTCAGTAGGCAGAAACTGGCCAGCGAACTTAGACAACTTATTGAATTCTGCGGCGTACTGTTCCACTGTCCTGCTCCCTTGCTTCAACTGCATGAATTCATTCTCCTTCGCTTGAAGAACGGCTGACGGAAGGTACTGGACTTCGAAGGCTTTGCGGAACGTGGCCCAAGAGATCGGCGCAGTGGTGTTGTCCGGTCGGATCGCTCGCTTGCGTACGCCCACCAGTCGTGCGCGTTCAACCGTAGTTGAAGTTGTGCGCAGGCGACTTGCTTCGACTCTTCGATGCCAAGAAGCTCAAAGTGATCTTCCAGCTCTTCCAACCAGTCGATCGCTATGGAAGGACCCTCGGTGCCGCTGAAGGAAGCGCGGCACGCCTTCTTGAATTCTGACACTTCAAAGTTGTACTTTTTCAGTGTCGCTGGTTGACGCTCGGGCTCCACCGTGTCGACTTCAATGGGTTGGATCGTCGGCCCGGTGGCAGTAGGTGCGGTGACGGTAGGCGCAGTCGTAGAATTTCTGTTGGCCGCCATTGTCTGGACGATCTGCTGCAGGGTATCTAGCTGCTTTTGCTGAAGCTTAGCGTGTGCATCAAAGCGAGCTTCGAAGCGAGCTTCGAACTGGGCCTGTCGTTCCTCTGCCTGCTGATGTCGGTTCTTGGACTGGTTTTGCTGCGCCTCCATCATGCGCAGCATCCTTTCGATTGTATCGTTAGAAGGTCCGGCCCGCGGACGATGCGAACTACTGGAGCCGCTTGAAGCGCTCTGTTCTTGCTCGGCCGTGGGTTCCGTCACTTCTGCGATACGAAGGCAAACGCATCAGTCACAAAATATTACGGACTCATTGTATGGAACAACGTATCTCATCGATGCGAGGTCAAAGGATGTAAAGCCGTGCTCTGATACCAATATGTCACGCCCCGATTTCGTAGAATCGATAGTCGTCCCCCGGGCGTGATGCCGTGCGAACCTAAGTTGCGATCGCACAAGGCGTATACATAAGGTTATCCGAAACACAACATCAAGCTAGAGTACGCAGAGAAATTGAATGACACATTTGAAATAGAAATAGACTTTTTCATTGATGATAATAAAACTTTACATTGACTTCATTACATTCATTGTCGCGCGGGCTACAACATGACTTGACTTACAAAACGAACGCCGATGAGATAGTCGTTCCATACATTACACCCCTTTATACAAGCAAAACTATTACAAATTTCCACCTGCGATCGAGGCAAGCCGATTCGCCATCTTTTCTTTTGGACTGAGTGCGGGTCTTCTTCAAAAGGAATCCAGAACAAACCTTTATGCGGACGAAGCTTCAAAAGTGTCCACGCCGCCTTGAGATTTTAGGTGGCACGTCCTTCGTGGTTCGGGGTACCTGCGTGGAGAGCGAGGATCAGTACATTACACTTTGTACTGGTGCGTGGCAAGTTAAATTCCAAGCTCTCATTTGGTTGAATGAGTTTATATGACTTAGTTCATGAATGTTTCTAACCATCCTAATGAATTTCATGCGAGCAATGACAAGCATAATGTAATTTACGACGGAACTTACCCCCGGCGGACCGCGCCGCGCCTTTAGAAACTTACCATGTTCTTCCTTGTCCATTGTTATCATTTATATTCCAAGTGCAACATTACGTGTGTTTGGTCACTGGCATCACAAGCCATCCTGGACGTATAGCTTTGTTAATCGGGATCCTTTCAACGCAAGTAGCTAGCTCCGTTGCAAGTCCCCGCTTAACCTGTGCTGAAACCTTATGCACGACTATACCCTGTTTCCTCCTAGGCCGAAACGGTCCCGTGGCCTCGGGTTTCCGCTCGAGGAAACTATCGCCTTGTCGACAAGTTGTCCATAACCGTGTGAAGACACATTTCCTTTTTAGTTATTAAGACATTAGCCTACATTCTCTTTGAAAACTCAATCCTTTTTCCCGTGTTCGTGCCCTTGCATTTATCCTTTCCTTCGCAACAACACTATTGATTTTGCCTAAGAAGAGGGTCGAGAAGAGAAGGGTCAGCCACTCACCTTGAGTTTACCTTGGCGAGGGAACTTGTTGGTCGCGCTAGACGTCGCCTACGCGATTACCTGAAATCGCACAAGCAACCGATTAGAACACTGCATTATTCAAGGAGTTCGATAGGAAATACGAGTTCGAAATGCAAGCCATGAAAACCATCGAAAACATTCACGAAAATGCATTCAGAAAACAAAGCCAAAACCAACGCAAGCGGCGTGAAAAGCAGAGCAACGGGAGGTCTCTCCCGACTCAGCCGCAGAGCCAATCCTCGAGGCGCAACCCGCTGAATATGGGACTTGGTTCCGAAGAAGACATTCCATAACGAGGAATGGATCTTAATTCAACCGTTTCCGTTCGATCGACTCGGCCGGTCCCGACCTATCGGTCCTGACCGAATCGATAGCGACAGTGTTCCTTTCTCGCGCACCCCGTGGACAAGTACGGGACACGATGTAGGGACGGGGCACTACATAAAGTGCAGTAATATAGAGTATTGCCCAGACAATCATAAGTACTAATCTCATCCACAAAATGAGATCAAGGAACACATAGTGAAAATATGAACTAAACCACAATGTGATGGAATAACATAGTCTGAATGTAGTCATAAAACAACCACTGAACAAGAGTCGTGCGAAAATAATTCCGCTGATACAATTCTGAATGAAAAAGAAATACAAATAGATGACTACATGCTACTAGATAATGAAGCCAGAAATAAAGAAAGTGCTCTACCAATCGGCTACTCTGCTGGATCGATCTCGTCGTCAGCTGCAAGTCCTGCTCCTAGCTCAACTCCGGATCCGTAGACCTCAGGATAATCGTCTAAATCTGGAGAGAAAACCAGGTCCTCAGAGGGACGCAACAAGGTACATAATATACAGGCCAAAAGTACGACAGTAAAGGGTGATACGCTAAAAATAAATAAGACTGAAATAAAGTGGGTGAACTACCATAACCGACTAGTATGAAATGCTATTTAAGAAACATCACTCGAACACGCGGGCTGTCACGGTGTAATCCGGAGTTCTGATACGGAACTCTGGTAACTATGAGAATCCGCAGTTCCGATAAGGAACTGCAGTAACTATGAAAATCCGCAGCTCTGGTAATGAGGCAGCGGTAACTCTGTGGAAAAGTAGCCCAAGCGCACGGTGTATGTTTCTCCCCGTCCATGTGACTTCACGAATCGTATCTACGAGTCGCTCGGTCAGACCTCTAGCTAGTACAACGAGTCATAAATAGAATAGTAACAGTGCACGCAATATCAATGCCATCGTCCTAGAATTAACTCAAATTTTTGTACGTCAAGATGTAAGCAAGTACGAAAATCCGTCAATGATGTAGTGTCACATGAATATGTACTAGGGTCAGAGTGTAACCCGCAACGAATTGTCGCGGTATCGCAAATAGAAATGTCTAGGTTCGATACCCGATGACGCTAACGGCCATCGGCACCCGAACGTGATTCGGACGCAAAGTATCGAATGCGGCCCTATGTGTTGCAACTATATATTCATAAATAATATATAGTTGTGTGTGTGCGTGTGATTTCAAAAAAAAAATGTTTTGTGAAAATATATTTAGGATTTGGCCCCAATCATCATTGGGTCCTCATTTCATCCATGCTTAGCTTTTTGCATCAAATAATTAGACCAAATTCAAGAAGTAATAGTAAAGAATAACCTCCTTGCACCCATGTTCCAATCGGCTGCCACGTGACGATTTTAATGACGAATATTCAAATTCGTGTCACCAACTTGCCTAAATATAAACATGACGATAGAAGATACATTGCTACCTCTTACATTTGGACGACCTATAATTATCCTTTCTCAAAGTAAACAAGTAAGATAACCTTGGTTATTGTTGCATTGTAGTGTCCGACAACCTAAGTTGTCGACTCACCTATCTTATCATGCATCGATTTGCTTGAGCGTGTATGCGTATAGTATCATGTATCATATGATACAGTAGAAATTTAGATTTATACTTCTAAATCTTTATAGAAAAATAATTTAATATGAGTTTATCATATATCTTTTAGTCTGTCTAGTTTGAAAATTTATAATCTTAATTATATATTAGATTATTCCAGTCAAAAAATTGATATATGACCAACTATATGTATCGTATCAAAATTATCCAGTACTTGATGAAATGGAAGTATATTATCCAGTACGTGATGAAATGGAAGTATATTGTAGTATATGATATTTATCGCGTATCATAAAATACTGCAAAGTAAACTGAAATTTTCATACACAATATTATAGTTTGTTGAAATTACGCATACACCATAAAATTTCGAAATATTGCAAACACATGATTCGTTGGACGTTTTCTTTAAAATCGTCTAACTCACGTCTGACAAAAAAAGATGATAATTGGTTGAGCGTATTGTGCGCAAAAATTGCCAATTGTATGGCATTTTAATGCAAAATAAGTTTTATGTAAAATATGTCCTACCATTGGACATTTTTCTTCTTTTTTTATATTGAATTATGTGAGATTTGTGATCTGAGATTAATGTAATAAGATTTAGGTGGTTGAGGGTTCAAATCTTACTATATTCGCTTATATGAAGAAAATGTCCGTGTAGAACTTTTTTTTTTTTTTTTGAAAAAATTTATTAGTGTAAATTAGTTGTTAATGCCATTAACGCTACTAAACAAAAAACTAATTTACAGTCTCAAGAAAAATGTCTTTGTTTGAAAAACATCATAAAAAATAAATAGGGTTACACCGGAAGGTCCCGTGGTGTGCACGTTTCGAATCTTCGTTTGGTGTCGCTCTTCGTCTGGGAAAAAAAAAATACTTCAAAAAATTAATATTAAAAATAAATAGGATTACTATACAGTTGCCCCCCCTATCAGTGTCAGCTCCCACCTGTGCTGCAAGTGGTTACAAAGTCAACCAGACCTTCCCCTTTCCCTTTCTTCCTCTTCACTAAAGAATAGAAAAATTCAATACAAATATTTTGAAGATCCCCAAATAGTAAGTAATACTCTTTCTTGTCGAGGAAAACATTTTCTACTCATCCTCCCATATCAATCATTATCAGTCCATCACAGTACTCTCCTCTCCCGCTGTACTTAAAGTTTGTTGCCTATATATAGTACAGGAGACGAACTCTTTATTTCCAATTCCTCACCCCCATCCCAAACAAGGAAAGAAAGAACCCTCTTCTTCTTGCTGTTTATATTTCCCTCTCTTTTTAGCAAACTCTACTCCAACTCTCTCTCTCTCTCTCATATACATATATCATGGCTACACTCGACTTCATTCGAGAGCACCTTCTTGGTGGCGACTCCCTCGACTTCTTCGACCCGAACCCGATTCCTGACGCTTTTGCTGGATCCTTCGTCTTCTCGGACCCGGCTCCTCCGGACACGATCCGCTTCGGCTCCGACGACCAGCCCCGCCTCGCCATCCCGCTGCCGCCCAAGTCCGAATGGCCGGAGGGGGTGCTTATCGGGTCGGAGCCCGACAGCGCTCCTCCGGTGCAGCGAGCTCTCGACGGGAGGAGGTACCGCGGGGTCCGGCAGCGGCCCTGGGGGAAGTTCGCGGCGGAGATACGCGACCCGGGCCGCCGGGGATCCCGGGTCTGGCTCGGCACGTTCGACACGGCGGTCGAGGCCGCCCGGGCCTACGACCGCGCCGCGTTCCGGATGAGGGGCAGGAAGGCTATACTCAACTTCCCCAACGACGTCGCGTCCTCGTCCTCCAGCGGGATCCGAGCCGCTCCTCCTCCGGCTCTTCCGCTTCCGAAGCGGCGGGGAAGAGTAGAGACGGAGACGGATGCGGAGATGGAGAGGATGGCAAAGAGGGAAAGGGCCGACAAGGAGGAGGAGGAGGAGGAGGCAGCGTGTGATCCGTTGTCGCCGTCGAGCTGGTCGGGGATTCTGGAAGGGATCAGTCTGCCGCCGCTGTCGCCACACCCGTCGACGGGGTTCTCGCGGCTGCTGGTCAACTAGGGGATTATAGACACACCGGAAAAATTGGCATCTCGTCTGTATTGTGGCGTATCGGACACAACAACCGACACTCCAAAAATATACTAGGATACACTAAAATTGCCAGCGAGGCTGCGTGCCGGTATCGTGTTGTGTCATATAGTTTTGAACCGGGTTGTGTCTGATCAACGTTTATGTGATTATTGTGTTAGGTGATGTTATAATGTGCTATTTATTACTGAGTTCTCCTATGTTCAGACTTTTCACATCTTTGTTTTCCTATCATAAAGCGTATTATTGAGGGAACTAGCTTAAAGTGACTCGGAACGCAGCAAATGAATTGGTAAAAAGGAAGGTTAAAGAATTGTTAACAAATAATACTATATTAAATAAATGAATTGGTAAAAAGGAAGGTTAAAAGAATTGTTAACAAATAATACTATATTAAATAGGGCCCTATTAAATATTCTATTAATCTAACTATCCCCAAAAAAAATTGAAAATAATCTATGATTTAAACCAAATTTTGATGTAAACTAAGACGAAACTGCTATTTGGCCCACAGGTGGACTAGCCCGTCCGCCACGTGGCCCTCCTCCATTGGCCGTTCAACGGCGTGAGCCCCATATTAACAGGGGGGAGGGGGAGGCAATGGGGGAGTGTCACGCACGCAGACGAACTGGTCCGTCTGCGGGCAAAACAATATTTTCGAAACTAAGATGACTCACACATATGGACAATAGCGGAACTAGAAATTCGAGCTAAGGTGTGCCACATAGTTGTAAGCTAACTTATATAAAGAAAAATGAAAAGAAAAAAAAATCATGGACAATAGCATATACCAGCCCTTGTGTAATTTCGCCCTTGCATGTACACAAATGAAGTGACGATGCATGATCAAGAAGCAAAATTTCATCTCTAAAGACTGGTTTTGCCCGCAGGTGGGCTAGCCTAACCGCCTGCGTGGCCGAATTCCATTGGCCCCTTCCATATGCACGGGTCTCACGCCAGTTAACCTGTCAATGGACGACGTCACGTGGAGGGCAGGATGGCCCGCAAGCGAGCAAGGTAGCAGAATTCTATTCACAAGTTTGATCATAATGATATAAAATGGAATTAAATAGAAAATTTAGCCCTACTTCCAATAGAAAATGAGAAGGTGTGATAGTAATAAATGAGGTTGGTCTGTTAATAATGAATTTTCTTTTTAAATCATAAGAGTCATATCCAGCAATGTTTTAAAAATCGGACCGATGATTGAACCAATTTTTTTGTATAGGTCAAACTGGAGTTCAACCGGGATCAGCCGGGTTCAACCGGAGTTCAAATAGACTTGGTTTGGTTTGGTTCAAACAGATAACATATCCATATTTACTTCTTGGGTTGGTTAGCATGTTTGGTTTGGTTTAATTTACAACTATAAGGTCTCTCAAAACCAAACCAAGAACCAAATTGTCACGCCCCGCTTCCGTAGGAGCGATCGTCCTCGCTAAGGCGTGATGCCGCACGAGCCTAGATTGCGCTCGTGCAAGGCAATTCCATAACGGCCGATTACATCGGCGGCGACGGGGTCGTCGCACAGAAGTCCCAAGCAGAAACATTGAATACATTGCAGCGGAATTTAAAGAAGAACACATGAACACAAGTAACTCAAAAGAATCTCTTTATTGATATTGAATACAGGATTACATTTGTGGGCGCAAGGCCAATTACAAGTCACTCAGGCTTACTTTTCTCTCATTTATTTACAAGTCACTCTGCTCTCTCTCTCATCTCTCGATACAATGCTTGAATCCAGCGGAAGCTTCGGAAGGCGAAGTCCATACATTATGTCCTTTATAAGTCTTCGGGTCACGCGGCCGCACGCTTCGACTCGCCAAGGAACTCCATGCCTCGACGCATCCAAGCGAGCTCCGCGCCACGAGCTTCTACCTGTGCCTGCACATGAAACACTATGTGGGTGTCAGTACCACTGTACTGGTGGAGTGAGCTTCTCGCCCACCCATACATAACCGACACGTTTCATTTACTTTGTGCAGCTTAAACCCTTTCAATTGTCTTTCTAGTCTTGCCTTAGGATTTATTTTAGGACAAGGACGTCTCGGTCGATAACTAGCGATGCAACGACAAGGTCGTGCAACGACGGGGTCATGCTATCTTGCCAACGTGTGTTTCGAACGAGGCAGTGCCTCATCGCTTAGGTGCTTGACCAGACTTCAAGGCGGGACGGCAGGGTCGTGCCACATTCTATTCCAAACTTAGACTTGTTCAAGACTGTGCTTTGTCGAGGGGCAATTCACGTGAACTCGGCCGTGCCAGGACCTTTGATTAAACTCAAGCGCCACTAGACAATTCTTGTGCTAACGATTCAAGTGCCAAGGGACGGCAACGGGACGACTCGTGCAGGTCGTGCCTTAGACTTTACTTAGACTTGTTTGAACATTCAAGACTGAGGCCGTGCCTCGCTATCCAGACTTATCTATGCTACCGCCTTGCGGTCATCCTGTTAGAGTCATTTGCTAACTTAGATAAGAATTGTCAAATACAATTTCGACTTCATGAATATCTCGATGCCATCTATCGTGCTAAGCACGGTGCCTATGCTGCAGCCCAGTCTTAGGCCCAGACATTCGTTTACTGACTAGACAAGCATTCAAGTTCTAGACTCAATCCAAAGGCATACACGCGAAGTCGCCGCTATCTGCCGACTCGTCTACATGAGGAGGTCACTAGCAATTTCAAGCTATCTTGGACATGGCTCGTGGGATATCCACCTGTACCAACACGGGGAGCTAGCCCGGTGGGGTGGAACTCTCCCATGCGGTCATCCAGCATCCTACGTTGAGCCACACTTGCTTCCCCCGGGCCGAGTGATTCCGGCGCCCCGGTAATCACTCGAGAAGACTACACCTTGTCGACAAGTTGTCCATGACCATGCAAGACTCGATCTATCCAATCTATCCAGTCTTTCCTTAACATGACCATGCATTCCTTTATTCTATCGAGACTTCCAAGCCGCGGGACCGATCTCGTGTGCGGGACTTATCAAGTATTCAGGCAGGACATGACCGGACAGGACCGGCATGCTTATTCAAGTATTCAAGCAGGAAATGACCGGACGGGACCGACATGCTTAAAAAGTATTCGGCAGTGGCTCGTGCCTTAGACAGGCATGGTTCTCTAGGCGACGCTAACGCTCAAGTCATATACTTTATACGACGAGCCTTATTCTCAAGGGACTACTTGACTTGACAACCGCAGCTAGAGCGGGACAGCGCTAGGAATGGCTTCGTTAGCCTAGAGTAACTCTTGTTGACTTGTACGGGCAATGACTCGACGAGCGAAGGCTACGTCGAGCTACGCATCGAGGGAACGTGCTAGGCACGGGGTCGACTTAACAACCAAGTTCTCGGGTGCCTAGACTTAAGCCAACAAGCCGTACAAAGCTGACTTAACTTGCGGGACGTGCGAAGGCTATGCCAAGCCTTGCGGGACCGGACCGTGCATGCTTTGTTAAGCATTCGTGCGGGCGACGCCTAGGACTTAGGCTTTTTCAAGTATCGTGACTAGTCGACGGGACCGTGCATGCTTGGTTAAGCATTCATGCGGGCGACGCCTATGACTTAGGCTTATTTGAGTGTTGGGACCAAATTGACGGGACAGTGCATGCCTTGTTAAGCATTCACGCGGGCGACGCCTAACGCTTAGGCTATTTCTCGTGTCGGGGCAACTTAGCAACTTAGGCCAACTTCCTTCTCCCAAGCCACGGGATCGAAGGATCGAGTGTCATTTGAAAGCACGCTGAGCTGACTTCTATGTTGATCGTTGGACCATCTCCATATTCTAGGACACTTCCGACCCGACGGGATCACTCCCTTAGCTATGTTGGTGCGTAGCTTTTATATTAGCCTACTTGTGCGAGTTGAAAACACGATTTACTATGTACAAGCTAAGATGGAGTAAGTTCACCGAAACTCCCCCACCTGTGCGAGGAGTCGCCTCGGACGAGTGAGCCTTCGAGCAGCCGTTGCAAGGCTAAGTTCCAACGTCGTCGGTGTTTCGATTTCTCCGATTGACTTTACGGGACGGGGCACTACAACATACACCACTCAGAACAAGTCTCGTCCTCGAGACTTTCCTGAAGGCAAGCCATCCTACCATTTCTATGGCCAAGACTTAATCGCCTAGATACGGGACTATAACAGTCGAGCGAGATACGCCTACGCGTTTCCTTGGGTCCGAGCCACGCTCGCACTTTTGTCATTCTTTTCGTTAACATGATTTCAAGATCTCGACACACTCCCATTTTTCAAGTCTTGCTTGAACTCATTGTATCACTTGGCTGGATCATACACGCATTCCAAGCGTCCCCAAAATACATGCATTCAGCCAAGCCGCATGATAGAGAATTTGTCATTCTCACTCGAGTCGCATCGTGTACATACCCAGGCGTCCCTGAAATATATGTATGTCAGTCGAATCTCGTGAGCAGGGTTTCCTATATTCGTGATTTACACTATCCATTCATACCAATCCTCAAGATCAATTCTTCGATTGATAACACTTGCGACAGGGACGTTTTGCCTAACCGCTAGGCCAATCTTTACGAGGCTAAGTCAATGTCAGGATTGGAATCATAGTTCTCCAACAATAATGCCAACACTGACCCCAATCCTAGGGTCAAACCATAGTCAGTAGTACGGGGTTTTCTACCCAAGCTCGTATCACTCAAATTTCTAAACATCGAACATGATCACCTATTTCGTATCAAGACGTTCGTTGCGCAGCGCAACAAATTCGAATCCATTCAAATCACCCATTCTAGCCAATTCATGTATTTGATCACGAGTTCATCTAGCTCGACAATATGTTGCGCCCTAATCTCACGCGAGTCCGATTATCCACGGTGGTTCGTGAATCACCACGCAACGCACCCGCAGAATAATCATTCTCATCGGGGCGTAACTCTTGTTTGAGTTTAGACTAACTCATTCTCGATACGCGGATTGGGCCTAATCAATCCTCAAGTTCAATTCTTCAAGCACACAATTCATTCTCGCGTCACCTTCGCGTCAAACCACAAGTCGAAGCATACAAATTGTCACGCCATGCAAGTTCAATCACCCCCGCTGTATGAATCACCATACCCGTGCTCACGCGGAGTGATCGTCTCAAATCGGCACGACGCATGTGCGAGGCTGGAGTTGCGCTCGCATAAGACAAGAATATCGAAGTTGTGGTCATCGACGAAGCAAATCCAAACGTTTTCATTTCATCCAAGTCAAGATTTCAATTCGATAGTTTACCCGTTATTTGTTCAACCAGAACATCCTCGAGCCAAGTCTATCTTTTCTTCGACACATTTTAATATCCCGATTATAGCATCCGTCGGAACAATGACATTTGCACGATCGTCATTCGCCGAGTCTGAGTACCCCCGAGTTATCGCATATCGATCTTTGATACGCCTCAATACCATCGACGATATGCGTAACCTGACGATCTTCCTTTGCAACCAATTTCGAGTCGTGCGACGACCGATGTTATTGTTCGGACTGGATATCCCATAATTTTCTCGATATTCAAGATCAAGTTCGATAGCAATTCCTCAAGTTTGTTTCAAGATCGTTGTTCAAAACTCAAGTCACATTTTATTTGTATCAATCCGGAATCGTACGTGCGATCCTCTAAGTTTCCTCGATCAAGACCATTCATTTTTCATTCATCGTTCCGAATCATTTTCTAACTCGCGTTGCCCGTTCACAAGTTGTTCGAACGATATATCGTTCAGGACAATCGAAGTCACGATCGACTAAGCGTGACGCGTTCTAAGGCTTTACGCGATCGCATCGCCTCGCCGACATACTCGTAATCCTCAATATTCACTCGAACAAT
Source organism: Iris pallida (assembly GCA_029216955.1). Lineage (NCBI taxonomy): Eukaryota > Viridiplantae > Streptophyta > Magnoliopsida > Asparagales > Iridaceae > Iris > Iris pallida. The sequence goes on from JANAVB010034618.1 coordinate 419,652, forward strand.
TTCTAAGACGAACCATACACCACTCGGATTCGAGCCACTCGACTAGTCGTCGACACTCATTCTTATTCTTCTCCGAACCTATCACATACACCACTCGGATTCAAGCCATACGATCCAGTCCTCAATTACATTCGCGTCATTCGCTAAGACATCCTTCAGATTCGTTCGACGAATCGCTATCGTAGTCGCTCGCGTCGTATCGACGCACTAAGTCGTTCGCACTATTTCCTCGAAATCCAAGTCAATCTTCCGTGTATGCCTAAGTGTTAACTCGATAGCATTCCTATCGATAGACACTCTAAGTGCAGCTTCGCTCCCGACCGAGCGGTACTTGATATCGCTCGCACTCGTTTGCACCAAAAGTCGAGGTACGCGATACGTGATACAACTTAGCCAAAAGGCCGTGCGCATGGCTATCCCGTGCGGACTATATTCGAGTTTGCACGCTCAATTGCTAGGGTCAACGCATGACTAGTTAGGCACGCACGCGACATGTTAACTTAGCATGTGTTCTCTATCGAGTCAAGTTTAACATCGTTCGGCACAAAGGCCTACGATGCATCCGGCGATAGCCTACCGATGCGTTCGAGTGAACGCTTGTACGAGCTTTTGAAAATATTTAGACTTATTGTATGGACATGCCGAGGGACATTCGAGAGAGAGCGAACATTTATTTTCCAACGACGAGCTTTCAAAACTGAGAAATTCGACGTGAAGTCCAAGGACGTAAAGCCGTGCTCTGATACCATTATGTCACGCCCCGCTCCCGTAGGAGCGATCGTCCTCGCTAAGGCGTGATGCCGTACGAGCCTAGATTGCGCTCGTGCAAGGCAATTCCATAACGGCCGATTACATCGGCGGCGACGGGGTCGTCGCACAGAAGTCCCAAGCAGAAACATTGAATACATTGCAGCAGAATTTAAAGAAGAACACATGAACATAAGTAACTCAAAAGAATCTCTTTATTGATATTGAATACAGGATTACATTTGTGGGCGCAAGGCCAATTACAAGTCACTCAGGCTTACTTTTCTCTCATTTATTTACAAGTCACTTTGCTCTCTCTCATCTCTCGATACAATGCTTGAATCCAGCGGAAGCTTCGGTAGGCGATGTCCATACATTATGTCCTTTATAAGTCTTCGGGTCACGCGGCCGCACGCTTCGACTCGCCAAGGAACTCCATGCCTCGACGCATCCAAGCGAGCTCCGCGCCACGAGCTTCTACCTGTGCCTGCACATGAAATACTATGTGGGTGTCAGTACCACTATACTGGTGGAGTGAGCTTCTCGCCCACCCATACATAACCGACACGTTTCATTTACTTTGTGCAGCTTAAACCCTTTCAATTGTCTTTCTAGTCTTGCCTTAGGATTCATTTTAGGACAAGGACGTCTCGGTCGATAACTAGCGATGCAACGACAAGGTCGTGCAACGACGGGGTCATGCTATCTTGCCAACGTGTGTTTCGAACGAGGCAGTGCCTCATCGCTTAGGTGCTTGACCAGACTTCAAGGCGGGACGGCAGGGTCGTGCCACATTCTATTCCAAACTTAGACTTGTTCAAGACTGTGCTTTGTCGAGGGGCAATTCACGTGAACTCGGCCGTGCCAGGACCTTTGATTAAACTCAAGCGCCACTAGACCAATTCTTGTGCTAACGATTCAAGTGCCAAGGGACGGCAACGGGACGACTCGTGCAGGTCGTGCCTTAGACTTTACTTAGACTTGTTTGAACATTCAAGACTGAGGCCGTGCCTCGCTATCCAGACTTATCTATGCTACCGCCTTGCGGTCATCCTGTTAGAGTCATTTGCTAACTTAGACAAGAATTGTCAAATACAATTTCGACTTCATGAATATCTCGATGCCATCTATCGTGCTAAGCACGGTGCCTATGCTGCAGCCCAGTCTTAGGCCCAGACATTCGTTTACTGACTAGACAAGCATTCAAGTTCTAGACTCAATCCAAAGGCATACACGCGAAGTCGCCGCTATCTGCCGACTCGTCTACATGAGGAGGTCACTAGCAATTTCAAGCTATCTTGGACATGGCTCGTGGGATATCCACCTGTACCAACACGGGGAGCTAGCCCGGTGGGGTGGAACTCTCCCATGCGGTCATCCAGCATCCTACGTTGAGCCACACTTGCTTCCCCCGGGCCGAGTGATTCCGGCGCCCCGGTAATCACTCGAGAAGACTACACCTTGTCGACAAGTTGTCCATGACCATGCAAGACTCGATCTATCCAATCTATCCAGTCTTTCCTTAACATGACCATGCATTCCTTTATTCTATCGAGACTCCCAAGCCGCGGGACCGATCTCGTGTGCGGGACTTATCAAGTATTCAGGCAGGACATGACCGGGCAGGACCGGCATGCTTATTCAAGTATTCAAGCAGGACATGACCGGACGGGACCGGCATGCTTAAAAAGTATTCGGCAGTGGCTCGTGCCTTAGACAGGCATGGTTCTCTAGGCGACGCTAACGCTCAAGTTATATACTTTATACGACGAGCCTTATTCTCAAGGGACTACTTGACTTGACAACCGCAGCTAGAGCGGGACAGCGCTAGGAATGGCTTCGTTAGCCTAGAGTAACTCTTGTTGACTTGTACGTGCAATGACTCGACGAGCGAAGGCTACGCCGAGCTACGCATCGAGGGAACGTGCTAGGCACGGGGTCGACTTAACAACCAAGTTCTCGGGTGCCTAGACTTAAGCCAACAAGCCGTACAAAGATGACTTAACTTACGGGACGTGCGAAGGCTATGCCAAGCCTTGCGGGACCGGACCGTGCATGCTTTGTTAAGCATTCGTGCGGGCGACGCCTAGGACTTAGGCTTTTTCAAGTATCGTGACTAGTCGACGGGACAGTGCATGCTTGGTTAAGCATTCATGCGGGCGACGCCTATGACTTAGGCTTATTTGAGTGTTGGGACCAAATTGACGGGACAGTGCATGCCTTGTTAAGCATTCACGCGGGCGACGCATAACGCTTAGGCTATTTCTCGTGTCGGGGCAACTTAGCAACTTAGGCCAACTTCCTTCTCCCAAGCCACGGGATCGAAGGATCGAGTGTCATTTGAAAGTACGCTGAGCTGACTTCTATGTTGATCGTTGGACCATCTCCATATTCTAGGACACTTCCGACCCGACGGGATCACTCCCTTAGCTATGTTGGTGCGTAGCTTTTATATTAGCCTACTTGTGCGAGTTGAAAACACGATTTATTATGTGCAAGCTAAGATGGAGTAAGTTCACCGAAACTCCCCCACCTGTGCGAGGAGTCGCCTCGGACGAGTGAGCCTTCGAGCAGCCGTTGCAAGGCTAAGTTCCAACACCATCGGTGTTTCGATTTCTCCGATTGACTTTGCGGGACGGGGCACTACAACATACACCACTCAGAACAAGTCTCGTCCTCGAGACTTTCCTGAAGGCAAGCCATCCTACCATTTCTATGGCCAAGACTTAATCGCCTAGATACGGGACTATAACAGTCGAGCGAGATACGCCTACGCGTTTCCTTGAGTGCGAGCCACGCTCGCACTATTGTCATTCTTTTCGTTAACATGATTTCAAGATCTCGACACACTCCCATTTTTCAAGTCTTGCTTGAACTCATTGTATCACTTGGCTGGATCATACACGCATTCCAAGCGTCCCCAAAATACATGCATTCAGCCAAGCCGCATGATAGAGAATTTGTCATTCTCACTCGAGTCGCATCGTGCACATACCCAGGCGTCCCTGAAATATATGCATGTCAGTCGAATCTCGTGAGCAGGGTTTCCTATATTCGTGATTGACACTATCCATTCATACCAATCCTCAAGATCAATTCTTCGATTGATAACACTTGCGACAGGGACGTTTCGCCTAACCGCTAGGCCAATCTTTACGAGGCTAAGTCAATGTCAGGATTGGAATCATAGTTCCCCAACAATAATGCCAACACTGACCCCAATCCTAGGGTCAAACCATAGTCAGTAGTACGGGGTTTTCTACCCAAGCTCGTATCACTCAAATTTCTAAACATCGAACATGATCACCTATTTCGTATCAAGACGTTCGTTGCGCAGCGCAACAAATTCGAATCCATTCAAATCACCCATTCTAGCCAATTCATGTATTTGATCACGAGTTCATCTAGCTCGACAATACGTTGCGCCCCAATCTCACGCGAGTCCGATTATCCACGGTGGTTCGTGAATCACCACGCAACGCACCCGCAGAATAATCATTCTCATCGGGGCATAACTCTTGTTTGAGTTTAGACTAACTCATTCTCGATACGCGGATTGGGCCTAATCAATCCTCAAGTTCAATTCTTCAAGCACACAATTCATTCTCGCGTCACCTTCGCGTCAAACCACAAGTCGAAGCATACAAATTGTCACGCCATGCAAGTTCAATCACCCCCGCTGTATGAATCACCATACCCGCGCTCACGCGGAGTGATCGTCTCAAATCGGCACGACGTATGTGCGAGGCTGGAGTTGCGCTCGCATAAGACAAGAATATCGAAGTTGTGGTTATCGACGAAGCAAATCCAAACGTTTTCATTTCATCCAAGTCAAGATTTCAATTCGATAGTTTACCCGTCATTTGTTCAACCAGAACATCCTCGAGCCAAGTCTATCTTTTCTTCGACACATTTTAACATCCCGATTATAGCATCCGTCGGAACAATGACATTTGCACGATCGTCATTTGTCGAGTCAGAGTACCCCCGAGTTATCGTATATCGATCTTTGATACGCCTCAATACCATCGACGATATGCGTAACCTGACGATCTTCCTTTGCAACCAATTTCGAGTCGTGCGACCGATGTTATTGTTCGGACTGGATATCCCATAATTTCCTCGATATTCAAGATCAAGTTCGATAGCAATTCCTCAAGTTTGTTTCAAGATCGTTGTTCAAAACTCAAGTCACATTTTATTTGTATCAATCCGGAATCGTACGTGCGATCCTCTAAGTTTCCTCGATCAAGACCATTCATTTTTCATTCATCGTTCCGAATCATTTTCTAACTCGCGTTGCCCGTTCACAAGTTGTTCGAACGATATATCGTTCGGGACAATCGAAGTCACGACCGACTAAGCGTGACACGTTCTAAGGCTTTACGCGATCGCATCGCCTCGCCGATATACTCGTAATCCTCAATATTCACTCGAACAATTTCCAAGATGAACCATACACCACTCGGATTCGAGCCACTCGACTAGTCGTCGACACTCATTCTTATTCTTCTCCGAACCTATCACATACACCACTCGGATTCAAGCCATACGATCCAGTCCTCAATTACATTCGCGTCATTCGCTAAGACATCCTTCAGATTCGTTCGACGAATCGCTAGCGTAGTCGCTCGCGTCGTATCGACGCACTAAGTCGTTCGCACTATTTCCTCGAAATCCAAGTCAATCTTCCGTGTACGCCTAAGTGTTAACTCGATAGCATTCCTATCGATAGACACTCTAAGTGCAGCTTCGCTCCCGATCGAGCGGTACTTGATATCGCTCGCACTCGTTTGCACCAAAAGTCGAGGTACGCGATACGTGATGCAACTTACCCAAAAGGCCTTGCGCATGGCTATCCCGTGCAGACTATATTCGAGTTTGCACGCTCAATTGCTAGGGTCAACGCATGACTAGTTAGGCACGCACGCGACATGTTAACTTAGCATGTGTTCTCTATCGAGTCAAGTTTAACATCGTTCGGCACAAAGGCCTACGATGCATCCGGCGATAGCCTACCGATGCGTTCGAGTGAACGCTTGTACGAGCTTTTGAAAATATTTAGACTTATTGTATGGACATGCCGAAGGACATTCGAGAGAGAGCGAACATTTATTTTCCAACGACGAGCTTTCAAAACTGAGAAATTCGACGTGAAGTCCAAGGACGTAAAGCCGTGCTCTGATACCATTATGTCACGCCCCGCTCCCGTAGGAGCGATCGTCCTCGCTAAGGCGTGATGTCGCACGAGCCTAGATTGCGCTCGTGCAAGGCAATTCCATAACGGCCGATTACATCGGCGGCGACGGGGTCGTCGCACAGAAGTCCCAAGCAGAAACATTGAATACATTGCAGCGGAATTTAAAGAAGAACACATGAACACAAGTAACTCAAAAGAATCTCTTTATTGATATTGAATACAGGATTACATTTGTGGGCGCAAGGCCAATTACAAGTCACTCAGGCTTACTTTTTTCTCATTTATTTACAAGTCACTCTGCTCTCTCTCATCTCTCGATACAATGCTTGAATCCAGCGGAAGCTTCGGAAGGCGATGTCCATACATTATGTCCTTTATAAGTCTTCGGGTCACGCGGCCGCACGCTTCGACTCGCCAAGGAACTCCATGCCTCGACGCATCCAAGCGAGCTCCGCGCCACGAGCTTCTACTTGTGCCTGCACATGAAACACTATGTGGGTGTCAGTACCACTGTACTGGTGGAGTGAGCTTCTCGCCCACCCATACATAACCGACACGTTTCATTTACTTTGTGCAGCTTAAACCCTTTCAATTGTCTTTCTAGTCTTGCCTTAGGATTCATTTTAGGACAAGGACGTCTCGGTCGATAACTAGCGATGCAACGACAAGGTCGTGCAACGACGGGGTCATGCTATCTTGCCAACGTGTGTTTCGAACGAGGCAGTGCCTCATCGCTTAGGTGCTTGACCAGACTTCAAGGCGGGACGACAGGGTCGTGCCACATTCTATTCCAAACTTAGACTTGTTCAAGACTGTGCTTTGTCGAGGGGCAATTCACGTGAACTCGGCCGTGCCAGGACCTTTGATTAAACTCAAGTGCCACTAGACCAATTCTTGTGCTAACGATTCAAGTGCCAAGGGACGGCAACGGGACGACTCGTGCAGGTCGTGCCTTAGACTTTACTTAGACTTGTTTGAACATTCAAGACTGAGGCCGTGCCTCGCTATCCAGACTTATCTATGCTACCGCCTTGCGGTCATCCTGTTAGAGTCATTTGCTAACTTAGACAAGAATTGTCAAATACAATTTCGACTTCATGAATATCTCGATGCCATCTATCGTGCTAAGCACGGTGCCTATGCTGCAGCCCAGTCTTAGGCCCAGACATTCGTTTACTGACTAGACAAGCATTCAAGTTCTAGACTCAATCCAAAGGCATACACGCGAAGTCGCCGCTATCTGCCGACTCGTCTACATGAGGAGGTCACTAGCAATTTCAAGCTATCTTGGACATGGCTCATGGGATATCCACCTGTACCAACACGGGGAGCTAGCCCGGTGGGGTGGAACTCTCCCATGCGGTCATCCAGCATCCTACGTTGAGCCACACTTGCTTCCCCCGGGCCGAGTGATTCCGGCGCCCCGGTAATCACTCGAGAAGACTACACCTTGTCGACAAGTTGTCCATGACCATGCAAGACTCGATCTATCCAATCTATCCAGTCTTTCCTTAACATGACCATGCATTCCTTTATTCTATCGAGACTCCCAAGCCGCGGGACCGATCTCGTGTGCGGGACTTATCAAGTATTCAGGCAGGACATGACCGGGCAGGACCGGCATGCTTATTCAAGTATTCAAGCAGGACATGACCGGACGGGACCGGCATGCTTAAAAAGTATTCGGCAGTGGCTCGTGCCTTAGACAGGCATGGTTCTCTAGGCGACGCTAACGCTTAAGTCATATACTTTATACGACGAGCCTTATTCTCAAGGGACTACTTGACTTGACAACCGCAGCTAGAGCGGGACAGCGCTAGGAATGGCTTCGTTAGCCTAGAGTAACTCTTGTTGACTTGTACGGGCAATGACTCGACGAGCGAAGGCTACGCCGAGCTACGCATCGAGGGAACGTGCTAGGCACGGGGTCGACTTAACAACCAAGTTCTCGGGTGCCTAGACTTAAGCCAACAAGCCGTACAAAGATGACTTAACTTGCGGGACGTGCGAAGGCTATGCCAAGCCTTGCGGGACCAGACCGTGCATGCTTTGTTAAGCATTCGTGCGGGCGACGCCTAGGACTTAGGCTTTTTCAAGTATCGTGACTAGCCGATGGGACAGTGCATGCTTGGTTAAGCATTCATGCGGGCGACGCCTATGACTTAGGCTTATTTGAGTGTTGGGACCAAATTGACGGGACAGTGCATGCCTTGTTAAGCATTCACGCGGGCGACGCCTAACGCTTAGGCTATTTCTCGTGTCGGGGCAACTTAGCAACTTAGGCCAACTTCCTTCTCCCAAGCCACGGGATCGAAGGATCGAGTGTCATTTGAAAGCACGCTGAGCTGACTTCTATGTTGATCGTTGGACCATCTCCATATTCTAGGACACTTCCGACCCGACGGGATCACTCCCTTAGCTATGTTGGTGCGTAGCTTTTATATTAGCCTACTTGTGCGAGTTGAAAACACGATTTATTATGTGCAAGCTAAGATGGAGTAAGTTCACCGAAACTCCCCCACCTGTGCGAGGAGTCGCCTCGGACGAGTGAGCCTTCGAGCAGCCGTTGCAAGGCTAAGTTCCAACGTCGTCGGTGTTTCGATTTCTCCGATTGACTTTGCGGGACGGAGCACTACACAAATGGTCCAAATCACAATAATTTTTTTGAGTTTTTTTTTGAAAAAAAAACTAAAATTTTTGGGTCAATTGCGAACCGGTTCGGCCGGTTCACCGGTTAAACCCGGTTCTGTAAAAAATTCGATGGTTCTTCAAAAAAATTTTGGTTCACATCAGACTGAACCAAAAATTTTGTCAAAGACCGGTCGGACCGTCGGTTTGATCCGGTTCTGACCACACTGGTTTCCAGTACCATATCTCATGAATCCACAATTCATGTTTGGTCTCACCACTTTTCAATGAATAATATCAAGGAGGAAGAGGATCCCAAGGTTGGATTAACCAACTTCTAGGTCTTAAGGTGGAGTATCTCCTCCTACATTGGATCCCAAGGTTGGAGGTAGTATATGTATTGACTTTAAAGGTGGGTCTAGATTGAGTCCAGTGGTGGTACGGTTTGGTAAACATGTAGATTTAACCCAATGTTCGAATAAATCAAGCTAATAATATGTTGAAAATTTTCTGCTCGCTCGTGTGTATATATATATATGGCTTAATTGTACTTTGATACCCTCAACTTTTTCGTTTTTCAACTTACTACCTCAACTATTTTTTTTTTCAAGTTGATATCCTGAATTTTATTTGGACAATAATACCCCTGCCTAAAATTCAAAACTACCCCCCAAACCCTCCCCCCCATCCCCGCTCCCCCCTTCGGCCCCAACCCCTCCCCCCCCACCACCACCCCCCACCCCGCTCCCCCTTTCAGCCACAACCCCTCCCCCCCAGGCCCCCGTCCCCCCTCTGGCCAGCCGCCTCCGTCCCATCCCTCCGTCCCGCCCGCAGCAACCCCCGCCCCCCTTCCGGTGTCCCCCCTTCAGCCCCCAACAGCAGCCCTCCCTTCCCTCCCTCTCCGGCGATGTCCCCCCCCCCTCCCGGCTCCGGCCACCCACCCTTTACCGCCTCTACCGGAGAGGAAGGGGGGGCATCGCCGAAGAGGGAGGAGGGCATGGGAAGAGAGAAAGAGGGAGCCAGGGATACTTTGGGGATATTTTGGGTTTTAGGTATTAATTTGAAAAACTAAAATAGTTGAGGGTATCGAGTTGTTGAGTAAAAAAGTTTAGGGTAATAAGTTGAAAAACAGAAATAGTTGAGGGTATCAAAGTGCAATTAAGCATATATATATATATATATATATATATATATATATATATATATATATATATATATATATATATACATATATATATATATACATATATATATATATATGTATTTACCCGGGATGTTTTTTCGACCTTATACGGGAGTTCCATTCCTAGTTTTTAGATACCCGCGGTATATGAAGAATTGCTTTTTGGTCCCTTTCGTCCAGTGGTTAGGACATATGAAACCTCCTCCCCCTCATAGATTAACCATGGTCAGTTCCTTTAGCACAGCCTATTTGTGCAATTCCTCACCTCTTTACGACATCCCTTGCTTCTCGCTGCGAACGGTGGAGGAGTAGAAGCGCTGGTCCCCTTTGGTCAAGTGCTTGTGCCTGCTGTTACCTACCATAGGACCTCCGTCCTCGAAGCGAAGAAAGAGGAACATGTACGTTGTCGTCTCCTGTCCCAGTAGTTCCGCAACTTGTTAGTCCAATAATTGTATCATGTTTTTGAATATGGTTAATATGTTAAGTTTAGCATTTCATTATCACTAATTTTCATACTATCGCTATAGCATTTCTACTTATACTTATACCTTTGGTGATATGTGCCTATTGGTTTACATATTAGTGATATGAGCTTATCTATCTTAAATTTAATCGGGTTGCCAAAATCAAAACTAAGTTTTTGATTGTGGTCATTCAATTAAGTTTAATCATTATGATATCACTAACATTTATGCTATCACCTTAGCACTTATACTTAAACTCAGTATTGTTCTAATGTGCATTAAACTTATCATACTTGCTACTATGTATATTGCTTTGTTCGTCTAACATATACATGCAGAAAAGTAATAAGTAAGATCAATGTGGACATATGCAATGAAGAAATCATGGTGGGCCAAAGACGACGGATCCCACAAGATTTCTCTGAACCACCCGACGACATCTCTGGAGCCACGCACTCGGGGGTTCCGCTGCCCGGTCAGCGGACGGGGGTCGAGGGGGCAGCGCCCCTCGTCGGGGGTTCGGAGGCGAAGCCCCCGAAAGGTATTCAGTTTTCGCAAACTGGATATCTTTGGACAGCTGCCGCCAAGGGAAAAAGCCAGCACCTATCAAAGAAAGAAGCCAAGCCATGCCATCATCATTTCAAGACTCTGAAGAAGCCTGCACCTACTACAGTATATCTGGAGTCTGTAATGAGTCTTAGGAATTATTGTAAACATAAGAAATGGATGGCAAAATCGAAAGCTAGGGTAGAAACTAGCCCAGGATCATTTTCGGCTGAAAATCGACATACCGACGGTATACTGGTGCATACCGACGGTATACCGATTTTGTTCACAGAAAGTTTCTGTCTACAAAATCGGCATACCGACGGTATACCGGATCATACCGACGATATACCGATTCAGTAACGTTGAAAGTCCAACGGTCGGATTTCCAGCATTAAATGATCCCAACGGCTATATTTCGAGTCGTTACAATTCCAGACCGGTATACCGACGGTATGCTGACTCATACCGGCGGTATGCCGGTCCCTGACTGAAAAGTTGTCTTTGGCTCTTTTCAATGCTTTGGTTATAAATAGCCTTGAACCCCTTCATTCAAGGTTGATGCTTTGAGCCTAAAAATTTCCAAACCACCAAAGCCTATCCACAAACAACTCTACAAAGCTTTTATTGCCATCCACAAATTGTGTTAGAGTTATTGAGTTGTAAAGTAAGATCTTCATCCTATTGTATAAGGAGATCAAACCTATTGTGAAAGGTTGAAGTTGGAGAGTCTTCGTATCTAAACTCTCGGTTGAAGTTGGAGAGTCTTCGTATCCAAACTCTCGGTTGAAGTCGGAGAGGCCTTCGGACTAAAGCACTCGTGTAAGAAGTTGGCGAGTTCTTCGGATCCAAACTCGTGTGTAACTATTTGCTCAAATAGTGGATTAAATCTGGAGAGAGTTTCAGGACTGGATTGCCTCTAGGGAGGATACCAGGATACATCGGGTGTCGGTATTGTTTTGCTTCTTCTCTTGCACTTATATTTTTAAATTGCTCATTAGCTTGTGCTAAGTGCTTGATTAGTTAGTTTGACCCTATTCACCCCCCCCCCTCTAGGGTTCCTACAATTGGTATCAGAGCAAGGACTCTATTGTTAGGCTTAACATCCTTAGAGTAGATCCTTGTTATTTTTCTATGGCATCGTATTCCTCCTACTCCTCCTCCGATAAAGAGGGTTTTACTTCTAGTAGCATAGACAATCATGTTTCTTCTAAATGTAAGAAATGCTCTAAGTGGAAAGCCATGGCTAAACAATCCTTAGAGATTCTTGACAACCTTCATTCTACAAATGAAGAATTTTCTGAAAAGGTTGTTCATTTAGAAGAAGCTAATGAGTTATTGAGAAATGAAAACAATGATTTATTATCTAGACTTGATTCTCAAAACTCATCATGTGTTTCTTTAAAGAGTTTGAATGAGGCTTTAATTTTGAAAATCAAATCTCTTTCCTCATCAATAGAAGATCTTAAGAGGCAAACTCATGAGCTAAATCATTTGCATGATTCTTCTATTGACACTTTAAAGAAACAAAATGATGCTTTTATCTCTAGAATTGCTTTATTTGAAAAAGAGAATGATATTTTAAATGCTAAATTTGATTCTCTTACATGCATGCATGATGATTTGCTATTAGAACATAATATTCTTAAAACCAAATCTTCTCATGCTCACTCTAGAGACATTCATCATTCTAGTATGTCACATGTTCATAACCATGCTCATTCTGATACATGTGCACACACTAGCATTAGATGCTTCTATTGCTCTCGCATTGGACACATGAGCTTTACATGTCCTATTCGTAGGACCTTTACTACCAATGCTAGAGTAAGTGCTATATGGGTCCCTAAAGCTAATAAATGTGGATCCAAGTTTATTTGGATACCAAAGTCTTCGCCTAATATTGTAGGTGGAGCTTCTTATATCGGGACATAGCACCGAGGAGCGTGTTGGTGGTTGCAAAGCTCAAAGGTCATCTTCCAAGCAATTGCACCAACACAAGCGTGGCCACTAGAGCCACTTTGGTAACATGCTAAGCGATTCTCTTTAAATTGTTTATATTTGTAGAATCTAGCATGTTTCTCTTGATGTCTTGCTACTAGCTCACATTGATATCCTTTAGTTGTCTTTTATATAAATCAATATGAGATATAATACTAGCATGCTTAGTTAATTTTCTTGTTAATTCTTTTATCTAGCATGACTAGTTACTCGGCTTAAATGATTAGTTCACACTATGTAGTTTATCACTCATTTTTTATTAGTGTGACACATTTATATATGCATGCTCGTTATTCTTAATCTTTTATAAATCATGCATATCACTCTAGTCCATAGGAGCTTGGTTTTAGATTTGAGTTAATATGATTTTAACTCTCCGTCTTTAAAGTTTTTGAAATAGTTGCTTCTTACCGATTTCTCTTTAAAATATGTCTTATTTACTTTAAATCGGTATTTGAGAATATATGTGTTTAGCACAAGCCTCATATCACTTGACAAGTATATACTTATACTTTCATTTCAACCTTGTGCTCACATAATATATTCATTATTGATTCTCACATTTTATTTTTGATTATCTTCTTGAGAATCAATTATGTCTTTGCCTAATAGAGCTTATTTATATGTGTTTTGAATTTGTGATAGTTTTTCAAATATTCATTAAGGATACATGACTATATTCATTAAAATTTCCATCTCTATGCAGATCGTGTATTTCTTATGTTGATATTTTTTTTGTATAAATATCTTTATGTGGACATATGAGTTAAGCTAAAGTTTTATATTGACTTGATGAGTATTTAATTATACTTGTTACCTTCAAACTTGTGCTTATCTCATACCTTAGCTATTGATTCCTTTGACCAAATTCATTCTTCTTGAATCAATTAGCTTCTTCCTTAAAGTCTTCTTTTGATGATATCTTATTGACTTTTTGGTTGGCATTATGGATACATGTTCTTAATTGATTTTTGATCTTGTCATGTATGCCCATTCGTGATATATATAGTTTCATATATATAAATGATTCCTAACTTTTGATATTTATTTGTTTTATACCTTTAAGTTAGGATGTTGAGAGAAAATATTTATTAGCGTCTTGTTCATGACTATTTATGGAAGTTCTTTTAAGGATCACATAGTTTTGTGCTTTACCTTGCTTGTTAAATTCACCTCCTTAATTAGTGCACTTTTTCTAGTTTATTTTTTATATTTTATTATGGTACACTATGAAAGCTTTTGAAAAATATGTCTCTTGCTATCTTTAGCAATTTAGCTTTCTTGATCTTAATGATCTTTCTTTGCTCATTCCTTGGATTTATGCTTCTTGTGAAATTATTGTTGTCCAATGGTTTTTGTAGCACATAAGAATACATGTAATTGATACATCATATTTCTTATGACTTTACCTACTATGGTTTGAGCTTTTGTGTTGAGATTTTCCATTTCTAGAGAATACACTTATTTCATAATGATTATAATATTTTACATTCTCTAGATCGATCTATCATTTTATTATCCTGGGTTAATCTCAATACTTGGCAAAGAGATTTATTTTATTATGTTTTCATGAGTATCTCTTTTGGCCTATACTTGATAAGAGTTTAATTCTTTTTATTTTGTTATCTTATACTCTTATCCTTGCTTAATAAAGAATCTACAAATCATTTTGATCATTCAAAATGTATTATACTTTTTGAGAACTCTTTGCTTAAGCAAGTATTTTTAGTGTTAGTGACTTAAGATTTAATGAGCACATTTATCTTGTCAATGGCTTCCCTCATTAATCTTATTTGGATTATATAGTTTGATTATTTGTGATATATTATTAAGCTATATAATTTTGGCTCACTTTCACACATCTAGCTATATTCCTATACCTCAATCTATATATGATATGCTAGTTTACAAATTCTTTATTAGATCTTATTTTCCCTTAGAGGTTTGTGATTCCTTGTTTAACCTTCTTCCATACTAGTCATTAGCAAGTCTCTCTTAAATTTCTCTCACTTTTTGAGTCATGATTTTATCGTATTATCATTACATCTCTTTAGATTGAATGTGTGATCATTTTGAGATTGACTCTTTTCCATATTCTTCATTGATCTGTAAGATTCTTTATAAATATAGATTTTGATTTTTCTCTTGATAAGATTTATCATTGGATCATGTTTATTCATTGTTTACGTTATGAATGATCCTAATGATTAAGTAGTCTTAAATTATCTAGTTATGAGATTATCAAGTTATTTTATTACTCTACTTTGACTACTCATGGTTTATCACATATGATCTCTGCTATTTGAACTTTATGGGTTATTAATTTACCATTAGCAAGGTTTGGATTTATCCGTTGTTGGATAAATATGTGGTACAACATACCTAGTCCATGCAAAGTAATAAATTGGTTGATTCTTTCTTAATTAGATAATCATGGACATGATGTTTGAAGTTTTATTTTTATTTTATTTTATTTTTGAGCTATATTCTGTCTATCATCATGATTGTTCTTAATTGACTTTATTCTTTTTCATGATGATATTTTCTCAAAGGATAACATACATTGATCTATCATATTTAAATATGAGATCCTCCTATATAGATTAATGTATGCCATCTTTTGATTATACGTGCTAAATTGGAATATTCTTTTGATTTCTCATCTTTAGTGGCTATTAATTGGATATCTCTTCTTGACTAAAGATGATATTATTCGTCTTATGACGATGTTATAGCCTTATATGCATTGAGCAAGGGGAAGAAATCCATAGTTGATTTTCCCCCAAATCTTTTAGTTATATATTTTATGCTATAAGTGCTTTGGAACTATATACGCATATTTTGAGGGGGAGCAAATCAATTGATTCAATTTTATTTATACCCTTTAATATGTCGTATATCTAGTTCATCATGGATCCATATTTTCTTCTATTTCATATCTTATTGATTGAGGTCATGATATTTTTTTTGAAAGGTTTATGAGAGTGTATGTAATTGTCCTTATTATCATATCTCTCTCTTTCATATGGGTTAAATATGTCATCTTGCTAATATTAACTTTCAGATCTTATCTTGATAAATTTTATGCTTTCGTTGATTTGGCTTTTCTTTCATACTTAATTGATTTGGCTTTCCTTGTTGAGGACTTATCCAAAATTCCTGATTTTTATCTACTTTGGTAGTACTTTGAGGGGGAGCATTCAAGTCGAGTGAATTTCTCCTTCTCAAGTATTTTTCTCCTTTACCTTCATGTTTATCTAAAGGGTATTCATATAGCATGATAAGGTAATTGAGTTCAAATGCATGAACTTGGATAAGCATATAGATCTTGCAAATAATGAGATTACTTTATATCAATTGCAATATTTTACATTGATCATTCTTTTATTTTGTTCCACTATTTATTTGTGGACAATTATGATTATTAATGGTTTCTTTGATCAATGTTTCAAGTTTACTTCTTTTCAATTGGTATCAAGTTTATTTAATTTCATCTCTCAATTGGTATCTATTAGTTGCAATTATCTATTCCTTATGGCTTTTGTTTGAAATCCTTTATTTTATAGTTCTCTTCCAAAACTGGAGCAATATTTCATATCCTATTATGTTTTGGATTTATTCCTTGGATTTCAAGTTGGTAAACTACTTATTTCTTGTTTTTCAAATACTTTTAGTTTTACCAATCATATTGTGTTTTGACAAGCAATTTTTTATTTAGTACTCTACATTTGGTATGTAGTTTTATACACTTGTCTTTACACACTTCTTCCATTATTTTTCATTAGTATATCTTAATCATGATTGTTTATAAGTTCCCCATGCTCTGATTTCTATGCTTGAGATTGATTTTATTTTATCTCTTAGTACAGGGGAGCCTATTTTTGATCATGTCAAAGGGGGAGAAGTAAGTTTAAGTATGCTTTTATAAGTAATCTAAGCAGTATGCATTTAGTGATATTGCTTATGTCTTTTGTATATTAGTGATACATGCATCTATTGTGTCCATACTAAACTTAATCGATTTGCCATAATCAAAAAGGGGGAGATTGTTAGCCCAATGATTGTATCATGTTTTTTAATATTGTTAATATGTTAAGTTTAGCATTTCATTATCACTAATCTTCATACTATCGCTATAGCATTTCTACTTATACTTATACCTTTGGTGATATGTGCCTATTGGTTTACATATTAGTGATATGAGCTTATCTATCTTAAATTTAATCGGGTTGCCAAAATCAAAACTATGTTTTTGATTATGGTCATTCAATTAAGTTTAATCATTATGATATCACTAACATTTATGCTATCACCTTAGCACTTATACTTAAACTCAGCATTGTCCTAATGTGCATTAAACTTATCATACTTGCTACTATGTATATTGCTTTGTTCGTCTAACATGTACATGCAGAAAAGCAATAAGAAAGATCATTGTGGACATATGCAATGAAAAAATCATGGTGGGCCAAAGACGACGGATCCCACAAGATTTCTCTGAACCACCCGACGACATCTCTGGAGCCACGCACTCGGGGGTTCCGCTGTCCGATCAGCGGATGGGGGTCGAGGGGATAGCGCCCCTCGTTGGGGGTTCGGAGGCGAAGCCCCCGAAAGGTATTCAGTTTTCGCAAACTGGATATCTTTGGACAGCTGCCGCCAAGAGAAAAAGCCAGTACCTATCAAAGAAAGAAGCCAAGCCATGCCATCATCATTTCAAGACTCTGAAGAAGCCTGCACCTGCTACAGTATATCTGGAGTCTGTAATGAGTCTTAGGAATTATTGTAAACACAAGAAATGGATGGCAAAATCGAAAGCTAGGGTAGAAACTAGCCCAGGATCATTTTCGGCTGAAAACCGGCATACCGACGGTATACTGGTGCATACCGACGGTATACCGATTTTGTTCACAGAAAGTTTCTGTCTACAAAATCGGCATACCGACGGTATACCGGATCATACCGACGGTATACCGATTCAGTAACGTTGAAAGTCCAACGGTCGGATTTCCAGTATTAAATGATCCCAACGGCTATATTTCGAGCCGTTACAATCCCAGACCGGTATACCGACGGTATG